>PKML01035688.1:3796-18797 GCA_002933935.1 Eutrema yunnanense
TAGGTGAGCAAATTGATTATTCGCAAAGAGATTTGGTTTAATTGATTTGTGAACATATCAAACCTGTTATTAAAGCTGATTTAGACTTTAGGATTCGCAAAGAGATTTGGAATTCCTAGGATTTAGATTTAGATAATTCTCGCAACGACAGTTGGTTAATTATACTTTAGTGATTTGAGTTGAAGAACTGCGCTAAATCTGAATTCTGTTAGTTAGTTTATCTGCATTCATTGATTTCCTGAGAAAAACCCTGGGCCTATATTTTCCCAATCGAATACAACTCTTTTATTTTTTGCATTGCCTTTTAATTACATCTGTTTGGCTTAGCTTGATTCTTAACTATATAATCTATTGCACGTTTCTGTGAGTCTTCTGTGGTTCGACCCCTAGCTATACTATTACAACTGCTTTAGTACTTTAGGGTATTAAATTGAGCATATCAATACCACGATCCAATATGTGAGTGTTGTCCCTAGGCTCAACAAGATTTGCTTCGCCTCTAGACCTTGTGTTCATGTACCTACAAGAGAGAGCTTGAGAGAGAGATTAGTATCCAAAAGAAAAGAAAAATGCTTAATCTCACAAAGAACCTAAATCTTAATGTCAAAATCAAATCCCAATATGGCAACGGCGCCAAATTGATAGATGACTTTTGCAAGTCTAGAGATCAATTACTCTAAATGCCTATTGAGCATAAGAGGTTATCGAACCTATTGAGAAATGATTTCAAGCACCAAGAATGCAAGACACTAAATGAGTTAAGCTAATTAAGGATGTTTGATTAAGTAACCAAATTGAAGAAAGCAAAAGCAATTAAACAAGTTGTAAATCAATATAAAAAGGCGAATCTTAGGGTGAGGTAATTGATTTCGGGTGATCTAGAACTAATCCATGATGCCAATATACTCAACCAATGCTAATCTTTAGGTTTAGACCACTAATCAAGACTAATCCACTTATATGGCATTAATCACTTACTAATTACCCAATTAAGAACAAACTTCCATTTGTAATTAAGCAATCATCAAGCATTAAACACAAGGTCTAACAACCAATAAACACCTTGGACAACTATTTCCATAGGCCAAGAGTGTAAATCCCTTTAAAAGTTCATTGGGGAATTTCATCGAACACCTTCCGGGCGAGAAATTCCCTATGATTTAAATCAACTTGATCAAGGCTAATCTAGCTTTAGGAACACTTATTAAGGAAGGAAATCAAACAATCTAAACCCTTAACATCATGGATAAACCCCAAATCACCCTAATCTATCTCACCCAAAGACCCTAAGAGACTACTCACTAGTCATGTTAATCCCAACAAAACCCATGTTAAGTTTGCTAAGATTCATGATTAGGAGAATGCAAGAAAGAAAGATTAAGATGAAAGAACAATAAATTGCATTAAAATCAAAGGTAACTCTCTTACAAAAATCCTCAAACTCCTCAAAAAGGAAGGTATTTTGAAAGAGAAAACAAGATGATCCATAAAATTAGGTTTTTTTGGTATTTAAAAGTGAGAGGGTGTCTTCAACAGGTCACATCGGTCGGCCACATCCCGATGCCACGCACCGATGCACTCTCAGATTTCGCAGAACTTCCATCGGTCGGGTGCATCGGTGTCTGGCGCACCGATGCCATTCTTGTCGTCGATTGTGAGCTTCCCATCGGTCGTCCAAAGCCCGATGCCACGCATCGATGCACTCTCATATTCGTTCTACATCGGCCAGGCAGAGACGCCTTCAGTAACTCCGCGATAACTCCTTAACCAAATGTCCAAATGGCCTGAATCCAACTCCTGTAGACAGATGATTCATTCCTCTACAACTCCTATGAAGACCGTTGAGGCTGATTCATAACGGAGGGCCTTCGTCTAGCTATATATTTCCGACGTCTCGGATGGGCTTTGCATTCCTCTTATGCTCCATAACTCCAAACATCATCAATTGTCTCCAAGACACCTAGAAACACTCCAAATGTATGCAAAACTCACTAAGGCCTAATGCAAACACCTATTACTCTAAATGAGACCTAAATGCAAGACAAGACCATGATCATGCATGCGAATTACACAAAACTCTAAATGAAATGCATGCTAAAACATGCAATATATGAGTATATCCGTCTTCCCTCTTGGTCAACTGCCTCAGCGGTAGTGACTTGCTTAATGCCTTGATGAAGAGTGCCTTAATTTCTTCCAGAGTTTCTCTGCAATCTTTGAAGTGACCTAGCAGAGGCCAACCCTCTAGAGCTTCTTCAAAAGTGAACGAGTGTGGTATCCTTCGTACCATCCTCTCAAAGCCACGTAACTGCTTTGGAGTGATGGGGCCTCGGAGGTGTTGAGGAATATGATTCAACTTCTTGGGCTTGTGAAGTCTGTCAACACTCATACGTGGCTCCTTTGCAGTATCTAGGAGGGCATCGATCGATGCTTGGTCCTTCGAGACGTCCTTGACAGATTCTTGGACGGGTGTCGATCGATACAAGAGGGTATCGTTCAACACCGAGGTGGTGTCCAAATTCTCATCCTCACATATATCATCAACAAAAGGAAGCTCCACAACCAACTTATCCAGCATAGATTTGCATATGGCGTACTCTCATTCCCTCTTTGTCATCTTAGGAGGCATAGGATAAGGTATCTTGGGTATATAGACCCTCTCCTTGACAATCTCGGGCCTCTTCTCGACCTGCGTCTCAGCATCGATCAATACTAGAGGGGTATCGATCGACACACGGGATTTTGGATCCCCTCGTGCAGATGTCTGGACCGGTATCGATCGATACTGGCTGGTATCGATCGATACCTGGGGATTTTCAGAATCCCAGTCGTCATCTTCAACATCGTCGAAAATTCCTGCATCCAAACCCTTTTCGACCACTGCAGTGGCTTCTTTAGCACTTCCTATGGTGATTGCATTGACGTGTGCTCTCGGATTCTCAGTTTTCCCTGGAAGAAAGCCTTCTTGCCTCTGCACGGCTGCTGCAGTCTGAGCAACTTGAGTTTCCAACTTCCTCTGAGTCAGATTGATAGCTTCAATTTTCTCATTCAGATCAGTGTACAGAGAGAGTCAAACCTTCCATTATAATCTACTTGCAACTTTTGTTGTCCCTGAAGAAGTTGTTCAAGCATGGATTCCATTTTACTCTCTGTGGACTTTGGAGATGTTGGTTGGTACGAAGAGTTCCCATAGTTGCGAGTGAAATCGCTGCTCTAGAGTGGTTTCTGAGTAAATTGTTTTGTTCCAAAACCAGATTGGTTCCCCTCAAACTTGCACCCACCTTGCTGATTGTTGTTGTTGAAGTTTCGGTTGTTGTTGTACCCAAATCGCTGACCCTGAAAACCAGAACCACCAACGTAGTTAACATCCTCCACTTCTTCTTCTTCCACATTCACGACTTCATCATCAAAGTGTACAACTTTCGTCGACTTCCCAATCAGGAAATCCAGCTTGGCCTGAACCTCAGCAATCTGCGATCCATCAACTCCTCCAGCCTTCTTCTTCCGCTCGAAATCAGCATTTTTGGTGCTATTACTAGACGCCAAGTTCTCAATCAACACAACCACATCATCTGGATACCTGGTGTTGAAGTTCCCATTACTCGCAGCATCCATACCCATCTGGTACCTCCAATCAACCCCTCTGTAGAAAGTGCCCAGCAGCTGAACCTGAGTGAACCCATGGTGCGGACAATCTCTCTGATAAGACTTGAAACGAATCCAAGCAGCTTTGAAAGCCTCTGTCGGGCCTTGAGAAAACTGGGAGATCTTGTTCCTCAGATCCTCAGATCGTGCATCATCATAGAAATTATTCAGGAAAGCAGTCTTAGTCTCCTCCCAAGTAGTCGGTGATCCAAGAGGCAACTGCTTCAGCCAGTAAGTCGCATCTCCACCTAGAGAGTAGGGGAAAAGCTTGCAGAAAAGGTAATCGTAGGACACTGCATTACTCTTGATGCTAGTGACCAAGTCCTCGAACTTCTCAATATGATCCATGGGATGTTCATGAGAAAGACCATGAAAAGGGTTGTAAATTCGATGGGAGAAATATAGATTCAGGGTATTTCTCAGAGAATCAATGAATGCATGTAAACTAATTAACAGGATTCAGATTTAGCGCAGTTCTTGAACTCAAATCACTAAAGTATAATTAACCAACTGTCGTTGCGAAAACTATCTAAATCTAAATCCTAGGAATTCCAAATCTCTTTGCGAATTCTAAAGTCTAAATCAACTTTAATATTGAGTTTGATATGTTCACAAAACAACTAAACCAAATCTCTTTGCGAATAGTTATTTTGCTCACCTTAGGTTCTATTAGGTAATTAATCGCACTGTCGTGCCTAATCAATTCTCCTAAGATCTATGTTCTAGGTAGCTAATCTAGAACAAGCTTTGAACACAACCTAAAGAGAAGAACTAATTCAGATGGTGAATCCTAATAAACTAATCAACCTAGCATTCAGAGAAAACCCTTATGAGAACCCTGAACCTAAAGTGGATATACTCAGACATGGAGAATGAAAACAACATGATTGAATATATCATCCAAGAAAACAATAGAAAACAGGAGTTCAGAGTTGTCTCTCCAAAAACCTAAGTAAAATAAAGCGTAATGAAAGTTTAGCCACCAAAGTGGCTAAAAAACCTAATTATAAAGCTAAAACACGAATTGGGGTCTTCTTGTAAATATTAACGTCTTCTATGGCAAATATGTAATTCTTCAACTCTTGGAATGGTCGCGGGTCGTGTCTGCTGCGATGGGTATCGATCGATACTAGGCAGTATCGATCGATACTGATGCTTCAAATCGGGTACTCAGCAACACGAAATTTTGCTTTGCTCCATAATGCTCCAGAAAGCTCCAATATCACCAATTATGCTCCAATATCACCAAAACCTGTAAAAGACTCTAAAAGACTCCAAAATACTAGAAAGACTCTATAAAACGGACTTATATCATGGCCTAAAAGGGGTAAAAACCATGATATATCAACTCCTCCGGTTCTAAACGTGTCACACAACTTCTCAAAGGAATCCAAGTGATCATAAGGGTTTTCAACCTTTGTCCCCAAGAATCTAGACTCTTGAATCAACCTAACAAAGCTTGTCTTAATCTCATAGGCCTTGGCTTCAATTAGAGGAGGGTGGATTCCATACCTCAATCCACGACAACAAGGAGTGTCATAGCTTCCAACTGTTGGCTTGTCCCTTTGATCTTGGGTCGGACTTGATGTCAACACTTGAGGTCGTGGTATTTCTTGAAATTGTGGCATCTCTTGAGGTTGTAGAACTTTAAGAATGTGTTTTCGATTAACCACCTCAAACATCTCAATTGATCTTGTCTTTCCATTTCTCTTCTTTTGATTTTGGTACCTTTGAAAGCACAATAGAACTAAGGAAGACAAGTTAGTAACAATAACTAAACAAAATTCATCATGTCCACAAGATGCATGCACTTAGCTATATACATTAACATAGTGTAAACAAAAGCCTAGTCTTAGTAAGAATCTAAATCCTAATGGCTAACGCTAAACCTCTCCGGCAACGGCGCCAAATTGATAGTAGGATTTTTACTAATCAATTACTCAAATCCCACTCATGTCATTGTGGTATTTAAGATATCGAACCAAGGAGGTAAGAGGCTAACACAATAGGAATCCAAGAAACTATATAAGCTAAGCAAATCAAGTGGTTTTAATCTAGCAACCTAATTGAAATTTAAGCAAGTAAATAAGCAAACAAGACTAAACAAGCTTAAACGAGAGTAATAACTTAATAAATGCAAGCTCTTGGATGAGGTTATGGACTTTGGAGAGTTCTATGATTAACCTATGATGTCTAAACAAACAATCAAACATGTCTTCCTTAGCCTAGAACACTTAAACAAGACTAATTCACTCTCATGGTCTTAATCACTTTGCTAATCAACTAATCAAAAACAAATTCTCATTTGTGAAAAGTTAATTAACAAGCATGAAAATCAAGTTCTAATCGCCATAATACTATTTAGACAACTAATCCCTTATGCTAAACAAGTAAAATCTCTTATTTAGTTCTTGAAGAATTTCATCGAACAACTTGTGTGCATGAAATTCCCTATGATCTAGATTAGCTTTCCCAAGCCTAATCTAGCATTATTAACCCTAAATAAGAGAGGAAACATGTAATCTAATCACTAGACATCATAGATCAAACAAGAAAACCGCTAATCAACCTCATCCATGAGCCCTAAAAGAACCTACTCACTAATCATGGAGAAACCCTCAAATCCCATAAGGAAGATGATTGAATCCATGATTAGAGATTAGAAAGATTAAAATGTAAGAAAGATTAGATATATTAAGAAGAATTAAATTCAAGATTGCATTAAATTCAAAAGGTCTCTTTCAAAAATCCAAGAACAAAATAAAAGAGAGGTTTTTGCCTTAGGAAAGTTTTTGGGAAAAATATTTAGAATGAAATTTGGGTTTTTTTGCAATTCATAGGAAGCTGGGCGGACCGGGTCAACCCGGGACAAACCGGGTATTGACCCGGTTGAAAATGGGTCGAGGTGAGAAGAGCACCGGTTGGTAAAACCGTGATATATCCTGGAATACATGTCCGAATGGTCTCAAACCACTTCATGTGGATAGCTAACTCACTGGGCTACAACTTCTATGAAGAACGCAGAAGCTGAATCGGAGTGAAAACCCTTCGTCTGGGTTGATTTGTCAGACGTCGTATTTGGAGCATAACTCGTTTGGATGCCAGACAGACGTGTACGTGCTATATTTGCCATATCTCTTGAACGGCTGATCTGAATGACATGAAACTACCACTAAACGAAAGTCAGCTCGATTTTCTATGACTTTCATCAAGACCTCAGATTAAACTGAGCTCGGGAACGCCTTCATTTGGCCTGATCTTTGAGTCACTTTGGTTGATTCTATAACTTGGATTTGTGAATGCTGCTGTATTGGACCGTGTGGCTTCTGGCCGGTTGTGGATTTGTGAACGGGCCGATTATCTCTCCTGTGCTAGGACCGGATGGATCATACCGGATGGAAGGCCCGCGGTGTGGTTGGTCGGTACAAGCAGGGCCGTGCCTACAATATAAAAAAAAAACTTTGGCCAACGACATCATTTTCTGAATATTAAACCCCCATTTTAATAATAGTTTATTTTACAAATCTTTGTTTTGTCGATAACGCGAAATAATTGGCCACGTTTTATTCCAATTTTTTTACGTAGACGGTTGTTTTTAAATCAATTTTATTTAAGTGAGACAAATAATAAATAACAATAAAAGAAGAAAATCTAACATAACTGGGTAAACAAGTCTCTTTGATTTTAAGTTTTGTTGTCGTTTATTACTTCTTAGTAGAATATACTCTTATTCAATTGTAATTGCAATCTTAGTACCTCTTTTTTTTGTTTTTTTTGTCTATTGCCTATTTGTATTTTCTTTCAGCATTAGAACTACAGAATTCAAATTTCGGGTATAGAGTTGGATTTTAATTAATGTGTGGCTGATAAAAAAGGAAACCATATTTAGTATATTACCGAAAACCTTACCAACTTTTACTGAATTTGATGGATGGTTTATGGCTAACAGACTCGGAGTGAAGAAATACAAGTATTTAAGTTCATAGTGAGTGTTCAAGCAAGTGTTTTTCGTGTGTTGGAATCACTTTTCTCGTACTCCTTCCCTCTTTTATACTATGAGCCTTTCTCTATCCTAGTTGAATCGGATTGATTCGTTATTAATTAAAAAAAATCGCATAAAAAACATTTAAAGTGGCAAATATTGACACTTTAAATCTTCAGAGTATGGTACTAGCTTTTTAAACCCTCAACATATAATTTTTGATAGAAAAAACTCAAAAAAGTGGATCCCAACTACACACTGTCAAAAATTTTAACAGTATAGTAAACGTTGTTAACTGGGAAATTAAAATCGTCAAAAATTTAAAATTTTCAGTTATAACTAGGTAGGTAGCCCGCGCCTTGCGCGGGCCGAGGAGTCTCAAAAACGTAATACAAAACTTTATGTCATAAACCAAAGAAATTTAGAACAACGACTTGAGATGTACATGATCAAAATAAAGCTAATCCAAAAAAGTAAACACTATACAAAATTAAAAACTCACAAACCAATATTAAATAAGTGTATGAAACCCACAAACCAATTGAACTAAGACAAACGCGAGTTATTCGTCTTCACATAATCGTTCTTCGTCATTTTTTCTCTCTTATTTATCCTTTGGTTTTTTTTATTTATCGTCTTTTTTTTATTTGTCGTCATCGTCTTCCACATTTATCTCTCTTTCTTCTCTCACGTCTTCTTATTCGTTTTCTTTCATTTTTTTTTGTTTTTTTTTCCGTTTTTTATTTGTCACTCGTGTTTTCCACATATTTTCCTTGTTCTTTGTCATTGTCTTCGACTTCACTTCTTCTTCCTCTTATACATCTTTCGATTTTCTTATTCCTCACCCTTTTCTTTCATCTTCATCATCGTCTTCGACTTCAACTTCTTGTTCCTCTTATGTTATGTCTTCATCTTCTTCTTCTTCCGAGTTATATTATTCTCTTTCTTCTTCTTCTTTTTCTCCCTCTTCATCACCTTCGTCTTCTTCGTTCTCTTCGACTTCCTATTTGTCTACTATGTATTGGTTTTCTTCTCCGCCTTCTCTGACTTCTTCTTCTGATTACTTTTTTTCCTTCTCCAAATTCGTCATTTCATTCTTCTTTGTTCACCATCTTCGTCTTCTCCGACTATTTTTTATTTCTTCATTGTCTTCATTGGCTTCGTCTGTTTCTTCTCCCTCTTCTTTCTCTTTTAGTTTTTCATAATATTCGTCTTTTCCTTCTTATCCTCCATCGTTTTCAACTCCTACTTCTTCTTCTTTATCGTCTTCGTCTCAGTTGAGTTCTTCTTTTTTTTCTTTCGGTTTTTCTTCATTTTCTTCTTCTGAATTTCTTCGTTTTATTCTTCTGATTTATTTTTATGCCTCATCGTCTCCATTTTCTTCTATCGTCTTTGTATTCTCCTGCTTCTTATTTTCCCACATCTTCTACTTTTTCTTCCTTTTATTTGACTTTCAATTTTTCGTTCCTCGTATTTTCCTTCTTCTAATTATTTTTTGGAATCTTTTGGGCATATATTTTCACATTCTTTATGGGCTTGGCTATCTTTACACAAACGATTAGTTTCAAAGAATCTTGTAGAGTAGAAGCACATAGATAGCATTGACACATATTATCCGAACGTTCTAACGTGAACCCTCCTCTTGAAACTAAGGGGAAATATAGTTTGAAATCTGAAACAAAGTCACAATGTCTAATTGAAACACAATACACAATGATCTTAGGATTCAAATTTCTTCATTACAACCGTTTGTAGCAAGTATAGGCCACAACCGCTGAAGCAGCAACACATACAACATGAAGAGCGGCATATATTTGTATCTTATCGCTCCCAGCTCTCTAACCATGTTGGTATTCCGCAGATCTTAAGTGTCATTATTTATTCAAAATAAAGTTTTTTCCGCAATTTATCTTCTCGGATTTCGGTGTAAGCTTTTAAATGTTGTTATCACTTTTAAGTTGATAATCTTCTGAGGTGTCCAAAGATAATATCTAATTAATATCACCATAAGATTGTCAATGTGACTTATTCTCAAAGATTCTATATGGTTTTTCTTCTCCAAATTCATCATCCTTTTCCCCTTCTTATTCTTCAACATTTTTGTCTTGTCCTAATTTTTCATATTCTGATTTTTATTTTTCTTTTCTTCGGTTTTCTCCCTCTCGTCTTTTCCTTCTTCTTCTTCACGACTTCGTCCTCCTCTTCTCCCTCCTATTCAACTTTCGAATTTTCTTCTTCCTCGTCCTTTCCTTCTTCTTTTTCACTGTCTTCGTCTTCTTCTTCTTCACTGTCTTCTTCTTCCTCTTATTTGTCTTTCGATTTTCTTATTCCTCATCTTTTCTTTTCTCTTCTTCATCGTCTCCAACTTCTATTTCTTCTCCCTCTAATGATTTGTCTTCTTTTTCTTCCTCTTCAGCTTTGTACTACTCTTCTTCCTATTCTTTATCTTGTGGTTTTGTTCTTCTTCGTATTTTCCTTACTCTTTTTTCCGGTTATTATTCGTCTTCTTCTTCATTCTCCAATTTTAAAGCTTTTGTCATTTTCTCATCTTTTTCTTATTCTTCTTCATCGTCTTTGACTTCTACTTCTTCTTCTTCCTCTTATATATCTTTTGATTTTCTTATTCCTCACCCTTTTCTTTCATCTTTATCATCGTCTTCGACTGCTACTTCTTCTTACTATTCTATTGTGTCTTCTTTTTCTTTCTCTTTTGGTTTTTTTCTTCCTCGTATTTTCTTACTTCTTTGACTTCTTTTTCATCATCTTTGTATTCTCTCAGTTCTTCTTCTTCTTCTTTTTCGATTTTTATTAGCCTTCTTCATTCTCTGCTTCTTATTCCTCCTTGGTCTTATTTGTCTTATCAAAACTCTTCTTCTTATGGTTTTTCTTCGTCTCTTTCTCATATTCACCTTCGTCTACTTTGTATTATTCATCTTCTGGTTTTCTATATTCTTTTTTTTCTTCCACGTATTTTCCTTTATTGTTTTTTTTTCTTCTTCAAATTCGTCATTTTATTCTTCTTTGTTCACCATCTTCGTCTTCTCTGACTAATTTTCTTTTCTTCATTGGCTTCGTCTTTTTCTTCTCCCTCTTCTTTATCTTTTAGTTTTTCATATTCTTCATCTTTTCCTTCTTATCCTCCATCGTTTTCAACTCCTACTTCTTCTTCTTTATCGTCTTCGTCTTCGTCTTCTTTGACTTTCTTTTTTTCATTCGGTTTTTCTTCGTTTTCTTCTTCTGGATTTTTTGTTTTATTCTTTTGATTTTTCTTATGCCTCATCTTCTCCATTTCTTTCTATCGTCTTTGTATTCTCCTGCTTCTTATTCTTCCACATCTTCTACATCTTCTTTGTGTTCTTCTTCTTCCTTTTATTTGACTTTCGATTTTTCGTCTTCCTCGTATTTTCCTTCTTCTAATTATTTTTTGGAATTTTGGTATTTTTTGGACGTATATTTTCACATTCTTTATGGGCTTGGCTATCTTTACACAAACGTTAAGTTTCAAACAATCTTGTGAAGTAAAACCACATAGATAACACATACACATATTATCTGACCGTTCTAACATGAACCCTCCTCTTGAAACGAAGGGGAAATATAATAAAAAAAAGGAAGATGTAATAACGAAACAATCATCAGTCATGAAAAGTGAAAATCCAAAGACATTCCATCAACATTATTTTGTTTGTCGAATGATAAGGACCCAAAATGCTAACAAAAACATGTACGGACAAAAAGACGGAAATACTCTGTTATATAAGTAGTGTCATAGAGAATCTTTTCATCCTTTGAGAGAAAATTTACCAGTGGCCTCTTCCCATGTCAATCAAAAGTCCTTTTAAGTTTAGTATAGTAACAATCGATTTGCTCCATTTATCAATTTTGAAGTTAATATTTAAACTCGTGCAAAATCGAATATATCATACGATTGAGACAATAGCACAAATGTATTCAGGGTTTTGAAGACTCATTTCTCTCATGATATCCTTATCGATTCGAAATGAAGTGTTTTCTGCAACGTCATTAATAAGACTCCAAAATGTTCATGCAACATCAATGAAATTCTCGCTTATCTGAAACCTTTTTTTTTCACACACACTCAATCCTTATCCTCTTTTATATGCAGTGTTTCTCATAAGTGGTCGTAAAACCGAGGAAACGAAATTTACAGAGCTCGATAATATAATGAATAATGTTTCTTTGACACAAACATTGTAATTACGAACGATTCTCTTCCTCCCTCATTGGAACTCTTCCTAAACTATGTTTCTTCATCATCTTTTTGTTCTTCTTTTTCATCATCTCAGTTTTCTTCTTCTGCTTATCGTCTTCATCTTCTCGGCATCCTATTACTCCGGTTTTCTTTGTCTTCTACTTCTTCTTCTTTATATTCTAGTTTTTCTTCTTCCTGGTATTTTCCTTATTTTTTAATCGTTTTGGGCTTCTTCTTTTTCATAACCTTTGACTTCTTCTTGTTCTATTTCTTCCGTTTTTTATTCGTCTTCCTCTTCTTCTTCCTTCTCCTAATTCATCGCATTTGTCTTCTTTGGTTTGATATTCTTCAAGGTTTTCTTAGCCTCCTTCCCCATCTTCACCTTCTCATACTTTGTCATCTTCATCTTCCAGTCCTTCCTTATCTTGAATGTATGTGTCTTCATATTTTCCGAGTTCTTCTTAATCAGCTTCGTCTTTTTCTTCCTCCTCTTCTTTTTCTTTCATCTTCCTCATCTTTTCCTTCTTCATCTTGTCTTCGACTTCTACTTCTACTCCTTTATCGACTTTGTCTTCTCCGAAATCTGCTTCTTCTTTTTCTTTTGGTTTTTCTTCGTCTTTTTTTCTTCTGTTTTTTCATTTTTCTATTATTCTTACTTATCTCGTCTGCTTCCTCTTCTTATGTTCCTCCTCGTATTTCTCTTCTTCTTTTTATCGTCTTTGACTTCTTTTTCACCATATTCGTATTCCCCGACTTCTTTTCCACTTTTTTTAACTCCTCCTCTTCTTCCTCTTGTTCTTCATATTCTTTTTCTTATTTGAATTCTTATTCTTTTGGTTTTTCTTCGTCGCTTTCATCATCTTCACCTTTTTCAACTTCTTCTACATAATCTTCGGGGTTTCTTCTTCTACTACTTCGTTTTCTTCTTTTTCTTCTTCTTCTCTAACTTTTCCGATGACTTATTCATGTTCTTCCGGTTTCGTTCTTCTTCCTCAACTTTTTCTTCTTCTTATCCTTATGATTCTTCATTATTTTGTGTTATCCATGTCTTTATTTTTCTTCCGGATTTAATTGATATCAATTTGTCTTCGTCTTCTTCCTCATCTTTCTCGACTTATTTTCGGAATTTTTTTTTTGTCATTTTCAATCAAAATCAAAAGCTGATGAAACACATTTACAATATACAAATTTTCAAATACGACACCTCGTTGCTCCCATTTGCCATTACACAATTACAAATGCGATGAAATGATCAAAACAAAGCCGGGCAACTTTAAATGTTATTATGAGTACGAACATAACTTAAGTTAAGTTTTTGTGCTTATGTATTTATTATCATTTTTATCAAGTCTATAAAAACAGTAAGTAGGATCTTCATCTCAATAACTACCAAACTACAACTGTAACTAAGATCTGACTCAACTCTGAGACTATAATTACACAGTTACACTGTAACAAAAACACAATATATACCCAATGGCAATACATAGACGGTAAAAACAGAATATGTACCCCCAAGTTCTTCGTCATCCTCCATTTCTTCATATGCTTTCTTTGTCTGCTTGTGAAATCTAAGCATTCCTCGCCAGTCGCCATCTCCATAATTTGTTGGTGTCTAACGATTCTACAAAAAAAAAAGCATGGTCTAGACGCATTGTTCATCCTTTTCGAAGCATTCAAAAAACTTGTGGAAAACTTAACAAATCTTATTAGTGGTGTTCCCGTCATTTAAAGAACAAAGACATAGTAGCAAAGAGACATAAAACAGTGAATGTTCTGACCAGAAGAACTCATTCAGGTCATCATAGTTTCTCCTCATAGAATGATCTGCATTTCCATTCTTGTTCTTCTCAGCTTCATGCAAGCATAAAATTTACAAACTGACTACTCATTTTTAAGTCTGTACGTAAAAGCACTGCATCAAATTGAAGATCGTCTTTTCAATAACTCTGTACATCAAGGTAACTACATTCTCAAGGAAAGATTTGTTTCTCCCACCATATGTTGGCGCGACCTTCTCCCTAGTTATCGACTAACGTCACTGATTAAATCTCCATGTAGTTCATAAACCACCTGAATGTTGAGAATATTAATCAGATTGACTGATAAAATTTTGAAGAAGATGCAGCCATAACATATAAGCAGAACTTTTCATCTTGGTGAAAAATATAACACATGCATTCTAGCATGAACCTCTAATTCAAAATTTTCCCCATATGAGAAGGTAGAGCTCTTAACGTGAAGCAAATAACGTGAAAAAACAAAATTTTAAAATATATATTTTATAATAAATTTCATTTTATAACTCGATCGTTACACTAAATTAGGGGTTCATTTCATTTTATCAAAGCTATGAATAAACTTAGCATAACTTTCTTTCTTAGAATTATCAAAATACCATGGAACAAAAACTTTTATAACATCGTTACAAATTACGACACACTATCGATCGGAATAAGGACTCTCCGATTAGCTGAAAAGATCTGGAATTGATTTTCATCCGAAGAGGTAGTAAATTATAGAATCGAATAATATTTATTGAACTCCTGGAACGGTGAAATGAACGACACTTGTAAATTCTTTACTTAGAACAAAATTCTCATTGACACCATTAATTCTTACACAACAAAAACGATATTTTTATTGAGTTTTGTAATCTCTTGAACAACTATTTTCTCATAAAGAAATAGGAAATAGGTTTGACTTATCTACATTGAATCTTCTGCAAAAGCACGATAACGAAGGAAACCCGTAATCCACTAACTCACGCCCAAGCTCATCTGGTGATTTTGATTTTTTTTTTGCTGCACGAAAATAAAAATCTACAATCACAGCCAAAATTCACTTCATTTTGATTTTCATGATCCAAAACGAAACACCGCATTGAATCGAATTACCTCTTTGCAATTAGACACTTCACGACAACATAATTCCACAAACGCTGACGATTAATGTGGAATGAAAAAAGAATATAAAAAAGGGAGAGAGAGAGAGGCAAATTACTGCATTGAAACTCGAATCTGCCAAATAGATTTTTCCTACCAAAAGTGAGAATCCAACTAAAACTAAGACAATTACTCAGTCCTCAAATTTTAAGCAACCGGCAAAGCAAGCAAGATGGATTCTTTTACCACATACGAAGCTTGAGAGACGGCGCTTAA
>PKML01035702.1:0-37225 GCA_002933935.1 Eutrema yunnanense
CCCAAGTCGTGATTTAGGTTATAAATAGGATTTTACAGCCATTGTTTAGGCTATGCCTTTTTGCGCTTTACTTTTGATTACTCTAGGTTTGAGAGACAAGTCTGATTTCCCTTCGTCCGAGATCAGATCTCAGAACCTTTGTAACTCTTTCTGATTTTATAGAGTATTTATTCAAACATGTCTATTGATTTAATATTCATGTCTGAGTAGATCTCTCGTTAGGTTTGGGGATTCTCATAAGGGATTTCTTTGAATGCTAGGTTAATTATCTGTTAGGATTCATCATCTGAATTAGTTCTTCACCATAGGTTGTTCTTAAAACTAATTCTAGGTTGACGAATCTGGAACTTAGATCTTAGGATAATTGATTAGGCACGACAGTGCGATTAATTACCTGATAGAACCTTAGGTGAGCAAATTGATTACTCGCAAAGAGATTTGGTTTGATCAATTTGTGAACATATCAAACCTGAATTTAAGGCTGATTTAGATTTTAGGATTCGCAAAGAGATTTGGAATTCCTAGGATTTAGATTTAGATAGTTTTCGCAACGACAGTTGGTTAACTATATTCTAGTGATTTGAGTTCAAGAACTGTGCTTAATCTGAATCCTGTTAGTTAGTTTATTTTTGCATCCATTGATTCCCTGAGATATATCCCTGAACCTATCTTTCTCCCATCAAATACAACTCGTTGTTACTTTCTGCTTTCTAATTAAACTGAACTGCTTAGCGTAGCTCGATTCTATATAATCTACTGTGTGTTTCCGTGAGTCCTTGTGTTCGACCCCTAGCTAGGCTACAACAACTGCTTTAGTACTTTTTAGGGTATTAAATTGAGCATATCAGTGGTATGACGATCCCCCCTCCATCCAGACGTTGTCCTTGCTCATTACACAACTGACCCTCATGGTCTCTGTAAGCACCAGCTGCATCACGAACCAACTGATTGTTGTTCATCTTAGTTGATTTCTTTTCTTTTCTGTTTGTGCGTTCCACTTGTGCTAGCTGTTCCAGCGAAAGATCAACTAGCGGGGCGTTTTTTTTGCTTCTGGTTTCACGGTTAGGCATGCACCTGAAATCAACAACAAAGAACGTAAGTACTGAAATTTACGATGGGTATCGACCGATACTCAAGGGTATCGACCGATACTCAAGGGTATCGATCGATACTCGGGTGATTTACACGAATTTCTTAGCTAAAATCTAATGGCGAATTGAATCCCCGGCAACGGCGCCAAATTTGATATGCTCAAATTAATACCCTAAGATACTAAAGCAGTGGCTGCAGTAAGTGTAGGGGTCGAACCACAAAGACTCAATATGTCACACAGTAGATTGAATAGATCCAAAATACGCTAAACCAGGAGATGTAATTGAAAACAAGAATGCAGGTAAAAAGTGTTGTAAATTCGATTGGAAGAAGATAGGTTCAGGGTAATTCTCAGGCTTTCAATGAATGCAATCAAACTAGCTAAACAGGGTTCAGTTTAAGTGATGTTCTTGAACTCAAATCACTAAAATATAGCTAATCAACTCTCGTTGTGAAAACTATCTAAATCTAAATCCTAGGAATTTCAAATCTCTTTGTGAATTTAAAGTCTAAATCAGCTTTAATTTCAAGTTTGATTTGTTCACAAATCGATTAACCCAAATCTCTTTGTGATTAATCAATTTGCTCACCCTAGTTCTATCAGGTAATTAATCGCACTCTCGTGCCTAATCAATTATCCTAAGATCTAAGTTCTAGGTGATCAATCTAGAATTAGCTTTAAGAACAACTTAAGGTGAAGAACTAATTCAGATTATGAACCCTAAGAAACTAATCAACCTAGCATTCAAAAAAAATCCCTATGAGAAAACCCCAAACCTAACAGGTGATCTACTCAGACATGGAAATTGAAGCAATAAACATGACTGAATAAATACTCAAAATAGAATAATAAAAGAGTAACAAGGGTTCGAAATCTTCTCTCAGACAAACAAAGAATCAGATCTGTCTCCCTTCAAAAGCTCTCTCTCAAAATCCAGAAAATAAAACGTAGCCAACAAAGTGGCTGAAAATCCTACTTAAATAACCTAAACACGTTCTGGGCCATCATGCAAATATAAAAGTCTTCTGGGCCAATTCTGCAATTCTTCAACTCTTCAAAAGTCGCGATCCTTCTGTTTCCTCGACGGGTATCGATCGATACTGGGGTGTATCGATCGATACTCATGTGATTTTGGTGTCTTGGCTACACGGATCTCTGCTTCGCTCCAGAATGTTCCAGAAAGCTCCAATATCTCCAATTATGCTCCAAATGTGCTATAACCTGTAAAAGACTCTAAAAGACTACGAAATACTAGAAAGACTCTATAAAAAGGACTTATATCATGGCCTAAACAAGGTAAAAACCATGATATATCAATAGTCCCATCAAAGCGGTCGAAATGATATCTCTTTCCACCATAGACGGGCGCGGGAGAAGAGGGCTCGGTCTCTTCATCGTCATCCTCACTTGACCCTATTGGTGACATCGGAGTCTCCTTTCTCATCGCACCTTTCTTCACCTTCGCTATACTTGTCACATTGATAGGCGGATCGGTGGCCGGGTTGTACAAAAGATCCCGCGGAATGTAGAAAGAGATATTCCTACTCTCATGAATGTCGGTGAGGGGAGGGTTAGGTAAAAGCACTTGGCGCACGTCCGGTTGAGCAAGCTTGACGTTGTGTGCAAGCTAATCTCCGACTCTCCCTTTTAAGGACAAGGTTCTAGTTAGGTAAGCTTCATCCAACAAGTCCCATTCTAGGTTCTCGATTGACATCTTCCCGCCTTTGGCTCTTAGGATCGGTGCAACTAGCCATCCAATCTCTATCTTGGCCTTGATATTTTTTGTCTTAAACGCCCACTCCTTGAGGCAAAAGAGATTTCTCACCAAGAGAGTAGCTAGAGAAGGCATTCGCTCACATCCCTTGAATTCACTTCCATCTCCGAAAGTCTTGAGAAAAGGTTTTAACCCAACGCCCAATAACTCCAATTCGTCAAGTCCAACCGTTCCAAATTCGATCTTGGCGAAGAACATGTGAGCGAGCACCTTGTGTGCATAAAGGATTGCCGGATGACGAATGGACTTGGACTTGTTGTGCCCGGCAACATACTCCCCACGGCCAATAGTTTCCCACAATTTCCTTAACTCGTTCTTCGGATAATGGAAGTAGACACCGCAATGAATACCCTCCTTTTCGAAGCCAAAGATTTCGCATAGTTCTAGGAAAGTGACCCGGTAGTCGGTTTGGCCAATGGTGAAGTAAAGGACTCCAAACCCGGTTTGAGCATTTGCCTTTGAGGATCTCTCATTGTAGAACGTCACTCTAAGAGAATAGAGGAATTGACATGTATAGATTCGGTTAGCTAGTTCCTTCATGAAGACGAACTTCCCAAACCCAATGTTCTCGAAAATTGCGGCTACATCTTCAAGAATGCCCATTCTCTCTAGCACTTCCGGATCCAAAAACCTCATTTGCTTAAAGTCCATTTTCATGAACGTGTTGAAACACTCAATGACGGTGGATCCTCATCCATCTCCTTTCTCTTCTTCTCCTTAACCGTGGTTGAGGTATCCAAAGCCACATCCTTTCCTTTCTCCTTTCTTTTCTTTTCCTTAGCCGTGGTTGAGGCATCCAAAGCCACATCTTTACCTTTCTCCTTTGTCGTGGCTCTCTTCTTGGGTTTAGAGCTTGAGGCAATTTCACTAGTTCCAGCTCGGACTAGGACCTCCTTGACTTGTGCATTTGCCTTATCTCTTTCCATTTCCTACAAGTTCTCAAAGATCCATTAAAATACATAAATTTGTCAAGAAAAATCAAGAAACAAAATTTTGAAGAGATTATCCATTTGAGAATTTGTACCACGAATAAGAGTAATTAAACCTAGCACAAACAATTTAAATCATCAAATCATCTAGATTAAATTGCCTTTTCTAGAAAATTCAAGAAAGTAACCATCTTGGAAGAAAATAATTTCAATAAATCCATATCTCAAAAATTTCTCATAAGAATGCACAAACTCTTCCATGTATCCAAGATATCTACCCCTTTTCAGCCCTAATCCCAAGGATCTAATCCCATATGCTAGCTAACTTCAAGAGAAAACAAATGACTAATCAAAAGCTTGAGTTTTTGCTAACCATGGAGATGATGAATCTTTAATGAAAATACCTTGGCATCTTGTGCTTAGGTTGTCAAAACAATGTTGAATGCACAAAGTAGAGCAAAAATTGAGCCTATAGCAACTTGAATCTCGATTTTTTCTTGAGAAATGAGAGAGATATGAGCAAATGATGGTGAGAAAAAGAAGGAGTTTTCTTAGCCTTTTGGAGAGAGAGGGAGAGAGGGCGGGTCGGTTTTTTTTCTCGAAATGGGTCGAGACACCGGGAGGACCACTGGGTAATAGATCTACTTTGACTGGTAAAAGGTCTCAAATTTTTTAAATTTCAAAAAATTTCAACCGCCCCCCATGAGCTCGGTCGGATCCGCGCGGTCGGTTTTTTCAGGGAATCCGGGGGAAAATCTGACCGTCATTCATCGGGAAGGTCGGATCCATGCGGTCGGTTTTTTCGGGAAATCCCTAACCTAGGACCGACCTAAAACCGACCTTACCGAAGGAGCGAGGTCGAGATTTTCCCAAAAGTCCCAACAACCTATAAACACTTAGCAAAAACATTAAAACGAACTAACAAAGATTGAAAAACATATGAAGAGAAATATATACAAGGATAAACTTGGGGTGTCTCCCAATAGCACTTTGTTTAACGTCCCTAAGTTCGAAGTTTGTTACCTCCCTCAAGCTAGAGGAACATAATCTAGAGGGATCGAGCCTCCTTCTTCGATGATTTCGTTTGCTCGGTAGAGTTTGAGCCTTTGGCCATTAGCAATGAAATTTTGGCCCTCCTTGTTAACAAGTACCACGGCTCCATAAGGTCTTACTTCTTTAACCTCAAACGGACCCGACCACCTTGACTTGAGTTTTCCGGGAAAGAGCTTCAACCGGGAATTGAACACCAACACTAGGTCCCCAATCTTGAAGTCCTTGTGCACAATCCTCTTGTCATGGAATGATTTGGTCTTCTCCTTGTAGATTCTCGAGCTCTCATAGGCATCGAGCCTAGTCTCCTCTAACTTTCGTAGATGAATCAACTGTTTCTCTTTAGCGGTCTTGATGTCAAAATTTAGAAGCTTTACCGCCCAAAGAGCTTTGTATTTCAATTCCACCGGAAGATGACATGACTTCCCATAGAGCATGTTGAACGGTGTGGTTCCTATGGGTGTCTTGAAAGCGGTCATATATGCCCATAAGGCATCATCAAGTTTGTTTGCCCAATCCTTCCTCGATCTACCGACCGTCTTCTCAAGGATCGCCTTGATTTGGCGGTTGGAGACTTCTACTTGCCCGCTTGTTTGAGGATGATAGGGCGTTGCAACCTTGTGTTTCACCCCATTCTTCTTAAGTAGGCTCTCGAAGACTTTGTTCATGAAGTGCGATCCACCATCACTAATGACCACTCTTGGAACCCCGAACATTGGAAAAATGATTTACTTAAACATTTTGAGCACAACCTTTGCGTCGTTTGTGGGACTTGCGATAGCTTCCACCCATTTTGATACGTAGTCTACCGCAACCAAGATGTAGGAATTTACATATGAAGATGGGAAAGGGCCCATGAAGTCGATTCCCCATACATCAAACATCTCTACCACAAGGATCGGGTTTTGGGGGCATTTCGTCTCTCCTCCCAATGTTCCCTTTCCTTTGGCAAGCATCACATGAGGAGACATATGTGTGTGCATCCTTGAAAAGAGTTGGCCACCAAAACCCGGATTGAAGAACCTTTGTCGCCGTTTTGAAAGAAGCATAATGACCTCCGTAGCTTGACCCGTGACAATGGAATAGAATCCCTTGGATCTCCTCCTCCGCTATGCACCTTCTATACAAGCTATCCGAGCAAAGCTTATACAAGAACGGCTCATCCCAATAATAACTTGTTACATCATGGAAGAACTTCTTCTTCTTGTATCCGTCCAAAGGTGGCTCCTTCCCACAAACTAGATAGTTGACTAGATCCGCAAACCATGGGAGCTTCTCATCTTGTAGACCACTAGCATCATCCATACCATTCACGGCCTCAATCCCTCTTCTCAATACCTTCACGACCATGAGGCTTTCTTCGGGAAGCTTGTCTTTAATGGGAACGAGGTCTTCTATCCTCATCCTAGACAAGTGATCCGCTACTCCATTCTCTATGCCTTTCTTGTCTACTATCTCCAAATCGAACTCTTGAAGTAGCAAAATCCATCGTAATAACCGCGGTTTCGTGTCCTTCTTTGCATGAATGTATCTTAAAGCCGCGTGATCAGTGTAGACAATCACCTTTGACCCCACAACATAAGATCTAAACTTCTCCATGGCAAAGACTAAACTTCTCCAACAACTCCTTCTCCGTGGTTGCATAACGAGTTTGAGCATCGTCTAGAGTTCTACTAGCGTAGTAGATCACATTGGTATTCTTGTCTTTCTTTTGACCCAAAACGGCTCCAACCGCATAGTCGCTAGCATCACACATGATTTCAAACGGAAGGTCCCAATCCGGTGCTTGGACTATAGGGGCACTAATCAACGCTTTCTTGATCTCTAGGAATGCCCCCATGCATTCCTCATCAACCACGAACTCCAACTCCTTGCAAAGTAGCCTTGTAAGAGGCCTTGTGATCCTTGAGAAGTCCTTGATGAATCTTCGGTAGAACCCCGCATGACCCAAGAAAGACCGGATGTCCTTGACCGACTTAGGCGGTTCCAAGCTAACCATAACCTCGATATTTGCCTTGTCTACTTCAATCCCCTTCTTGGAGATCTTATGCCCAAGCACAATTCCTTCTCGCACCATGAAGTGGCATTTCTCCCAGTTAAGCACCAAGTTTGCTTCTTCGCACCGTTGCAAAACCCTGCAAAGGTTGGACAAACAAACACAAAAAGAAGATCCATACATGGAGAAGTCGTCCATGAAGACTTCTACCATGTTTTCAAGAAGGTCAGAGAAAATTGACATCATACATCGTTGGAAAGTTGCGGGAGCATTGCACAACCCAAACGGCATCCTTCGATATGCGAAGGTGCCGTAAGGGCAAGTGAAGGTGGTTTTTTCTTGGTCATTCAGGTGTATGGGTATTTGAAAAAACCCCGAATAACCATCTAGAAAACAATAGAAATGGTGATTGGCTAGCCGTTCGAGCATTTGGTCTATAAACGGTAATGGAAAACGATCTTTACGAGTGGATGAATTCAATTTCCTATAATCGATGCACATTTTATGCCTGGTTATTGTCCTAGTAGGTATCATTTCATCCTTTTCATTTTTAACAACCGTTATCCCCCCTTTCTTAGGCACACAATGAACCGGTGAGACCCAAGTACTATCCGATATTGGGTAGATAATACATGCGTCTAAGAGCTTATAAATCTCTCTCTCTTTACAACATCTTTCAAATTAGGGTTCAACCTTCTTTGATGTTCAATAGAGGTCTTTGATTCATCCTCTAAATGGATTCTATGCGTGCACAAACTAGGCGAAATACCCTTGATATCATCCAAAGAGTAGCCAATTGCTCTCCTATATTTCCTAAGTTCTAAAAGAAGGAAGGATAACTCATTCTCATCTAGACTCTCATTCACAATAACCGGGTAAGACTCGTTGGGACCTAAGAACGCATACCTTAGTCCCGCGGGAAGTTGCTTTAGGTCCACCTTTGGGGCTTTGAGCTCGCTCCAATCGTCCTCCTCAAGACTAGACTTACCCTTGCAAGTCTCTTCAACGGCTAGAACAAACTACTCTTGGACCGTGCCAACCCGTGAACCATCTTGAACCTCGGTACTAGGAACATCCAACTCAACAAACGGTGTATCTTTGTCGACCGGCTTGTGCAAGTCCATGAGTAGCTCGTACCCTTGACTCTCTTTACTCAAGTACCAATGATCACCACGCTCTTTAGTCAAAACCACTTCCAAACCGTCTTCTACTCTCATTTCCTCAAGCAATCCATCGGCTAGTTCATCCATGGTCTCTATGTAGAAACATTGGCCATCTATGGTGGGCTTCTTCATCACCTTGTTGATATCAAACTCAAGGACTTCTCCTTTACTCAAATGGAAATCTATCTTGCCTTTCCTCACATCGATTATCGCTCCCGCGGTTGCTAGGAATGGTCTACCAAAGATAAGAGGGTCTTTTAGTTCCTCATCCATTTCAAGAACTACAAAGTCTGTGGGGACAATGAAATCCTTCACCACGATGGGGAGATCCTCATGCAAACCAATAGGAACCCTCATGCTTCTATCCGCCAATATTAGGGAGATGTTGCATGCCTTGTAGCTTGTGAAGCCTAGTCTCTTGGCTACCGAAAATGGCATGAGGCTTACACTTGCTCCAAGATCACATAAACAATGATTGAAAGCTAGAGGACCAAGAGCACAAGGTAGGGTAAATGATCCCGGATCTCCTAGCTTCTTGGGTACCATCTTCTTTTGTATGATGGCACTACACTCATGAGTTAGAATGACCATGGACTCCATTTCCTTAGCTCTCTCATTCACGGCATCTTTCAAAAATTTGGCATATTGAGGGACAAGTAAGAAAGCATCCACCAAAGGCATTGTGAGTTCCACCTTCTCCATTTGCCTATCAAAAATAGCTTTGTACTTGTCCATGAGTTGCTTCTTGAAACGACCGGGAAAAGGTAGCTTAGGAACGTATAGCTTAGGGACGAACACATTCTTCTTTGGCTTCTCTTGAGCAACAAAAACTCTGGGCTTGATCTTCTCAACTTCTTCAACCTTATCTTGCTCCCTCACTACCTCATCTTCAACAAAATTGTCATCTTCTTGAAGTTCCACCCCCCCCCCCCAAACTTTGTTTCTCAATGTCCGCATTGAGAAGAGAAGGAGCTTCTCTTGTAGGCAAGACCGTGCCACTTCGCAAGGTTATGGCGTTGACATACTCCTTAGGATTAGCTTAGGATTTGCCCGGTTGTTGACCTTGTGGTCGTGAAGAAGAAGCAACACCTTTGTTCTCCATGTGTTTTACCTTGGAGTTCAAAGCCTCAATCTTTGTGTTGAGGTCATTGTAAGAGCAGTCCACCTTCGTATGGATCTCTGCTTGTCCCTTGAGTAGTTGTTGGAACATGGAGCTCAAATCAAGCTCTCCGCTTGTCCCTTGAGTAGTTGTTGGAACCGGGTGGAGCTTTGGGTTGAAAACCACTTTGGTTCCCCTGGAATTGGTTCCTTGGGACAAAGGCTTGTTGGTTGGTATTAGACGCTTGGCCTTGAGGTTGGAATTGTTTTTGTGAGGCTCCTTGAGGTTGAGTAGGTTGTGGAGGATAGACTTGATCTTGTGGGTTCTCCACATTTGTGTTCCAGTAAGAGAAGTTGTGGTGGTTCCTATAGTTTTGATTGAACCCTTGTCTTTGGTAGTTCCCTTGGTTTTGGAAGTTCCCTTGATTCCCCACGTAGTTAACCTCCTCTTGAGTGTTCATGTCTACGTTCTCCTCTTGATAATAACCTTGGTTCTCATCATAAGCATCCACAAAGTTGACCGTCTTTTGGGAAGACACTAGTAGTTTATCAATCAAGTTTGCTTGCTTGTCCAACTTGTCGTTAAGAGCTTTCATATCTTTAGCCCGCTTGTTCTCATCAAAGTCACTAGTGGTCCTCGTGGCATGGTCATAGTCGTCGCCATAGGTACCGTCACTTTGGGCCAAATTCTAGACAAGCTCCATTGCTTCCTCAACGTCCTTAGCTAAGAAGTTCCCGTTAGATGCCGTGTCAAGTAGCATACATATCTTAGGCAAAGCACAGCGGTAGAGGGTTCTTAGGAGAGAGGTGTTGCTAAAGCCGTGATGTGGGCATTGAGACGTGTAGCTTCTAAATCTCTCCCAAGCCTCATTGAAAGACTCATTGGACCGTTGTGTGAAACTTGAGATCTCGTTGCGAAGCTTGGCTGTTCTAGCCGGTGAGAAGAATTTGGCGAGAAACGCGCGTTTGCAATCATCCCACGAAGTGATAGATCCTTGGGGTAAGGTCTTTTCCCATTGGTTAGCCTTGTCACTCAAAAAGAACGAGAAGAGACGAAGCTTGAACCCATCTTCGGAGACCCCATTGATCTTCGTGAGACCACATATCCGGTCAAATTGGTCAATGTGGTCCAAGGGATCCTCCATGGACAAGCCATGAAATTTGTTGGCTTGAACCATGTTGATAACCCCCGGCTTCACTTCGAAGTTGTTATTCTCCACCGGTGGAGCTTGAATGCCTTGGCTGTTTTGGTGAGCATTAGCGGCATCGCCTTCCCTGATGACGTTTCTAGCTCTTGGTGGGTGGTTGGGACGGTGATGGTTTCCATTGCCACCACTTCCTTGATTGTTGTCGTGACCATCCCTATTCCCACCGTTCCTTTGGTGGGGAATAGGTTGGTGGGGAATAGGCTCGTGGGGAATAGGCTCGTGGGGAATAGGCACGTTGATGTTCCCAAGTGAAACGTCTCTCAAGTCTTCCATTTCGACAATGTACCTCCTCTTGAAACTGCGCTCTATTTCTTCTTGCTCTAGAACCTCTCTCAAGTTGATCAATATCGTCTCTTGGCTCGACAAGATTAGTGTTGCCTCGGGAACGAGTATGCATACACCTATAGAGAGTAAAAGAAATAAGAAAACAAACGCCGTTAGTAACTTTGTAGAAAATAACACTTAAGCTCACTAAGAACCTAAATCTTAATGTTAAAACGAATCCCAATATGGCAACGGCGCCAAATTGATACAAGACTTTTTAGTCTCTAGGAGGTATCAATAACTCCAATACGTGTAGTATGAAGGTTATCAATCCATAAAGGGATTTATCCTAATCACTAAATATGCAAGGTTCATAAGTAATTTAAGCTAAACAAGGTAGTTTGTGATTAAGTATCCAAATTTAAATTAAGCAAGGCAATAACTAAACGAGTTGTAATTCAAATAACAAAAGCGGAACTAGAGATAAGGTTATTGATATAAGGTGATCAAAACCTAATTAGCGGTGTTCATTCACTTTAAAGAAGCTAATTCCTAGGCAATAGACCTCTAACCTTGATTAGTTCTCTTTCAAGCAACTAATCACTATGTTAATTATCAAGTCCATTAGCAAATCATCATATGTGGATTAACAACTAGCAAGCATTAAGAATCATAACAAGATCAACCAAAGATATGCCCTAAACAACTAATGTCTTAGGTTAGGAACATAAATCTCTTATCTAGTTCATCTTGGCATTTCATCAAACACTTGGTGTGCGTGAAATGCCTTATGATCTAGATCCACTCTTTCAAGCTAGATCTAGCATTGGGGACTCTAGACAAGAAGGAATATAAGATTATCTAACCCTAAACACCACTAATCAAACCCTAGATCACCCTAATCTACCTCATCTCAAGATCCTAAAAAGACTACTCAAGATCCATCAAGAACACCTCAAAATCGATATGGATGGGAGATGAATTCATTGATTGGTGATGGATAATCAAGATGAAAAGAAGATAGATGGAAGAGATTGATGAAAATAAAGACCAAATTGCATAAAAACCAAAGATCTTTCTTACAAATCTCAAGTTCTCTCTCAAATGTGAGGGTTTTTTAGAACCAAAGAAAAGCATAAGTGGCAAAATTAGGTCAAGTTATGTTTATAGTGAATAATATCCGACCGGGTCGACCCGGAACAAACCGGGTTCCGACCCAGTCGAATTGGATCTTTTTGGCCAAAAACTGGACCTTGCTCCATCTGGTCGGTCGGTATTTGCTTCTTCGGGTCAGTCGGATTCTCGGGAATTTCCTTTCCCAGGACCGGCTAAAACCGACCTTGCCGATTGAGGTCGGTCGGATTTTTCCCCGGGAGAAGTTTTAGCCGAGGACCGCGCCTGTAACACCCCTGATTCCGACCTAAGAAATTGTCCATCATCTCCTATGCCGAGACCGGGAGGTGTTGCCAGTTATAGTGAAGGGAGAACCGCCAAGACGGTCCAACTAGGAAAGCATCCCATACTACTTTCCCGGCCAAACTATCTCAACTGATTGCATCTCTTTTATACCCTTTAACCGATGGCCTAAGGCCTAGTATCCTAAGATCTCGAGTTTTTAAGCTTGAAAACATCTTTATTAAATTTTGAAAACGTCTTTCACGGTGGATGCATCACTTCTTAAAACCCTTTGGAAAAATCCTTTTTGAAAACAACCAAAATTCCTTTTCACTAACACTCAAATCTACTCTAGTGGTCCTAATGCTCGGCGCCTCCTTCTAACTAATTCTAAAGCTACATGCAAAAATCTGTAAATTTATAATAAGTATTCCTAGTGAATACTCAGTGAGCTAAGGACCCCTACCCTGCAAGTTAGTTCCCAACCCACTAACAACCTACCCCAGATAGCCGAAGCCTAAACCTACCCCAGATGATGCACATCTCGGCAATGGGCGCTACCCAAGGACACTCCGAGATCACAGATGGGTGGTTCCGAACTACATCCTCCGGCTTCACGCCTGATTCACTATATAGGCTACCTGCCTATTAACCCCGAACATGCCACCTCACTGGGCATGCCGGTCACACGCAAGTTATGGGCTTTTACGCACCACAACGGCAAACAAATGGCTAAGGTTCTCAACAACCTCAACCACAACTCGTGTTAATTCTGTTGACTTCCACTCCCGCTTAGACTTCTCGTCATAAGCACGTGGATTCAACCAACACGTAAAACAAAGGCTAATTTCCGTGTTACTCCGTCGAGATCGCCATGATTAGACTTCTCATCTAACTCATGCAAGGCGACTAACACTTAGCCATGAACGCTCAGACTTAACATGAAGAGGAAACAATGCCAAGACTTGTGGAGACTAAAGACATTCACCCAAAAACAGGCCAAATCGAAGAGAAACTACCGGATCCACCCGATTTCAAGTATGGCCCAAAAGATGAAGTCCACAACCCAAGTATGAAGCGGCCCATCCCTGAGCCCCCTTGGCATGTATTTGTGAGTCCATAACCGTGGAGAACAGATCCATACCAACCGGGATCCACCCGATGCCACCAAATCAATCCGACGGGTCCGTTCTTGTCCATTTAAGGAAACCCGTCAAACTCATTTGACCAGCGCATCTCTCTTCATTAATCTAGACATTCAAAGTCTATCAAAGAGTCATGGGAGAGAGATAGTACAAGGAATCATGTCCATATACAAGGGAGATCATACTTTCCATTATTGGCCTCGTTCACACCTTGCCATTAACTTCCGATTGCTAGGAGATTCAAAGCTGATTGAGAGAGAGAGAGCTTTAATGCTAATTGGAAAGGGGTTGAATGCTGATTGAGACGTCAATTATCCTTGCCTTATCAAGACCACGAGCCAGCTTCACTTTAACACACCATTTGGATGCACAAGGCCAGCCCCAACGTCTCCATTCAACCCGAGAAATCATTTCCATTTATTGTTGATTTATTTGTTTCCATGTTTTATATTTTAGACCATAAGCTAGTTGTATTATGAGCCTATAAAAGCTCATTTGAACAATTATAATAGACACCTCGAAATTGAATAAAAAAAGTAAAGCTATTGTTTTTGGTTCTTCCAAAACGTGTCTCTCTCTTTGTCTCGTGAGCAAGTCCGAGTTTAGAGAACCCTTGAAGTATCAGTAGGCTTTCACACCTATTGTGGTTCACCTCGATCCAACAACGCCTCCATCCTATCCCGGCCTAGACAAGGAGCGACCTTAGTCCAATTGTCTAGACCACCCGGCCTTGTACCTTAGGCCGTGAGCCCGTATCAGCACGTGGATTCAACCAACACGTAAAACAAAGGCTAATTTCCGTTTTACTCCGTCGAGCTCGCCATGATTAGACTTCTCATCTAACTCATGCAAGGCGACTAACACTTAGCCATGAACACTCAGATTTAACAACCTAGCAATATCTAAATGATCACACAAATATCTTAGACAAGAACACTTGGCGGAGCCAACGCACGTGGTCGCTCCCACCTTGCCCTTGTCGTAAGATCTACACTAAAACTACCTAAGTTCACAACAATTAACCCCCAACAGGTTAATTCAAATAATTTCCAAAGCTCACCTCGAGTATATGCTGGAAAAATGGATAAGTCTTAGGCTCTTGGATAACACCTTCCAAGCCGAGCTCACCCTCGGTTTAAACCGTGAGGTTTAAGCAAAACTCTCTTCCGATCACTTTCTCTCTTTACCTTACTCTCTAGCTTCTCTCTAGAAAATTTTCTAAGATCTTAAGGAGGTGTGAACTTACCTTTGGTGTTAAGGGGGTATTTAAAGGCGTGGGGGAGGTGTGGAGAGTGCTTGCCACTTGTGCCACTTTCTTGTCAAAGCCTTTGGCTCCAAGTTTTGACCATCTTTGACCACATTTTTCACATGTGCATTTAGGTAGATTAAAGCTTAGCTTTTGACTCCTAGGTCTAAGCTTTAACCAACATCTTCACTTTAAGTCTTTTCATGTCTCCTTTAGATGACAAAAGCCCATCGCTAGCCTATTTGATGTTTTGACCGGTCATGTGGCCACGGTTTGGCCACTTGGCCACTTCTCCACCGTTCGTTCGTTTTTTGCGAAATTGCCTTTTGTCTTGGATTTTCTTGATGCAATTGGCCCGACAAACTTGATCCTTCATCCTTCTGGACGTGCGCCCCGGTTCGGATCGTCCATGGCCCGCTCGGCCAAAATTTGCAAAGTCGGGGAATCTTGATTTTTCTTGATGGAAAGCTTCCTTTTCTTGCCCAAAAATTTCTGGTCCAGACGAAATTTCTGGTCCAGACGAAAATCTCTTCTCGGCTGGACTGCCTCTCTTGGCTAAAACTGCTTCTTCTCTCGGCTAAAACTGCTTCTCCTCGGCAAGACTGAAATTTTAGCCAGCTAAAACAGAATTGATTGGATAACTCTTTTTCCGTTCGAGTTATCCAAATTCTGACTCGACCAATGTGTTTCTTTTGTCATGATCCTTTGGGAAATGTTTTCCCTCAGTCGCTCCTTGACTTTTGGTTTTTCCCTCGATCATTGACCAAAATTTACTTCAGCGGACGGGTTATCACAGTGGCTCTTCTGGTCGGTCGGGTTTTCCTTCTTCGGGTCGGTCGGCTTTTCGGGAAAGCCCTGTCCCAGGACCGGCTAAAACCGATCTTGCCAATTGGGGTCGGTCGGAAACTTCTCGGGGGAACTTTTAGCCGAGGACTGCGCCTCTTCTGATCGGTCGGATTTCCCTCGGCGGACCGGTCGGTTTTCTCGGACCAACTATAACGTATTGCAATGGTGCTGGCCGGTCGTGCTTGAACTTCGGGACTTCGCGAACATCTCCGAACCACTCCAAAGTACCTAGAATAGACTCCATAACATGCAAGACACTCTCAGACCTAGTGCAAAACGTCATATTCTCTAAACAAGACCAAAACATGCATGAAAGACTTAGGTATGCTCGAATGCGACTCAAAATACAAAATGAAATGTATGTTATGAAGGCTAAAATGAGAGGATATCAGATGTCTGTCAGAGGAGAGGGAAGATCACCAAGAGACATGAGATGCCACAGAATTTCATCCTTGATGTTGAAGTTTTCGATTGTTGGGGCATTGACTTTATGGGTCTCTTTCCCTCGTCACACAAGAACAGATACATCTTGGTTGCTGTGGACTATGTGTCCAAATGGGTGGAAGCGATTGCTAGTCCAACCAATGACTCTGCGGTGGTTCTTAAGCTGTTTAAGACCATCATTTTCCCACGATTTGGAGTGCCTCGTATTGTTATAAGTGATGGTGGCAGCCACTTTATTAACAAAGTTTTTGAGAAGTTGCTGAAGAAGCATGGTGTCAATCATCGTGTGGCTACTCCATATCACTCTCAAACCAGTGGGAAAGTAGAGGTCTCCAACAGGCAGATCAAGGAAATTTTGGAGAAGAAAGTGGGTACTTCAAGGAAGGATTGGTCTACAAAGCTAGATGACGCGCTATGGGCTTATAGGACAGCTTTCAAGACACCGCTGGGCACTACACCATTTCACTTGCTGTATGGGAAGGCATGTCACCTTCCAGTGGAGATCGAGCACCAGGCAGCTTGGGCGACGAAGGTGCTGAACTTCTACATCAAGCCTGCAGCAGAGAGGAGGTTGATTCAGCTGAACGAGCCGGATGAGATTAGGCACCACGCCTACGAGAACTCGAAACTATACAAGGAGAGAACTAAGGCCTATCACGATAAGAAGATCATCTCCAGACATTTCGAGCCGAACGACCAGGTACTTCTGTATAACTCTCGTTTGCAATTGTCTCCTGGTAAACTTCGTTCTCGTTGCTCATGTCCCTTCACATTCAAGGAGGTCAGACCACATGGTGCCGTCGTGCTGATCAGTCCTACAGGTGATGAATTTACTGTCAATAGACAGAGGGTGAAACACTATTGGGCGAAAGCCGAGATTCCAACAGGGCAGATAATGCCTTTGGATGATGCACCCACAACCTGAATGGCGTTACAGTCAAGCTAATGACGTTAAATGAGTGGTTGGTGGGAGGCAACCCACTGGTGATTCTGTTTTTGAGTTTTTTTTTTCTTTCTATTTTTCGTTTTGTGTTTGTGTCATGATAAACAAGGAGCAAAAACTCGAAATCGCCAGTGTGTCGATCGATACCCCATTGGTATCGGTCGACACCCTACGCGAATCAGAAAGGTTCTTCGTGTCGACTTAAGCCTGGTATCGCTCGATACCAGGTTGTGTGTTGGTTGATACTCAATGTTCCAGCACGGTAACTTCTTGTTTTTCCCTTTTCTATTCTATTCTTTTGTTTTCTTTTACCAACTCTAGGCTAGATAACACTGGGGACAATGTTGTTTAAGTCTGGGGGAGGTAGTCGCTGACTTTGTTTTTGTTTTTCTTAGAGTCATTCGTTTTCAAGTCAAAATTTGTTTTATTGAGTCAAAACTTTGTTGGAGACTGTGATCTTTTTCTTGAATATATTGATCTGACCTTGCTTCTAAGTGACCATTGTTACAGAATCAGTTCTAGATCGACTAATGAAAAATCCAAAGGCTGGCCAGTGAACTAGAAGACACTCATGTTTCCAGCAATGTTCTTTAAAGCCTGAGCCAAATTTTTGCACTTTATCGATGTGGTTAGAATCCATAGAGCTTGATTCATCATTCGTATCTGACAAAGGAACCCATGTGTTTGAAAGAATGGTATTTCTCTCCCTGTTACAAGTTAATAAGATGCATTAAAAGATGAGATGATTTTCTTCTGAGTAAAGGGTTAGGAAAATTTCCAGCGATCCCATTATTCTACTTAAGAAGAGATGATCACACAAGGGTGAAAGCGAGGTTAGGAAAATTCCAGCGATCCCATTCATCCATGAACACCTCCATAAACTCCTCAGTCATGTCTGTGAAAATCGACATCATGCATCGCTGAAAGGTCGCTGGAGCGTTACATAATCCATATGGCATTCTTCTATAGGCGAATGTGCCATAGGGACATGTAAAAGTCGTCTTTCCCTGGTCATCTGGATGTATAGGAATCTGGAAAAAGACTGAGTACCCATCGAGAAAACAGTAGTATGGGTGACTCGCTAACCTCTCCAACATCTGGTAAATGAATGGCAATGGGAAGTGATCCTTCCTTGTAGCCGCATTCAGCTTCTTGTAGTCAATACACATCCTATGACCAGTGATTGTCCTTGTAGGGATCAGCTCGTCCTTCTCGTTCTTCACCACAGTTATGCCTCCTTTCTGAGGCACAACGTGAACTGGACTAACCCAAGAACTATCCGAGATGGCATAGATAATCCCTGCTTCCAACAGCTTCATCACTACCTTCCTGACCACTTCCTTCAGGTTCCGATTCAACCTCCTCTGACACTCAATCGAAGACTTTGACTCATCCTCCAGGTGAATACGATGCATGCACAAGTCTGGTGCTATACCTGAAATGTCAGCAAGAGAGTAGCCAAGAGCTTTGCGATACTTGCGCAGCTTGCTCAGCAGTAAGGCATTCTCTGTGTTGTTCAAGCAAGCATTAACGATTACAGGGTATGTGGAATTAGGACCAAGAAAGTTATACCTCAGATTTTCTGGAAGTGGCTTTAGTTCCACCTTAGGAGCATTCTCTGCACTCCAATCTCCAAGCCCGGCAGCTTGCTTAGAACCGTCGACCAATTCTCCTTCTGGCCATAGGGACCGGTGATGCTGAATCAAGCATCTTCGAGTATCCAGCAGCATCGTCACACGAACGGACCTCTGAAGTGGCTGAACAGACCAATGCTCTCTCCAGTGGATCCTCAGGGTGCCTCTCCAGGAAGTACTCCTCACCTATTTCACTGAAGGTGTCCACATAGAATGTCTGCCTATCTATGGTTGGCCTTTTCATCATCTTTTCCATGTTAAAGGACATCACCAAATCACCGATGTTGAGAGCTATCTGTCCATTCTTGCAGTCAATCAAGGCTGCAGCAGTTGCAAGGAATGGCTGCCCAGGATAAGAGGATCCTTAGGCTCAGCATCGTACTTCAAGACGATGAAATCTGTTGGGATCAAGCAATTCCCAATCTTGATTGGGACATCTTTGAGTAGTCCTTCTGGAAGTCGCACTGAGCGATCAGCAAGTACCAGCGAAATCCTTGTAGACTGGAAATCTGTCATCCCCATTCGCTTGGCAACTGAGTGTGGCATAATGTTCACACTTGACCCAATATCGCAGAGAGCACGCTCAAATATCTCTGTGAAGATAGTGCAATCCAAAACAAAGCTCCCTGGGTCTCGTAACTTCTTGGGAATTTTGTTGAGTAGGATCGCACTGCACTCAGCTGTGATCATCATGACACCTTCCTCAAGGTTCACATTGCTAGAAACCATCTTCTTCACATATCTCCTGAAAGCTGGAGAAGTCTTAATAGCATCAACAAAAGGAAACTCCACAACCAACTTATCTACCATGGCCTTGCATCTGGCGTCCTCCCATTCCTTCTTTGTCATCTTAGGAGGCATAGGATAAGGCATCTTGGGTTTATACACCCTCTCCTTGACAATCTCGGGATCCTTCTCGATATGTGTCTCAGTATCGACCGATACTGGATGAGTATCGATCAACACACGGGATTTTGGATCCTCTCGTGCAGGTGTCTGGACTGGTGTGGATCGACACTAGCTGGTATCGATCGATACCTGGGAATTTTCAGAATCCCAATCGTCATCTTCAGCAAGATCGACGAGATTTTCTGCGATTGGGCTGTTCTTCACTCCTGTAAGCACCTATTTTCCACTCCTCAAAGTGATGGCATTGATGTGTGCCCTTGGATTCTCAGTTTTCCCTGGAAGAAAACCTTCCTGCCTCTTTACAGCTGCTGCTGTCTGAGCAACCTGAGTTTCCAGCTTCCTCTGGAAAAGATTGATGGCTTCGATTTTCCCATTCAGATCAATGTACAGAGAGTCAAACTTCCCATTGAAATATCCCTGCAACTAATGATGTCCCTAAAGAATTTGTTCCATCATGAATTCGATCTTACTCTCTATGGTTTTTGGGGAGTTGGGTTGGTACGAAGAGTTCCCATAATTTCGAGTGAAATCGCTGCTCTGAAGTGGTTTCTGAGTAAATTGCTTCGCTCCGAAACCAGATTGGTTCCCCTCAAACCTTTACCCACCTTGCTGATTGTTGTTGTTGAAGTTTCGGTTGTTGTTTGACCCAAATCGCTGACCCTGAAAACCAGAACCACCAACGTAGTTAACATCCTCTACTTCTTCTTCTTCCACATTCACGACTTCATCAGCAAAGTGTACAGCTTTCTTCGACTTCCCAATCAGGAAATCCAGCTTGGCTTGAACCTCAGCAATCTGCGATCCATCAACTCCTCCAGCCAGCTTCTTCCTTCGAAATCAGCATTCTTGGTGCTATTACTAGACGCCAAGTTCTCAATCACCACAACCGCATCATCTGGTGTTGAAGTTCCCATTACTCGCAGCATCCATACCCATATGGTACCTCCAATCAACACCTCTGTAGAAATTGCCCAGCAGCTGAACCTGAGTGAACCCATGGTGCGGACAATCTCTCTGATAAGACTTGAAACGAATCCAAGCGGCTTTGAGTGCCTCTGTCGGACCCTGAGCAAATTGAGAGATCTTGTTCCTGAGCTCCTCGGATCTCGCATCATCATAAAAATTGTTCAGGAATGCATTCTTTGTCTCATCCCATGTAGTTAGCGAATCAGGAGCCAACTGCTTCAGCCAATAAGCAGCATCCCCACCATGAGAGTATGGGAAAAGTTTGTAGAAAATGAACTCATTGGGCACTCCATTGTACTTCATACCAGAGACCAAATCCTCGAACCTTTCGATATGATCCATGGGGTGCTCATGAGATAGGCCATGGAAAGGATTCTGACTTACAAGAGCGTAATACGCAGGTTTCAGCTCAAAGGCATTCCTCTGAAAAGGTGGGATGCGAATCGCAGCTCGATTGGCATAGAACTGATCAGGTCTGTTGTGCTCACCAAGTGTTCTACCTCGATCAACCCCAGCATTCCCAACAATCTGACCAACAACAGCAGGAGGGACAATGACGTTTCCATCTTCATCAAGTCGCCGCCCTCTCTCATTGCACACTTGACCCTCTTGGTCTCTCAAGACTCCAGCTTCATCGGCTCTTAATACCACAGGGTTGTTCATCCCTGATGTTTGCTTTGCCTTTCTGTTTGTGCGTTCCAAAAGTGCTAGCTGCTCCAATGACAGTTCAACTAGCTGAGTGCGTTTGCTCCTTCTGGTTTCACGATTAGGCATACACCTGAAAACAAGAGTCAAGCCCATAAGTAACCAAAAACACGATGAGTATCGACCGACACTGGGTGGTGACGATCGATATCAACAAAAAGAAATGACGCGTATCGACCGACACTAGGTAGTATCGTTCGATACCGACGGGCTAAAATCTAATGGCGAAATTGAGTCCCCGGCAACGGCGCCAAATTTGATATGCTCAAATTAATACCCTAAAAAGTACTAAAGCAGTTGCTGCAGTATATCAGGGGTCGAACACAAGAACTCAGAGAAATCACACAATAGATTATATAGTATCAAATCAAGCTAAGCAATTCAGATTAAACAAAAAGCAGTAAGCAGTAAACGAGTTGTAAATCGATGGAAAAGAGATAGGTTCAGGGATATTTCTCAGGAAATCAATGAATGCAAAATAAACTAACTAATCAGGGTTAAGGTTACGCACGGTTCTCGAACTCAAATCACTAAAGTATAATTAACAAACTGTCGTTGCGAAAACTATCTAAATCTAAACTTCAGAATCCCAAATTTCTTTGCAAATTCCTAAGAATAAATCAGCCTTAATTTCAAGTTTGATATGTTCACAAATCAATTAAACCAAATCTCTTTGCGAATAATTAATTTGTTCACCCTAAGTTCTATCAGGTAATTAATCGCACTGTCGTGCCTAATCAATTATCCTAAGATCTAAGTTCTAGGTGATCAATCCAGAATTAGCTTTGAGAACAACCTAAGGCGAATAACTAATTTAGATTGTGAACCCTAAATAACTAATCAACCTAGCATTCAAAGAAATCCCTTATGAGAATCCCTAAACCTAACAAGAGATCTACTCAGACATGGAAATTGAATCAATAAACATGTTTGAATAAATACTCAATAGAAAATAAGAAAGAGTAACAAAAGGGTTCGAAATCTTCTCTCGACGAACAAAGTTTCAGCCTCGTCTCCCTTCAAAAGCTCTCTCACAAATCCAGAATTAAATAAAGCGTAGCCAACAAAGTGGCTGTAAAATCCGTATAAGTAACCTAAATCACGTTCTGGACCAAGTTGCAATTCTTCAACTCTTCATTAAAGTCGCGGTCGTGTCTGCTGCGATGGATATCGATTGATACTAGGCAGTATCGATCGATACTGGTCGTCAAATCGGGTACTCAGCAACATGAACTTCAGCTTTGCTCCAAAATGCTCCAGAAAGCTCCAATATCTCCAATTATGCTCTAAACGTGCTAAAACTTGTAAAAGACTCTAAACACTACGAAATAGTAGAAAGACTCTATAAAACGGACTTATATCATGGCCTAAAAGGGGTAAAAACCATGATATATCAGATTCCCAGATAACGCAATTTCTGCAGATTAATGGAGGCAAGTTTATAAGGAAATATTCAGTGTGGTGCAAGTGGAGTCGTTCATCGTGATCGGGTGTGATGCAAGTGGGATCGTGATCATGAATCGCTGTGGTGCGGGTAGCGTTGTCCGTTGTAGAATTGTATTTGTATTAGTTCTCGTAATTTGTTCAGTGTTAAAAACAAACAAAATAGAGGAACCTTTAGGTTTTTTATTGATTATTTATTTATTTATCTACTGTTTTAGCCACCACTATTTAGTAGCTACCAAATAAAAAGGAGGTAAGATTTACCGGTTACAAAATTCCCCCAAATTGGCCACCGATTTTAGGTGGGAAATAGCCAAAATAGATATCACAAATTAGCGGTTTTTTTTTTGCCACCAATATTTTTTTATTTGCCACTGATATTTCGGTGGCCAAAATCAATATCCTAAACCCCAAAACGTGTTTCTTTGTTATTCATGTTGTTATACTCATTATATAATGAAATAAGATTGACTTGTACTTATCATTTTAAAATTTAATTTTAGTTTGAATAAAAATTTGTTATGACTCTAATTGTGATATGAATATTATTATTAAAACTAACATCAAGTTCTTTTTTAAATCAATTTAGAAAATAAATGTTTAATATTGATACAAATAAGTGAAATGTGTAATGAAGGTAAACAACATATCACTCGTCCTCATCTTCGGTTGAGTTGTAACCCTCGTCCTCGTCTTCGGTCGAACCGTAGTCTTCTTGCTCGTCTTCGGTTCCTTCAACTACTGTTTCAACATCGTCAATCTCGAGATCTTCCTCAATTTCCGCTTCCACTGCATATTCTCTTACTTGAACAATACCACTAACCACCACTTTATGATTATAGTCATCTTCTTCTTGCAAAGCTTGTTCATCAACCTTCGTTGTTGCTTCTCTAAAACCGCGGGGAATGACTTTCGATGCTGCCCACCATTCTTCACTATTTTTCTTAGTCTTGGATAGGGAATGTAGCATACTTGGTCAGCATGTTCAGAAACAACGAAAGGATCATACTTCTCATATCTCCTCCTAGGACATATATCAACAATGCCTGAAGCATTTCGGCAAAGTCCACGTCTGGGTGTTTGGTCGAACCATGCACATCTGAAAACCAAGATTGGTAACTATTAACTAATACCGTATCAATTAGTCCTAAATCATATCCCATATGATTAGCGACTCAATCAACGCCTCAATCAGATCATAATTCAATTACTTCCCATACAATCTTTTGTATTTATTAGCTTTGATTTTTTCTTTGTATATATAATCATGTAATCCTTCATGTGAAGTATATATAGAAAATTCCCATCATCTTCTTCTTTATTTCATGGTATCAGAGCACGAAAACTCTCGAACTTGATTTTTTTTTTCTTTTCTTTTTCCGATTTCTAAAATTCTGCAACAAAAACTCAACCATGAGAGAAACAAACACGAACTCAACTGCAACGAATCCGACTACAATGGACGTAAGACCCACCATCTCTCTATACGACTTAACGGCAGCCGATAACCCATGACCGGTGATTTCACATCCCTTGTTGAAAGGAGCAAACTACGACGAATGGGCAGTTGGAATAAAAACTGCGCTCACCTCATGAAAGAAATTTGGCTTTTTCGATGGATCAATTCCTCGACCAGCAGAAGACTCTTCCGATTTGGAAGATTGGTGGACGATTCAGGCACTCCTTGTTTCGTGGATCAAGATGACTATTGATCCTGCACTTCGGTCGACTATTTCACACCGAGACATGCCAAGGACATGTGGGATCACCTGAAGAAGATGTTTTTGGTGACGAACGGACTGCAAATTCAGCAATTGAAGGCTGAATTGGCGTGTTGTAGATAGAAAGGACTCACGATTTAAGCTTACTATGGTAAGCTCAATCGTAGTTGGGACAACATGACAAATTACAAACCGGTGCGCGGGTGCAAGTGTGGAAAGTGTGTATGCGATATGGGAGCTCTTCAAGAGCAAGACCGTGATACTGAGAAGGTACATGAATTTCTGTTTGGTCTTGATGATCATTACATAAATGTGAGATCCAGCCTTGTATCACTAATATACTCATATATTGCATGTTTAGCATGCATTTCATTTTAGAGTTTTGTGTAATTCGTATGCATAATCATGGTCTAGTCTTGCATTTAAGTCTCATTTAGAGTAATAGATGTTTGCATTAGGTCTTAGTGAGTTTTGCATACATTTGGAGTGTTTTTAGGTGTCTTGGAGACAATTGGTGATGTTTGGAGTTATGGAGCATAAGAGGAATGCAAAGCCCATCTGAGACGGCGGAAAGATGTAGCTGGACGAAGGCCCTCCGTTATGAATCAGCCTTGAAGCTCTTCATAGGAGTTGTATAGGAGTGCGTCATCTGTCTAAAGGAGTTAGAATCAGGCCATTTGGACATTTGGTTAAGAAGTTATCGCGGATTTACTGAAGACCATTCGGATCGGGAGCAAGAGAAGCGGTTGAAGACGTTTGGGAGCTTCAGGGCATTCACATCAACCCAGCTCTCCCCCACAAATCGATGTTTGTGCTGGATGCAACTTCAGGGCCTTAGCATCGATCATGCCCCCATTCAATCGATCAAACACATCGATGCTCAGCTTCAGGGGAATTACATCGACCCAAAATCTTCCCACAAATCGATGCAGCCGAAGTGACTCAAAGATCAGGACAAATAAAGACCTTCCCGTACCCAGTTTAATCTGAAGTCTTAATGAAAGCTGTAGCCAAGTGCGTTATCTTACTACAGGAGGTGGTTTCGGGTCATTCAGATACTTGGTTCGTTAGATATGGCCACTTTACTGAGAGTATGTCCGTTTGAACGAAGCCACCCGACATGCCTGAAAGATCTGGCTGGACGAATGGTCTTCTAGTCTCGGTGACCTTCACAAATGTTGTAGCCATGTGTATTAGCTGTCCACAGGAGGTGGTTTGAGGCCATTCGGACATGTATCCCAGGAGATATCACGGTTTTAGCGAAGGTTCTACACAAGGCCGGATTTGACCCATTTCGACCGGGTCAATACCCGGTTTATTCCGGGTTGACCCGGTCAAGTCCTCATCTATTTAAAAACTCAAAAACCCTAATTTTCTTTTTTTATGCTTTCTTTGGTCTAAGAAACCCTTTCCCCTTTGAGAGAGTTCTTGGATTTGTAAGAGAGGATCTTCTACTTTTTATGCAATTAAGTCTTGTTTTCATTGAATCTCTTCTTCTTATCCCCTTTTCTTTTTGATTATTCAAGATCCATCCATGAATTCATCCCCTATCAAAATTGATTTTGGGGTGTTCTTCATGGGTCTTGAGTAGTCATTTTAGGATCTTGAGATGGGGTAGATTATGATGTTCCTAGTCTTGATTCATGATGTTTAGGGGTAGATCTTCTTATATCATTTCTTGTTTGATGTTCTTAAGGCTAAATCTAGCTTGAAAAAGTAGGTTTAGATCATAAGGCATTTCATGCACACCAAGTGTTTGGTGAAATGCCTTGATGAATTAAACAAGAGATTTACATTCCTAGCCTATGACAATAGTTGTCTAGAGTGTATTTTTGGTTGATCTTGTTGATTTAAACTTAATGCTTGCTAATCAATGATCCACAAATGATGATTTGCTAATGGGTTAGGTGATTAGCATAGTGATTAATTGCTTGAAAGAGAATTAGTCAAGTTTAGGATCTTATGCCTAGGGATTAGCTTGTTTGAGTATCATGAATTGAACTTGGGACTTCTTATATCGTTAGCCCTATCTCTAGATTCGCTTTTGCTTATTGATTTATAATCTTGCTTAGTGCCTTTGCTTAATTATAAATTGGATACTTAACAACAAACCACTTGTTTAGCTTAACTTACAATTGTTCCTTGCATTCTTATTGTTTAGGACTACTTCCCGATAAGGTTCGATAACCTCTTATGCTACAATTGCATTTAGAGAATTGACTCTAGAGATACCAAATTATCTTGTATCTATTTGGCGCCGTTGCCATATTGGGATTTGTTTTAGCATTGAGATTTAGGTTCTTTGTGAGATTAAGCCTTATTTGCTACCAAGTTACTAATCTTGTTTGCTTCCAAGTGCTCTTTCTCTCTATAGGTGCATGCATACCCGTTCCCGTGGCAATACTAACCAAGTAGAACCGAGGGACGACATTGATCAACTTGAGAGAGGTTCAAGAGCAAGACGAACCCGAGGGAGAATTCAAGAAGAAGTTGGTAACGATATGGAAGATCTTCATGATATTCCACTCGGAAACGTTTATGAGAACATTCCCCACCAAAGGAACGGTGGGAATGGCAACAACCAAGGAGGTGGTGGCAATGGAAACCATCACCAACCAAAACGCCCCAACCATCCACCAAGAGCTAGACACGTCGTTGGAGAGGGTGATGCCGATAATGCTCACCAAAACCGGCAAGGCATTCAAGCTCCACCGATGGAAAACAACAACTTTGAGGTCAAAACCGGGCTAATCAACATTGTTCAAGCTAACAAGTTCCATGGGTTGTCAATGGAGGATCTTCTAGATCACATTGACCAATTTGACCGGATATGTGGTCTCACTAAGATCAATGGGGTCTCCGAAGACGGTTTCAAGCTTCGTCTCTTCCCGTTCTATTTAGGTGACAAGGCTCACCAATGGCAAAAGACCTTGCCTCAAGGATCTATTACTTCATGGGATGATTGCAAAAGGGTGTTTCTAGCCAAATTCTTCTCACCGTCTAGAACCGCCAAACTTCGCAATGAGATATCTAGCTTCACACAACGGTCTATTGAGTCTTTCAACGAGGCTTGGGAGAGATTTAGAGGCTACACTACTCAATGCCCACATCATGGCTTCTCCAACGCCTCTCTCCTTAGCACTCTTTACCGAGGTGCTTTGCCTAAGATCCGTATGCTATTTGACACGGCCTCGAATGGTAATTTCCTAGCTAAGGACGTAGAGGATGCTATGGAGCTCGTGGAGAACTTAACTACTAGTGATGGGACGTATAAGGATGATTATGACCGTGCTTCAAGGACTACTAGTGACTTTGATGAGAACAAGAGAGCAAAAGACATGAAAGCCTTGAATGAGAAGTTGGATAAGCAAGCCTCTATGATAGACAAGCTTCTTGCCTCTCAAAAAGAATCTCAAAAGGCGGTCCATTTCATTGGTGACTACGAGAACAATCAAGCTTACTATCAAGAGGAAGCCGTGGAAACACAAGAGGAAGTAAACTACATGGGGAACCATAGTAACTTCCAAAGACAAGGGTTCAATCAAACCTCTAGGAATCCACAAGACCAACTCTACCCTTTACAATCTACTCAAGCTCAAGGAGTTCCACAACAACAATTCCAATCTCAAGGTCAACCTTCTAACTCCAACCAACAAGGGTATGTCCAAAGGAACCAATTCCAAGGAAACCAAAGTGGATTCGAACCAAAAGCCCCACCCGGTTTTCAAGGTCAACAACAAGGGTTTGTGCCCCAAGGTCAAGCACCTACGTCTAAACCACAAGAGCTTGACTTGGCCTCCATGTTCCAACAATTAATCAAGGGCCAAACGGAAACCACTAACAAGGTCATTTGCTCTTACAATGATCTTAATAGCAAGTTTGAATTATTGAGCTCAAAGGTGCAACTAATGGAGCAAAGGAATGCCGCCACTTCTTCACATCATCCTCAAAGCTCTTCAAATGGGAATGCCATACTAACCTCTAAAGAGTCTTGCAACACCTTTTCCACTCTTAAAGAGCAAGATCACATTATTGAGGAGTTCCTGGGGTTAGTCTCTAGCCTCAACGAGGACATTGAGCAACAAGCTGTGGAGGTGACCCTTGGGAGTGAGAATGATATGATGTTGGTTGGAGAAAAGAGTAACAAGGTTGAGAAGTCCATCAAGGACTTGGTTAAAGTAAAAAACGTGGAGACACTTGTTGAGTCAAAGAGAGAGCCTCCACCTCCATATGAGCCTCCACTTCCATTTCCCGGTCATTTCCTCAACAAGGCACAAGAGAAAGTGCCTCCAAGCACAACAAGGATCGAGCCTAAGACTCTCCCAAAGCTTGGAAACCCTGGGAAATTCTCAATATCTTGCACACTTGGACTCTTGGAAGTTGATGATGCTTGGTGTGACTCGGGCTCAACCGTTAATGTCATGACTTCAGAGATGGCCAAAAGTCTTGGGATAGATAAGTTGAACGATTACCCCTCCACCATCACATTTGGAGACTCTTCTACGAAGAAACCTCTTGGCTTGGTTGAAGACTTTCCTCTTATAATTGGAAAGAGTCTTTTACCAACGGACTTCGTTGTAATGGAGATGGCACCAAATATAAAGCTCCCTCTACTCCTCGGGACTCCATTCCTCAACACAACCGGTGCAAGCTTGGACTTCGTAAAAAAGAGGGTTGTTCTTAAGAACGTGGATGACAAGAAGTTCTACACAATGATGCCTTTTCCCACCGCTATTTGTGGGACTATTATTTGTGGGACTATTATTTGTGGGGACAATGAAGCCCAAGCCCGAAAGGTTGAGTATGTGGGCATTTGTGAGACGGTGAGTCAAGGAATGATTGAAGAAGCCCTTGCTTTAGATGGATATTGCTTGAATTCCCTCTTTCACACCACAACGGAGAGTGAGGGTGAAAGGACTAAGGTTGATGAGAAGAGGACAAAGCCTAGGTCCGAGGAGAGGAAACCAAGCATGCTCAAGGGGATTAAACCCTTGCTAGATCAACCTTCGATCGTGACTCTCATCCCATGGAAACATGAAGAAGGGATGATTGAGTACAAGGTCAAATGTAGAAGGCGCCCCAAGCCTTTTGCCAAGGCCATAGCAACCCTCACACCAGATGCTAGGGAGCCAAATCATGCCGGTCTTCAAGGCTTAATGGGTAAAATTCTCAAACTCGAGCTTAAGGAACCGCCATGGAGTGCTTGCACTCCTCCATTACCCGCCTAAAAGGGTAACAAACGTCGAACTTAGTGACGTTAAACAAAGTGCTCTTGGGAGACACCCCAAACTTATCCTTGTACATATTTCCTGTTATGCTTTTCTTTCGTTGTTATTTCCTTTTGATGGGTTTTCTTAGTGCGAGTAGGTTTTCGATGGCCATATGGGCATGAACTTATGGACTAAAGTGCTTAGGATGAGGTGATGGAATATGGCGTCCCTTGATCCCTCTTGCCCCCTCCATCCTTTTCCAAGGTAACACTCCAAACTTTGTATATAGCATTTAGAATCATATCTTTTGCCTTCTTTCATGCATTGTTTAACTCTTCCTTAAGCTTCTATTACACAAAGGACTGTGTAATTTAAGTTTGGGGGAGGGTTTGTGTGTTATCTAACATCGTTTTTGGTGTTCTTATTTTGATCTTTTGCACCTTGAGTCTCATGCATATCATGCATTTTCAAATAATTGGAAAATTTTGAACTTTTGAACTTTTGTGCATTCATGTAGGATTGAGTCTAGATGCATAGCATATAAGGTAGCTTTACATGAGCATTAGGAGCAATGATAGATTTGTCCTTGTAAAGACCTTATTAAGAGTTTAGTCCAATGCCATTATTGCTAGTTACTTGATGCTTTGATCTCGTGTAGAAATTAAGAACGAACCATGCCTTGATCTCATGTCTTATTGTTCTTTCCTTGATTGAAGCAAACCTTGACTTGAATTCAACCCCATCTAAGTGATAACCTTAATTTTGACTTGTAAATATTGTGTTCATGAATTTTTGAATGAATTTGTGGATCACTTCATACATATTTGGATAATCTTTTCCCTTTCACCACTCTTGCTTATCCAAGTAGCCATATCCCATCATTGGAATGATTTCCCCTACCCTAACCTTAACCTTCTTTCAAGCCATTGTTATTAGCGTGTGAATTGTGAGGCCTTTCTTTCGAACAAACTTGGCAAAACGTGTTAGGTTTAGGGCGACAAGAGGGAATTCTCGTGTAGATTTAGCTCCATCATCACGGACTTAATCTAGGAATAGGCTAGTTAGGATGGCGGTTCTTGGTTCAAGTTTGGGGGAACGGTTTTAGACTTGGTGAACGTTTGAGAATGGATTGTGGAATGGAAAAGAAGAAAAGGAGAAAGGAAAAAGGGGATCGGAATTGTGTAGATTGGTTGGTGCAAAAATCATAAGATTAGCTTTAAGGAATAAGATAGCCTCAAAAGATAGAAGGGAAAAGAAGAAAGCCAAAACGGCCAAAGCATCAAAGAACGAGAAGAGGCGTGAACCAAAAGGAAGAAAAGAAGAGCTAGATCACAACAAAGAAGCACCAAACCATGAAAGAACAAGGAAGAAGAAGTGATCCCCGAATGAGAAGAAAGTGAAATGAAAAGACAAGAAGCATGTGGGTTTGAGAAGGTGAAATGCCTCAAGATAAAAGGGTAGCTTAGGGTATGGGCATGACGGGTTAGAAGCTTTAGGTTAGAGATACTCTAGGCATTTGGGTAGATGAGAATTCTCCCTTGTATGCATAGGTTGCCTTTTACCTTTAGCATTTTGCTAAAGTTTGTTCATTTTATGAGATATCCTTGTACCTAACTACCCATGCATGATAATGAGATCACCTTCATCTCATAACCTTACCCTTAGCCAAACGAATTTATTTGATCTTGCGTAAACATGATTAACGCTTATTACACTTAATCAATGTCAAGGGGTTGGAGGATTTGAAAGTTTGTGTAAGTTGAGGTTTGAATGTAACTCATGTAAGGATAAGTATGGCTAGTCACTTTTGAGTAAATTGTTTGATCGCATCAAGAAGTTTGCAACTTGGACATTGGGCTCGGATTCTTTTTATGGCACTTTCAGATTTGAGCTCCCATATTCTAGTCTTCTTCCTTTGCCTATTCTTGTTTGCTTGAGGACAAGCAAGGGTTTTAGTTTGGGGGAATTGATATACTCGTATATTGCATGTTTAGCATGCATTTCATTTTAGAGTTTTGTGTAATTCACATGCATAATCATGGTCTAGTCTTGCATTTAAGTCTCATTTAGAGTAATAGGTATTTGCATTAGGTCTTAATGAGTTTTGCATACATTTGGAGTGTTTTTAGGTGTCTTGGAGACAATTGGTGATGTTTGGAGTTATGGAGCATAAGAGGAATACAAAGCCCATCCGAGACGCCGGAAATATGTAGTTGGACGAAGGCCTTGCGTTATGAATCAGCCTTGAAGCTCTTCATAGGAGTTGTATCGAAGTGCGTCATCTGTCTACAGGAGTTGGAATCAAACCATTTTAACATTTGGTTAAGAAGTTATCGCGGATTTACTGAAGATCATTCGGATCGGGAGCAAGAGAAGCGGTTGAAGACGTTTGGGAGCTTCAGGGCATTCACATCGACCCAGCTCTCCCCCACAAATCGATGTTGGTGCTGGATGCAACTTCAGGGCCTTAGCATCGATCATGACCCCATTCAATCGATCAAACACATCGATGCTCAACTTCAGGGGAATTACATCGACCCAAAATCTTCCTACAAATCGATGCAGCAGAAGTGACTCAAAGATCAGGCCAAATAAAGACCTTCCCGTACCCCGTTTGATACGTGCTCAAGTGTTGAAGAAGCTGGACTAAGGTCTCTCTCTTCTGTCAACGGGATAAGATGGATGTTAATGGTGGGGCGATGAGAACCACAAGAGAGGCGACGGTCTCTTGATACTTCAAGGGTTTTCCCTAAGGATCAGACTCACTCACGATCTAAAGAGAGGAATCGTTTTTGTGTAGAACAAAAACTCGAAAATAACCAAGGAAAATTCTTATTGTCTGCATGGGGAAGAAAGGACAAAGCCTTAGGGGTTTTAAAGAAAACACACGCCCAAAAGAAAAGGAATATATCGAAAAAGAAATAACAAGACGGGTCCTTAACAATTTAGGCCTGTTTACAAAAGAATTAAAAATACTAAGAGAGATAGAAGGGGGGCCTCGTGTGCTTGGTCTTCAAGGCTTGCAGAGGGTCATTAATTGGGCCAATAATATTGCAAGCCGTTTAGCCTCGGTAAAAACCCATCTTCGCAAAACCCGGTGGTTTAAAAACGAAGGTTGGGAAAAGAGCACCAAACGACTTACAAACCCAACTAATGACCTTCCTTGGGCCTAAGTCGTCTCTGGTGAAGTGAAATCGACCATAGATAAGTGGGCCACGAGCCTGGGCTTGATGAGTGGCCACTTAGTGTTATCGGCCAGCAAAGGATCCAGCCGATATGTCTTCAGTGTTTGGACGTTCTGGTCCGAATGGTAAGGAGTCTTGGGCTGATCTCTAGTGGTCTGGAAACTAGACTCAAAGAGCTTCAAATCCATATGTGGATCGCCTTCTGGATCGTCCGGGATCATCAGTGGATCATGCTTCAAAGAATCGGCCCAATAACTGCTCGCAAACGGGCTTAGCGGACTAGTGTCCGTCTTGAAGAAACCTTCTTGTCTGAGCTGGTCCATGAACATGTTCAACTTCTTTTCCATGTCCCTGCTCCTGGTTCTAGTCACTGGTCCGCTTGGTACTAGTGTTGCTTGTATGACTTGGGTCGTTGACTCGATGTCCTCATCACTCCCTCCCTCTTCATGAGGTTTTGACCCCAAAACATCATCACCTGCATCAAAACGAGCTAAGTCATAAACATTGAATGTAGCAGACACCTTAAGCTCACCTGGGAGCTCGAGCTTGTAGGCATTGTCATTGATTTTCTCCAAGATTTTGAATGGGCTGTCTCCGCGAGGCGATAGCTTCGATTTGCGTTTGTCCGGGAAACGCTCTGGTCTCATGTGCAACCACACCCATTCTCCAACTTCAAAAGACACGTGCTTCCCGCCCTTGTTGGCATTTTTCACACGTAGGGCATTGGTTCTTTCGAGCAGATCTTTGACCGATTGGTGTAGCTTTTTCACGTCCGCGGCCTTCTTGGCTCCATCGAGGTTTAAGAACTCTGTTTGAGGTAGAGGCTTAAGATCCAATGGTGTCTGTGGATTAAATCCATATGCAACCTGAAAAGGAGACAAATGAGTAGCACTATGGACAGCTCTATTATAAGCAAACTCGACAAAAGGTAGAGCTTCAAGCCAAGTTTTAAGATTTCTCCCTATTGTTGCTCGTAGCAACGTTCCAAGTGTACGTTTAACGACTTCAGTTTGGCCATCGGTTTGTGGATGGCAGGTCGTGGAGAATAGCAGCTTGGTTCCTAGCTTCTTCCAGAGGGTTCTCCAAAAGTGGCTCAGGAACTTGGTATCACGATCGGAGACGATCGTCCTAGGTACTCCCTGTAGTCGGACAATCTCTTTGAAAAAGAGGTCCGCGTTTTGTGTAGCATCGTTTGTCTTGGCACATGGAATGAAGTGTGCCATCTTCGAGAACCGATCCACCACGACAAAGATGGAGTCCTTGTGTCTGATCTTAGGCAAACCTAGCACAAAGTCCATAGAAATATCAATCCATGGAAAAGTAGGAATCGGTAAAGGAAGATACAAACCGTGCGGGTGAACCCGAGACTTGGCTTTCTTGCAAGTGATACATTTTGCACAGAAAGTTTCGACCGACTTCTTAAGGTGTGGCCAAAAGAAGTGCTCCTTCAGCATGGCAAGTGTCTTCTCAATGCCGAAATGACCCATGAGGCCTCCTCCATGAGCTTCTCGGACTATAAGCTCTCTTAACGAGCATTGCGGAATGCATAGGCGTTTATCTTTAAAAAGATAACCGTCATGGACATAGTAAGAAGCGTGGGCTCCCTTTCCAAGGTTCTTGTATATCTATGCAAAATCAACATCAGATTCATATAATGGAATAATCATTTCAAATCCAAGAACCTTGGCTTCCACTGTCGATATTAGCGCATATCTCCGAGATAGGGCATCGGCCACCACATTATCTTTTCCTTTCTTGTACTTGATCACATAGGGGAACGTCTCTATAAACTCCAGCCACTTAGCATGTCTTCGCTTGAGGTTAGTCTGACCCCTGAGATGCTTCAAAGTCTCATGGTTCGTGTGGATGACACACTCTTTCGATAGTAGGTAATGCTGCCACGTCTCCATTGCTCGAACTAAGGCGTAGAGCTCCTTGTCATAAGTAGGATAGTTGAGAGTGGCTCCACTAAGTTTCTCACTGAAGTAAGCAACAGGTTTGCCTCCTTGAGTAAGCACAGCACCGATCCCTAAACCTGAGGCATCACACTCAATTTCAAACGTTTTAGAGAAATCGGGTAAAGTTAAAACGGGAGCATGAGTCAAACGATCCTTTAGGCCTTTGAAGGCCTCTTCCTGGGCTTCTCCCCACTTGAATGCCACGTCCTTCTTCATGATGGCAGTTAGAGGTGCAGCAAGGGTGCTGAAGTCCTTCACGAACCGTCTGTAAAAGCTAGCCAAGCCGTGGAAGCTTCGAACTTGGCTAACGGTTGTTGGCGTAGGCCATTCTTGGATGGCTTGGACCTTCTCCTGATCCACTCTAAGTCCCTGTGAACTCACAACAAAGCCTAAAAACACAAGCTCATTAGCGCAAAATGTGCACTTCTTCAAGTTGGCGTAAAGACCATCTCGTTGAAGCATCTTAAGAATTTGTTATAAATGAGATAAATGTTCAGCTAGAGTTCGACTATAAATGAGAATATCATCGAAGTATACCACTACAAACTTACTCATGTAGGGTCTAAGAACCTCATTCATGAGTCGCATGAAGGTACTTGGCGCGTTAGTTAGCCCGAAAGGCATAACTAGCCATTCGTAGAGACCTTGCTTCGTCTTGAAGGCCGTATTCCATTCGTCACCTTCTCTCATTCGTACTTGGTGGTATCCACTCCTGAGATCAATCTTGGAAAATAAATTAGAACCAGAAAGCTCATCAAGCATGTCATCTAACCTTGGTATCGGATGTCGGTATTTGATCGTTATGTTGTTTATCGCGTGACAATCCACGCACATCCTCCACGTCCCATCCTTCTTTGGCACCAAAAGGACTGGCACCGCACATGGACTAAGGCTCTCACGAACATAGCCCTTGTCCATAAATTCTCTCACTTGCTTATCTAGTTCCTTCGCTTCGTCCCGATTAACGCGATATGCAGCTCGATTGGGTAATGGGGCTCCGGGCACAAAATTGATCTGGTGCTCTATTCCTCTTATAGGAGGTAAGCCAGGAGGTATCTCATCAGGAAACACATCAGCAAATCGGTCCAAGAGTTGAGTAACGTCAGTAGGAAGCTGTTGCTCCAACGCCCTAGAACCTGCACTTAAAGTCTCCTTAAAGATCATTAGTAATACCGGTTCCTTACAAGTGATTGCCTTAGAAATATAACTGGACTTGATAAACAAATTGTTCCTGGTCGATGCATCTTTTTCTTTTAACATTTTAACTTGTAATTCGTGTACTTGAGTAGGTGTAAGAGCTGTTCAATTACACTTCTTTTTATCATGCATAAACGAATACATGTTACTTCGGCCATGGTGAAAGGCGTCCTTGTCAAACTGCCAAGGTCTACAAAGAAGAAGATGGCCAGCTTGCATAGGAACAACATCACACACAACTTCATTCGAGTACTTGCCCACATTGACTGGTACAAGCACTTGGTCCGTAACGCGTAATTCAGCCTTATCGTTTAACCATCTTAGCTTATATGGGTGAGGGTGTTTAGCGCGTTCTAGACAGAGCTTAGTGACCATGTAGTCACTCGCTACATTGGTACACGACCCTCCATCAATTACCAAATTACATACCTTGCCTCGGATGGAACATCTTGTATGAAAGATGTTGTCTCTTTGGGCTGTCTCGTCAGGATGAACCGTGAGGTTCAAGGCTCGTCTTATGACCAGAGACTCACCATATTCAGCCTCACAATCTACTTCTTCAGTGGCTGCTTCGGTCATTTGCACATCGGCCTCATCTTGAGACTCATACTCTCTTGAATCCAACATGATCATAACTCGGGGATTTGGGCATTCTCTAGCCATGTGTCCTCTGGCCTTGCACTTAAAACATGTAATGTCACGAGTTCTAGAAGTGCTTGGGTTAGAAAACTTACCTTGATTAGGCTCAGAGGCCTTCAAAGTGAACCTAGGGTCGATTTCGACCGATTTGCCCTTCTCTGCGGCCTTAGATGGAAAGCTGGTTGGAGGTTGGGTCTTTGCTCGGTTCTGGTCCCATGTTTGGTTACTCCATGTCCTTCCAGTAGCATAGGACTTCTTCTTCAAGTGTTGCTCAGCTTGAATGGCATGGTGTAAGATGTCCTTCAAGTCGTTGTATGGAAGCTTCTCCACTTTGTGACTTAGCCGTTCGTTTAGTCCGTCTAAAAACTGAGCCATGAGGGTCTCGGTGTTTTCATCCAGCTCCAAACGGTTTCTAAGATGCTCAAACTCTTCAAAGTATTCTTCCACGCTCCTGGTTCCTTGGGATAATTTTCGGAACCTCTTTTGAAGATCTCGATGATAATAGCTCGGAACATATCGCTTCTTCATGAGCTGTCTCATCTCTCGCCAAGTGCTGACCTGAGGTGATTGGCTCCTTCTTCTGTCAGCTACCACACGATCCCACCATGAGAGAGCATGGTCCGTGAGTTGAGCTATGGCTAAGGCTAGCCTCTTTTGCTCGTTGTAGTCATAATAGGCGAATATATGCTCCATTCGTTGCTCCCATTCCAAATACGCTTCGGGATCTACTCGGCCAGCAAAGGTTGGGGCCGTTAGCTTCATGTCCGTGGAGTGGTGCCTCTGAAAGTCACCTTCGGCCTCTTCAAAACCGTTGTGCCTCGGTCCTCTTCTCCTCACTTGAGGCTGTTCCTCCATCGGAACATCGTCCGGATCTTCGCCTAGGTTGTTAGCTCGACGTTGTGCTCTTGGTTGAGGATTGTTGTTGGCTTGAGGCTGCTCCATATGATCAAGCCTTTGGACTACTCTCTGGAACTGTTGTTGCATAGCCGTGATTGCTTGCATGAGAATGGCATTAGAGTCTTGCGGTACAGCATTGTTTTCCATTGTTTCTCCTTGCAAAAAAA
>PKML01035702.1:37754-60071 GCA_002933935.1 Eutrema yunnanense
GTTGCTGGTGGGGCGATGAGAACCACAAGAGAGGCGACGGTCTCTTGATACTTCAAGGGTTTTCCCTAAGGATCGGACTCACTCACGATCTAAAGAGAGGAATCGTTTTTGTGTAGAACAAAAACTCGAAAATAACCAAGGAAAATTCTTATTGTCTGCGTGGGGAAGAAATGACAAAGCCTTAGGGTTTTTAAAGAAAACACACACCCAAAAGAAAAGGAATAAATCGAAAAAGAAATAACAAGACGGGTCCATAACAATTTAGGCCCGTTTACAAAAGAATTAAAAAGACTAAGAGAGATAGAAGGGGGGCCTCGTGTGCTTGGTCTTCAAGGCTTGCTGAGGGTCATTAATTGGGCCAATAATATTGCAAGCCGTTTAGCCTCGGTAAAGACCCATCTTCGCAAAACCCAGTGGGATAAAAACGAAGGTTGGGAAAAGAGCACCAAACGACTTACAAACCCAACTAATGACCTTCCTTGGGCCTAAGTCGTCTCTGGTGAAGTGAAATCGACCATAGATAAGTGGGCCACGAGCCTGGGCTTGATGAGTGGCCACTTAGTGTTATCGGCCAGCAAAGGATCCGGCCGATATGTCTTCAGTGTTTGGACGTTCTGGTCCGAATGGTAAGGAGTCTTGGGCTGATCTCTAGTGTTCTGGAAAGTCGACTCAAATAGCTTCAAATCCATATGTGGATCACCTTCTGGATCGTCCGGGATCATGAGTGGATCATGCTTCAAAGAATCGGCCCAATAACTGCTCGTAAACGGGCTTAGCGGACTAGTGTCCATCTTAAAGAAACCTTCTTGTCTGAGCTGGTCCATGAACATGTTGAACTTCTTTTCCATGTCCCTGCTCCTGGTTCTAGTCACTGGTCCACTTGGTACTAGTGGTGCTTGTATGACTTGGGTCGTTGACTCGATGTCCTCATCACCGTTTGATCTGAAGTCTTCATAAAATTTGTAGCCAAGTGCGTTATCTGACTACATGAGGTGGTTTCGGGTCATTCAGATACTTGGTTCGTTAGATATGGCCACTTTACTGAGAGTATGTCCGTCTGAACGAAGCCACCCGACATGCCTGAAAGACCTGGCTGGACGAATGGTCTCCAATCGGATTTAGCCCTTTACAAAAGTTGTAGCCATGTGTATTAGCTGTCCATAGGAGGTGATTTGAGGCCATTCGGACATGTATCCCAGGAGATATCACGGTTTTAGCAAAGGTTCTACACAAGGCCGAATTTGACCCATTTCGACCGGGTCAATACCCGGTTTATTCCGGGTTGACCCGGTCAACTCCTCATCAATTTAAAAACTCAAAAACCCTAATTTACTTTTTTATGCTTTCTTTGGTCTAAGAAACCCTTTCCCCTTTGAGAGAGTTCTTGGATTTGTAAGAGAGGATCTTCTACTTTTTATGCAATTAAGTCTTGTTTTCATTGAATCTCTTCTTCTTATCCCCTTTTCTTGTTGATTATTCAAGATCCATCCATGAATTCATCCCCTATCAAAATCGATTTTGGGGTGTTCTTCATGGGTCTTGAGTAGTCATTTTAGGATCTTGAGATGGGGTAGATTAGGATGTTCCTAGGCTTGATTCATGATGTTTAGGGGTAGATCTTCTTATATCATTTCTTGTTTGATGTTCTTAAGGCTAAATCTAGTTTGAAAAAGTAGGTTTAGATCATAAGGCATTTCATGCACACAGAGTGTTTGGTGAAATGCCTTGATGAATTAAACAAGAGATTTACATTCCTAGCCTATGACAATAGTTGTCTAGAGTATATTTTTGGTTGATCTAGTTGATTTAAACTTAATGCTTGCTAATCAATGATCCACAAATGATGATTTGCTAATGGGTTAGGTGATTAGCATAGTGATTAATTGCTTGAAAGAGAATTAGTCAAGTTCAGGATCTTATGCCTAGGGATTAGCTTGTTTGAGTATCATGAATTGAACTTGGGACTTCTTATATCGATAGCCCTATCTCTAGATTCGCTTTTGCTTATTGATTTACAATCTTGCTTAGTGCTTTTGCTTAATTATAAATTGGATACTTAACAACAAACCACTTGTTTAGCTTAACTTACAATTGTTCCTTGCATTCTTAGTGTTTAGGACTACTTCCCGATAAGGTTCGATAATCTCTTATGCTACAATTGCCTTTAGAGAATTGACTCTAGAGGTACCAAAATATCTTGTATCAATTTGGCGCCGTTGCCATATTGGGATTTATTTTAGCATTGAGATTTAGGTTCTTTGTGAGATTAAGCCTTATTTGCTACCAAGTTACTAATCTTGTTTGCTTCCAAGTGCTCTTTCTCTCTATAGGTGCATGCATACCCGTTCCCGTGGCAATACTAACCAAGTAGAACCGAGGGACGACATTGATCAACTTGAGAGAGGTTCAAGAGCAAGACGAAACCGAGGGAGAATTCAAGAAGAAGTTGGTAACGATATGGAAGATCTTCATGATATTCCACTCGGAAACGTTTATGAGAACATTCCCCACCAAAGGAACGGTGGGAATGGCAACAACCAAGGAGGTGGTGGCAATGGAAACCATCACCAACCAAACCGCCCCAACCATCCACAAAGAGCTAGACACGTCGTTGGAGAGGGTGATGCCGCTAATGCTCACCAAAACCGGCAAGGCATTCAAGCTCCACCGGTGGAAAACAACAACTTTGAGGTCAAACCCGGGCTAATCAACATTGTTCAAGCTAACAAGTTCCATGGGTTGTCAATGGAGGATCCTCTATATCACATTGACCAATTTGACCGGATATGTGGTCTCACTAAGATCAATGGGGTCTCCGAAGACGGTTTCAAGCTTCGTCTCTTCCCGTTCTCTTTAGGTGACAAGGCTCACCAATGGGAAAAGACCTTGCCTCAAGGATCTATTACTTCACGGGATGATTGCAAAAGGGCGTTTCTAGCCAAATTCTTCTCACCGTCTAGAACCGCCAAACTTCGCAATGAGATATCTAGCTTCACACAACGGTCTATTGAGTCTTTCAACGAGGCTTGGAAGAGATTTAGAGGCTATTGATATGCTCAAATTAATACCCTAAAAGATACTAAAGCAGTTGTCGTAGTATAGCTAGGGGTCGAACACAAGGACTCACAGAAATCACGCAATAGATTATATAGTATCAAATCAAGATAAGCAGTTGAATTTAAATAAAATCAGTAGGCAGATAAACGAGTTGTAATTCACTTGGAGAAAGATTAGGTTCAGGGATATTTCTCAGGAAATCAATGAATGCAAAATAAACTAACTAATCAGGGTTCAGATTTAGCGTTGTTCTTGAACTCAAATCACTAATCTATAATTAACCAACTGTCGTTGCGAGAATTATCTAAATCTAAACCTCAGAATCCCAAATCTCTTTGCAAATTCCTAAGAATAAATCAGCTTTAATGTTCAGGTTTGATATGTTCACAAATCAATTAAACAAAATCTCTTTGCGAGTAATCAATTTGCTCACCCTAAGTTCTATCAGGTAATCAATCGCACTGTCGTGCCTAATCAATTATCCTAAGATCTAAGTTCTAGGTGATCAATCTAGAATTAGCTTTGAGAACAACCTAAGGTGAAGAACTAATTTAGATTGTGAACCCTAAATAACTAATCAACCTAGCATTCAAAGAAATCCCTTATGAGAATCCCTAAACCTAACAAGAGATCTACTCAGACATGGAAATTGAATCAATAAACATGTTTGAATAAATACTTAATAGAAAATAAGAAAGAGTAACAAAAGGGTTTGAAATCTTCTCTCGACGAACAGAGTTTCAGACTTGTCTCCCTGGAAAGCTCTCTCACAAATTCAGAATAAAATAAGCGTGGCCAACAAAGTGGCTGTAAAATCCCTATAAATAACCTAAGTCACGTTTTGGGGCTTCTTGTAATTATTAAAGACTTCTGGACCAAGTTGCAATTCTTCAACTCTTCATTAAATTCGCGGGTTGTTTCTGCCTCGATGAGTGTCAATCGATACCAAGGGGTATCGATCGATACCAGGGGGTATCGATCGATGCTCGTCGTGAAATCGGGTACTCAGCAACACGAACTTCAGTTTTGCTCCAAAATGCTCCAGAAAGCTCCAATATCTCCAATTAGTCTCCAAACGTTCTAAGACCTGTAAAAGACTCTAAAATACTACGAAATAACATAAAGACTCTATAAAACGGACTTATATCATGGCCTAAAATAGGTAAAAACCATGATATATCAACTCCCCCAGACTTAGCCTTTGCTTGCCCTCAAGCAAAACAGAAAACTAAACCAGAGAAAGAGGTTTGAAAACGCGGAGACTCACCTATTCAGAAACCGTCACAAAGATCCTTTTCCCAAGTACCCAAATGTCACCTAACCAGCTTTTGATCTAACCACCATGTACTTGTCCGTAGACATTCGCAACTTTTCCAGACTACACACATTATCTTGCAGCATTGTTCAAATAACGCCCTCATCGCCAGTTTCATCGCTGCAGCCAATGTTCAAGAATCTTCTAGACTCTTTACCAAACGATATCATGACAAGGAACCACCCTTTTTCACACTTTTTGTATCACTTTCTCTCCCCCATACTTATTTCTTATTATGTTCTCTTTTTTTTTTTTTAGAACTTGCATATACATATCAAGGTCTGAAGCGCGAGTATTGATGGTGTTTGCCACCGAATCCACGGTTCTTCCCTCTCAATGTATCAAAGGATGTAGGCGAATAATGGCATCATAGGAAAATCCTAGCCTCGCTTCCAATCCTTTGTGTGATCATTCCCTCTTGAGTAGAATAATGGGATCGCTGGAAATTTTCCTAGCCCTCTACTCAGAAGAAAATCATTTTGCTCTTATTTATCAACTTATAACAGGGGAGAGAGATACCATAACTCTAAACACATGGGTTCCTTTATCAGATATAACTGATGAATCAAGCTCTATGAACACTAACCACATTGATGAAGTGCAAAAATTTGGCTCAGGCTTCAGAAGAACTCTGCTGGAGACATGGATGTTTTCTAGTCAACTGGTCAGTCCTTGGATTTTTCATTAGTCGATCTAGAGCTGATCCTGCAACACTGGTCACTCAAGAACCAAATCAAAGCAACAATTCAAGCATAGGATCATCGTCTCCAACAAGTTTTGACTCGATAAAATGACTGACTCTAAGAAAAACAAACACAATGTCAGCAGACACCTCCCCCAGACTTGAACAACACTGTCCCCAGTGTTATCTAGCCTATAGTAGGTAAAAGAAGACAAATAAATATGATATAATTGGGAAAAACAAGAAGTTACCTTGCTGGAACATCTAGCATCGATCGACACACGGCCTGGTATCGATCGATACCAGGCTTAAATCGATATGATGAACCGTACATTCGCGATTGGTGTCAATCGATACCAGGGGTATCGATCGACACTAGGCGATTTCGAGTTTGCTCCTTGTTTATCCTGACACAAACACAAACGAAAAATGCAAAAGAAAAGGACTCAAAAACAGACTCACCAGTGGGTTGCCTCCCACCAAGCGCTCGTTTAACGTCATTAGCTTGACTGTAACGCCTTTCAGGCTGTGGGTGCATCATCCAAAGGCATTATCTGCCCTGTTGGAATTTCGGCTTTCGCCCAATAGTGTTTCACCCTCTGTCCATTGACAGTAAACTCATCGCCTGCAGGACTAATCAGCACGACAGCTCCATGTGGTCTGACCTCTTTGATCGTGAAGGGACCTGACCAACGAGAACGCAATTTACCAAGAAACAATTGCAAACGAGAGTTATACAGAAGTACCTGGTCATTTGGCTCGAAATGTCTGGAGATGATCTTCTTATCATGATAGGCTTTAGTCCTCTCCTTGTACAGCTTCGAGTTCTCGTAGTCGTGGTACCTAATCTCATCCAGCTCGTTCAGCTGAATCAACATCCTTTGTGCAGCAGGCTTGATGTCAAAGTTCAGCAACTTCGTCGCCTATGCTGCCTTGTGCTCAATCTCCACTGGAAGGTGACATTGTTTCCCATACAGCAGGTGAAATGGTGTAGTACCCAGCGGTGTCTTGAAAGCAGTCTTGTAAGCCCATAGCGCATCATCCAACTTTGTAGACCAATCCTTCCTTGAAGCGCCCACTGCCTTTTCCAGAATCTCTTTGATTTGCCTGTTAGAGACCTCGACTTGCCCACTGGTTTGAGGGTGATATGGAGTCGCCACTCGATGGTTTACACCATACTTCTTCAGCAACCACTACAAGAAATGTGGGTATTAATAGCGGCTGTTAAATGCTATGATTCAACTACCATAACATTTCCTAAAACGCTCTGACAGCGCCCGTCATTGTAGGTTGGGCACTTTAGATAGCGGACTTAACGTACGCTATAGTTAATTAAAGAACGATAGCGTTCTTTTCTCTGCAATTGTTAATATTTATAATAATGTTTGATAATTGTTATTAAAACTCATTAATAATAGCGTTTGGTATTTTATTTTCTATTGCATTGGATTTGTATTATAATTGGGTTGTACCTATAGCAGTTTGTTTTACATAGATAGCAAATTATTTGTGTTATTAATTTATTTTATAATCACCCGAATTTTAATAAATGCAATTTTTTATTTTTTTAATTGTAATACATTATTGGAATATTTGTAATAATAATAATAAAAACAATTAATTCATATTATAAAAACCATAAAAACAATTAATCCATGTTTACAAAACCATAAACCATAAACCTATCAATCGACCACTAATAACCCTTCACAATCATTCCTAACATAAACACTATCATCATCAGAAGCTTGACCATCCAGATCATCGACTTCTTGGACAGGCAAAGTTACACCACCTAAATCCTCCTCTGTTTCAAACTCATGATAGCCTCTAGGTGGTGCTCTCATAACAACATACCAATTTGAAGAATCATCTTCCCTAGAGTAGAAAACTTGTTTCGCTTGAGAAGGTAGAATAAATGGATCTTTCAAATATGCTGCTTGGTTCATATGAAGGTTCACCGTTCCCTGTGTTGGCCCAATTGCATGTAAACAGTGGTACTTTGAACATGTGGTAGTCCATAAGTAAAATCTCCTTTATCACTCCATAATATGTAAGCATATCAGCCACTTGTCTTGTATCTCGAGCACTTGATCTACACATGCTAAATGCTTCATAAGTTACTCCACTGTTTTGTGTCTTCCGCTTAACCACATATGTATGAAATCGCTGCCCATTAATGATAAATCCTCTATGTGCTAAAGCATAATTTCTTGGTCCAAATGCCAACCACCTTATCTCCTTAGAATGACTTTCTTTTGAGTCTGAATGAATCTGATGCAGGAAATACACCAATTTCAGAACAATCAGTTTTGTTAATTAAATGAGCAATCAAGCTAAACATTTGTTAATAAACTAAAAATCTGAACATGAACATCAAACAAACAATCTGTGTATTTATTAAACTAAAAATCTGAACATGATCATGACGCAAACAAGCTATTAATTAACTAAACTAAAATCAGAACATAATAATACATGAAGATATCAAGCTGTACATTTACTAAAATGATAATCAAGAAAATAAAATAAGATGAAAACCTTTTTTTTACCCATTGTGCAAACTGCTCAGTATGGTTTTTCCACAACAATGTTTCATTTCTAGCACATCGAGCATCATTAGCTTGTAATTCTTTCAAATGCATCCTGATTTTATAATAAACAACAGTTATGAAAATGAAATTATAATTAAAAATAGCTGAAACTTAAAGAGTAAACTCTTACTCAACATAGGGATCCATAGATGCCATGTTCATTAGCACATAGCGATGTGCAATGTCTCTATCTTTATCAGAAAGGGTAACCTCTTTACCCTTCTGCAGAGGTCGACCTTCAACCACCATTCTATCATCCTCAATATCTTCATTACGATTAACTGTTTCTTTAACTGGTACTGAATCTTGAAGGAACTCTAAACAAAATGCTATGCATTCTCCAGATAAATACCCCTCAGCCATACATGCTTCTGGCCTTGCATGATTCTTAACATAAGCCTTTAGTTTTTTCATGTACCTACAACTCAGTCAAGAAATATGAATATTAGTCAAACATCATTGCAGGAAATACATCTATTGAAGCAAATGAGTACATCAAACCTTTCGAAGGGATACATCCAGCGGAAGTGTACTGGTCCTCCCAAACGTGCCTCTTTTGATAGATGTATTGGAAGGTGGAACATGATATCAAAAAGGGATGGAGGGAAGAACCGCTCCAGTTGACACATTGTTTCCACAAACTCAGTCTCCATTGATATAAGTTTCTCCGGGTCAATGATACGCTGACACAATCTGTTGAAGTAATTGCATAATCTGTTTATGGCAATCCTAGGTCCTTTATGTAGCAACCCTCTTAACGCAGCTGGTAACAAGTTCTGTACTAGAACATGATGATCATGCGACTTCAAACTACCTATATTAGGAGGGTTAACTGAAACACTATTAGCAATATTACCACAATAACCATCAGGACCTCTAAACTTAGATAACCTTTGGCAAAAAATGGTCTTCTCTTTCTTGGATAACCAATAGGCTGCTGGAGGTAAGTATGTTTTCTTTCCCCTAACCTCTGTGTGCAAGTGTTTTCTGATTCCAATATCTTCTAAGTCTTTTCTTGCTTTCAACCCATCTTTTGACTTGGCACTTTGCATCAAGATAGACAATATAGCATCCGACACATTCTTTTCTACGTGAATCACATCAATATTGTGACGAACAGGCATATCCTAGCACAAGAAACAATAAACTGTTAGGCATATTCGTATACATAGCATAATTGAGAATATAGTTCAGTTACTATACTTTACCTTCCAGTAAGGTAGTTCGAAAAATATTGATCTCTTCTTCAACCGCCATAGATCATTGGATTCTTCACACTCTTCTTCTTGAACCATCTCATCCAATTCCAAATCTGTTCTCTTTCTTTTTTTTTCCTTATCTAGAGGTCTTCCAAAATCATTCGTAAACGCTTTTAGTGTCTCATATATTTCAGCACCAGATGGTATCCTATTGGCATTCCCATCCTCAACAATGTTGTCAAACCAACCTTTTTTGTATCTGTAAGGATGGCCAGGCGGTAGTCTCTTTCTATTTCCCATGTATACATACTTATGGCTAAACTTAAGCCACCTACAAGGTGTATCCTTTCCACATACATTGCAAGCTTGTTTCCCCTTCACTTTACATCCAGACAATGTCCCTAAGGCTGGATAGTCACTGATACTCCAAAGCAGCAAGGCTCTAAGTGTGAAGTTCTCCTTCGCAAATGAGTCATACACTTCAATACCCTCAGCCCACAAATCTTGTAAATCTTCTATCAATGGTGCTAAGTAAACATCTATGTTATTACCAGGAGCTGTTGGACCAGGGATCAACAAAGTCAACATTATATTCTCAGCCTTCATACACATTGTTGGAGGCGTGTTATAGTTCACTAACAACACTGGCCATGTGCTGTAATTGGTGTTTTGCATGGAGAAAGGGTTCATCCCATCTGTACAAATTCCAAGTCTAAGATTCCTTGGTTCAGCTGCAAAGTCTGGCCATTTATCATTCACTTGTGCCCAACATAGAGAATCAACAGGATGTCGCATTGTACCATCTTCAGTGGCATTGGTAGAATGCCAACGCAAATCTTCAGCCATCCTTTTTGATCTAAACATCCTCCTAAATCTGTCCTTGATTGGAAAATATCTAAGGATCTTTGCTGGAATCCCTACCTTTATCTCATTACTGTGCTTATCCTTTTCCCATCTTGAAACTTTGCATCTTGGACAGCTTTCCAGCTTTTCAAACTCCTTCCTATATACTCCCTCCGTTCCACAAAGATGGATTTTTTAGAAAAAAAATTTGTTTCACAAAGATAGATTTTTTAGCTTTTCTATGCAAATTTTATCAATTAATGAAGATACTTTGAAAAGTCCAAGAATATTAATTAAATTTATTGAACTACTATTGGTTTAGAGATATGGGAAATTGTTCAGTAACAAAAATTAATGCATTTATGATTAAGTATTAATTATTTTCTTAATATGTGTGAAAACTCTAAAAAATACTTCTTTGTGGAACGGAGGGAGTAGTATGCAATCATTCTTGCAAGCATGAATATTGTCGTAGCGGAAACCAAACATCTTCAGAAATTTTTTGATTGATTCTGTACTCTTTGGAAGAACATTGTCTTCAGGTAGCATATCATGAATTAAAACCAACAGCTGATCAAAGTAGTTCTCAGACACACCACCCTTAACTTTGATTCTGTAAAGTCCCATGATTGCTGCAACCTTTGTGTATTTGATACAAGTAGAGTACAATGGAGTTTCAGCTTCTCTTAACTTTTTCCTAAATTCTGTTTCGTCATCATCATCATCATTATTTGTATCCCCATTGTCATTCGTCTGACTTGGACTACCTTCACCCATACAAAATGCTGTCTTCAACAAATCAAATGCCTTAGTTTCAGATTCAAGAGCACTGTCTTTTGTATCATCTCTTTTTTCACCATGAATACTCCAACAAGAACTCTTATACTTCTTATCCATACCCCTAATCACTAGATGCTCAACTATTTTATCTAATAACTGATGGCATAAATTGCGGCAATCTCTACAGGGGCATAGCATTTCAGACAGATTACCCAATCTTCTTGCTGATGAATTCACGAAATTAGTTGCTCCTTCTAAGTACTCAAGACTAGTCCTAAATGTTAAATCGGAAAATACAAGTTAGCCTAACAAGTTTAATCGGTGAATAAAAGTTTGATGGAGAGATTTGAGTTCATACCTTCGCAACCAAATCCATGCCTTATCCATTTCAAAACGATTGAGCTCGAGTGCGTTTTGTTCGTGGTGATATTTGTGTAAAGAAGAATGAGGCGTGGGAGAAGGAAAACGATTTGTCTAATCTGAAATTTTACGAAAACATAAATCGAACCAATAGAATGTGGTTTGAATAAGAAACGAATGGATCGAGATGAACCACCGTAAGAGGGAACGAGAGAGAAGGCTTAGTGTGGGTCGACGGCGAAGGAGATGAAGAGTAGGAGAAGAGGAGGAAAAAAAGGAGTTGATTAATGTCCGTTGGATTGAATTTTATCAATGGTTGAGATTAAAACAAAATTGGAATCCTTGTGAATATGGATTAACCAATAAGGTGCTTTTATTTGGTAATATAGTTTTTAATTTAATTTTGATGTTTAAATCTACCATCAAAAATTTATAGTTCATGATTTATGATTTGAGAATTAGGGTTTTAAGATTTAAAAATGAATATATTTAATTTTAAGATTTATATTTTTTGTAATTGACGAATCTGAAAAATATGTTTCAAACGTGAATCGTTTACACTATACTCCAATACTATAAATCATATACTTTATACACTAATTGAAACCCTAAACCTAAACCCTATACACTAAATCAAACTCTAAACCTTATAAACTAAGTCTATTGTGGTATACACTAAATCAAATTCGGAAATTCTTCTAATTATTGTTATTTTAATAAAGCTTAAAATTTATACTTAAACCCCAAATATGTTTTTACAGTACAAAACAATAATGTTATTGTATTCTCATTTATTAAGAGACAAATAGTAAAAATATGTTTCAAGTGTAAATTATAAACCCTATACTCCAATGCCCTAAACCCTAAACCTTAATATGAAACAATAAAACTAAAAAATATTTCAAACTCTATACCATATACCCTATACCCTAAACTCTAACTCAAATTCACTAACTTTTTTTTGTATTTTGTAATAGTATTTTGTATTTTAGGTTTTAAATCAAAAAAATATAAGTATAATTTTTAAGGTTTAGGGATTAGGATTCAATCATTAAATATAAAACCAAAAGTATCGGTATAATTTGAAATAATTTATCGAATTTGTTTCAAGGTTTAAATAAAACATATATCACATAATATTACATTAGTACAAAAATACAACAAGTTTGATTTCAACATGAAGCATAATTGGAAATACACATATATGTTAATTACCAAACCGGACCAGCATCTTAGACTACCAAACCATGTCTTAAGTTTCAAATGAACAATAGTTTGTCAGAAATGTATGCAATCTCTGAATTTGGTCTCCAGACCCTTGCATTACCAAGCTTAGCCACTTCAACCCAAACATTGCTTGCATTTGGACCTAGGGGTACAAAGTGGCACACATCTTTCGGATCAGTTGAAGTTACTCTCCCTTCAGCTACCTTGCGTCCAGAGTTGTTGCATTCTAAAAGAATACACTTCTTCTTTGCACTTTTGGTTGAACTATTGCTGGTGACTGGACTCTACATTTCAAACAAGATAATATGAGCAAGTTCCAACATCAATACAACAGACAAACAAATAAAATAACTTCATATCAATAACATACCACTGTAATTGGTGTTGCATCTGCAGTGTTTATAGGCAAGTTCAACCTTCAGGACTGGCCATGCGATTTTCTCGTTAATTGCATCATTAATCAAAAACATATCAGCAGTTGGCCTCCACAAATGAGCATCATTATTAAACACCTTCACAACTTCAATAACAACAGCATTTGGACCTAGAGGTATATTGTTAACCATCTCTTTTGAATTAGATGAGCACATGATTCCTTCAGCAATAACCTCCTCGTCTTCATTAGTCCAATCATGTATATTGCATCTTCTAGTTTCATCTACATTGGTTTCCTAAAATAGAAAAAGGTAATGATTAGAGTTATGAAAAGGAAACAAAACAAGATTGAAAAACTTTACCTTGGATATAACAGGAGTTGAGTTTGGAGTCCTGTCTAAAATCAATTTATCTATTGGCCAAGCTATTTTGCATCCCACAGCTCCTGAAGAGTTGACACATCTGGTGTAGGCCTCCAGAGATAAGTTTCTGAGGTTAATGCAGACTTAACAAGAATAGCCACTGCATTAGGACCAATTGGTATACGACCAATTTTATACATCGGTTCACAAGAGCATAATTCTCCTTCACCAATAACAACATCTTCTGACTCAAACCAATCCAGTATTTGTACTCTCACTCCTTCTTTGAAATCAGAAACACTCTCAGATGTTTCAGTATTGCCATTAATTTTCTGACAGAATGAAAAGGAATTATTAAATGTCATAAGAATAGTTGACCAAGTGTCATATGAAAATACTTACCTTCTTTCCAGCCAAGTCTCGGACCATTGCCTTTAAATTTTCAATCTCACTTTGCATATCAGCAATCTTTGTGTCTCTAGATTTCAGAAATGCTAGCTTAGTAGCCGTAATCCCTCTGCCAAATCCCCTTACTCAGCCAGGTTTGTCTTTTCCCAAAATCTTGCTCACAGCATCTTCCCTTATATTATCAGAAGCTGATGTAGAGTCCATTTGACTATCAAGTGACTGTATTTGTTCCTGATACAAACATTTATACACAAGATAACTCATTGAACATAATCCATTAATTATACACAAGATAACAAGTTTCAGAATTCTTACAATAGTCTCAGCAAATTGAGGATTCACAGGTCTACCATCAGAATGAGTGTGTCCCGCAATCCATATCTTACTCCTACTTACTTTATTTGGGTCTTTACTCTTTTTTCTCTATATAAAATACATATATATTTGAGTACCATTTTATTCTACCATACAGTATAGATGATTGAGTACTCTTTTCACCATATCATCAGCTAATCGAAGCATTCCTTTGCGGCTGGTGTGTGAGGAATCTGATTTCTTCTCAGCTCTCTATACTTGTGACTTATTTCCTACAATATAAATTTGAGTGTGATTAAATCTATAACACATGACCTATAAACAAGAAAGTAACTTATTAAACATGGATAATTAACCTTGAAAGTCGTGGTCTTGCTCCTAACCCAAGAGTTCCATATTTGAATGGATGGGATGTTGCTGGGTTTTAAAGCTATTCTCTCAGCAACATTCTTCGCATCTCGTACTTGTGTCACTAGCCTTGACTTCCCAGCCCTCCACAAACATCCCAACTGCTTCAAAATAACAGCTTTCTGCCACTCTTCTTGCACGTTAAACCTCCCCTGCATCAAAATATGCAAAGGTCAAACATGTTTATAATTTCATAGTTATTAAAAAAAAACTTAGTTGTATATATACCTGAATTTCCTCCCACATTGTGTCTCTTGTCACTGCATCAAGTTTTCTCCAATCAGTAAGTGTTACCGGAACGTGTTCCCTCACAAGAGGACCAAGAAAAGATGATAGTGTTACTGAACCAGGTCCAACATGATCACCAAAGTCAGTGAATGTAACTGCAACCTTTTCATGATGATTTTCAGCCACTTTACGCATCTTTGTTGGTCCTCTTTTCTTTTTTTCTTTCACTACATCATCAGTGTTAGCATTGCTAACTCCATCTTGTTCCATATTGACAGCTTCTTCTTCATTCTCATTCTGTTGCTGACCATCTTGTTCTTGCTGAGACCCTTGGTTCTCAGTAATTTCTTTCTGAGAAATTTCTTTCTCAACAACTTCATCTTCAGTCATTACTTTCTCAGCCTCATCCTCATCATCTTCATTAACTTCATTAACTTCAGCGTCAACATCTTCTTCCACAACATCTTCTTCCACATCATCTTCTTCCACAACATCTTCTTCCACAACATCTTCTTCCACAACATCTTCTTCCCCATCATCTTCTTCCGCAGCATCTTCTACATCATCAGGTTGAGCAACCACTGTCTTTTTCCTACCAGTTCTTCTCTTAATCACCTTTAGTGTTGTTGCAGGTGTGGCCTCCAAGCCTTGATTACGTTTACTACGACGGATTACAACTTCTCCTCATCGTATTGGCTTTCCCATTTCTGAAACTGATGAATAAACATAATGAATCTCAAACTCAATCTTAATTAAAAAAATCATAACAGAAATCGACAGAACCCAACATGCATCAAAACTCAAACAGATTCAAAAATCAAAACTCAAACAGAAACTCAGAATGAAAACCCAAAATCGATGTGTCTAAAATCGATGTGTCTGAACCTCAAAATCGATGTCTAAACCTCAAAATCGATGTGTCTAAAATCAATTCTTGCTGAGACTCTTGTTTCTCTGATTGAATGAGAACAAACCTTTTGATTGAACAATGAAGCTTCGAATCGATGGGAAATAATCGCCAAAGGAAGAAAGAGAGAGTTTGGGATTTTCTGAAAATCACAATAGATTTTCGTGTTCCGGGTTAAGTGTCGAGCAAATTGGAGCCAAAGGGGCAAGAGGGAAGAGGGAAGAGGGAAGAGTGAAATTTTTTCCCCAAATTTTGGCTAAGTGTCGCGGGTTAAGTGTCGAGACTCTCTGTTTTTTTTTTTTTTTTTTTTTGATCAAAGGTCTAATAGTGTCAAAGAGGGAAAATTTTTGGGGGAAAAATTTGATGAAATTTTTTTGTCTAAAGTGTTTTTTCTGTTCTATATTAGGTACTAGTATGAAACAATTTATTGAGAAATATTAACAAAATTCTTACAAGTATATCAAACACTCATTAATACTTAAAATTATATTTTTATTGTTAGTAAAACAAGAAAATATATCATAATCCTAAACCGTAAATTTCAAGGCATCAGCTACAGAACAGGAGATGGACAAATTTTATCAAAATATCATTTGCAAAGAGTGAAGAACGATGAGTAGCACAAGACATACGCATGCTTTGGNTTTGTTAATTGACAACATAACTTAACAAATCAATATAACCAAAACCCTAAATCAACATAACCTAAACCCTAACGACAATACCCTAAACCCTATATAAAATACTCAACGCTTAAATCCTTTTTAAATTTTTGCTAAAAAAATTATTTTATATAAGTATAGTATTTGATGTTTATTGTAAAGAGTTTTACAATTTAAAATATAGAATATATGATCAAGATACAATTTAACTCTTATACATTATACACTAATATATTTTGGTTCGTCATTAACCTATTTTTATTTTTTCGACCCTAATTTTCTATAAATATTAATTTAATTTAAAAAGAAAAATTAATAAAAAAAAGATTCACATTAACTCGAGGTTTCATATTATCAAACACATTACAAAATACATAGTTTAAACTAAATACATAGATTCCCATTAAACCAACTAGTCTTTTTACACATACAAAATACATAGCTTATGCTCCTTAGTCTCGACGACGACCCTTGCCTCTTGAGGATTCTCCTTGTTCTTGTTTTTGTCGTTTCATTGAAGCGGAGTTGAGTTGGTTTGTGAGCCTTTGTTCTTCCTTTCTGAGGTGTGGAATAATTCTTCGGAAATCAGGTTCAATGTCTTCATCGTCTTCCTCAGCCCGTATCAAGTATCCCCGTTGAGCGAGAGAGCGTCTATACTCTAGTTCCGTGATCTCCTCCACATCACTTCCTGTATCAACTTGAGATTCTTGTCGTGCCTGTTGGAGGAAGTGTGGTACGATTCCATACGCTGGTAGTCCGCAAATGATCTTTTTCCTTGCTTCCATGACGTCCTCCTTTTTGTTACTAGTCCAAAAGGCAAACAAAGATCATAGTGAAACAGTTCATGGGAATACCATCATCGGTTCGTTGTCATTAAACGATCGCAATCATAGCAGTCAGAATAAATGAGAAGTGAAATGCGAAGCTTTATCCATTTTACAACAGCTCCAAGCAAATGTGCATACAATTATCCATCATCGGTTCGTTATCCTCTAAAATAGCTTATGTAACTTCACAATGCAAAGCTTATTAAGCTATTTTAGATGTGAGACTAGCTAGGTACCAATCTCAATCTCAAAGAGACTTAAAACTATACTACAGGTGCAAAACAAAGATGATCAGCAAAAGAATCGTGATACCCAAAACAATTAGGCAACTTAAAAATCACACTGCAAAGCCAATCCATATCAATGCCATAGCTAACTTCAAACAACAACAATAGTGAAGTAAATTGTGAGACTTGTTAGCTACCATTTACATTAGGGTGTTTTCAACATACCATTCAACACAGAGAATATGAGAAGAAATCAGTTAAGAAATTTCTTGTAATGAACGGACACTCAAACACAATACCATTCAACACAGAGAAGAAGTGAGTAACAGAACTAATGAATCACCTGCTTAATTTGTGTCCGTATTTGTTGACTGCAAACCCAAACCTCTCTGCAAAAAAATGGATGCATCGATTACAGTTAGAAAAAAACACTTATAAAAGATATACAACACTTAGACTTGGAGATGTTAAGCCCTAAATCGATTGCAATTAGAGAAACAGTGGATCAAAAACACAAATTGAAACAAAAACCCAATAAATTGGACATACCTTTCACTCACTCGCACCCTGAAAGCTACCTGGAAAACAATAACATAGGGTTTCGGGTTGGGGAATTGAGATTTCAAGACGGAGAGTGAGGATTCGAGATGGAGAGTGAGGATTCGAGAGGGAGAGTGAGGATTCGCGAGGGAGAGTGAGGATTCGCGAGGGAGAGTGAGGATTCGCGAGGGAGAATTGAGATTTCGATATGAAACAAAGATGTTTAGATCTAGGTAAAGATGGAAAAATTTTCTAAGTGTCGCGGGAGAGTATACCGCCTAACACTTCCATAACGTTTCAATTATGGTTCTGCTATAAAACGAGACGCCTAATTTTGTTTTTAACATCTATGACTCTATCATAGCGTTTACAAATATCCAAACGCTATGTAAAAACCAGAGGTATGTCAACCATAGCATAATAGAAAAAAACGCTATACTGTCCTGCTATAAAAACTCTGATTTCTTGTAGTGAACCTCTCGAAAATCTTGTTGATAAAGTGAGAGCCACCATCACTGATGACAATTCGAGGTACTCCAAATCGAGGGAAGATGATGGTCTTAAACAGCTTAACAACCACCGCGGAGTCATTCTTCTTACTAGCAATTGCGTCCACCCATTTGGACACATAGTCCACAGCAACCAGGATGTACCTATTCTTGTGTGACGAGGGAAAAGACCCATAAAATCGATGCCCCAGCAATCGAAAACTTCAACCTCAAGGATGAAGTTCTGTGGCATCTCATGTCTCTTGCTGATCTTCCCTCTCCTCTGACAGACATCACACTGTGAGATATAAGCATGAGCGTCCTTGAACATAGTAGGCCACCAGAAGCCTGCTTGAAGAACCTTGGACACCGTCTTGAAAGTAGCAAAGTGACCAGCGTATTCAGACCCATGGCAATGGAAAAGGATAGCTGGCATCTCAGACTCTGCAACGCACCTTCTGTAGATACCATCTGAGCAATGCTTGTAAAGGTAAGGCTCATCCCAGAAGAATCTCCTTATCTCTCGCATAAACTTCTTCCTTGCATATGTTGTGGGATACTTTGGCTCAGTCTCTACAGCAAGGTAGTTGGCAATGTCGGCGTACCATGGACGTGCAACACTAGAGTCAGCAACTAGATAGACATCATAGGAGTTTAAGTGCTCTACGGACAAAACAGGCTCGGGTCGCGACGGGTATCGATCGACACTAGGTGAGTATCGATCGATACAGAAAGTCTGCATTCGTGGAAATTGCAGATTTTCGGGATACATGTCTCGAAGTTGAGCTTCAACGAGGTAAACACCTTCCTCTGGTAAGCACTCATCAATAGGTACGACCTCATCGACCTTTAGTCGCGATAGGTGGTCAGCAACGCCATTCTCAACTCCTCTCTTGTCCTTGATCTCAATGTCGAAAGCTTGGAGCAAAAGAACCCATCGGCATAGACGAGGCTTGAGATCCTTGTTCTTCAGCAGATATTTGAGAGCAGCATGGTCTGTGTGAACAATGACCTTGCTCCTAATCAAGTAAGATCGAAATTTCTCAAAAGAGAAAACGACTGCAAGCAACTCCTTCTCAGTGGTGCTGTAATTTCGCTGAGCATCATCCAACGTCCTGCTGGCATAATAAATAGCGTGATGCTTCTTGTCTTTCTTCTGGCCCAACACAACTCCTACAGCAAAATCACTTGCATCGCACATGACCTCAAAAGGCAAGCTCCAATCAGGTGGTTGGACAACAGGAGCACTCACCAATGCTTTCTTGATTTCCTCGAAGGCTACAAGGCAATCAGATGTGAAATCAAACTTGACTTCCTTGCATAGCAGGGCTGTGAGTGGACGTGCAAGCTTGGAGAAATCCTTGATGAACCTCTTGTAAAACGCAGCATGACCAAGGAAGCTTCGTATCTCAGGAACAGATCGTGGAGGTTGCAAGCTTGTCATGACCTGAATCTTAGCCTTGTCGACATCGATCCCTGCTTTAGAAACCTTGTTCCCAAGAACAATGCCATCTTGTACCATGAAGTGGCACTTCTCCCAATTAAGAACCAAGTGCTTCTCCTCGCATCGATGAAGCACCTTGCACAAGTTATCGAGACAGTCCTTGAATGATGATCCATACACTGAAAAGTCGTCCATGAACACCTCCATAAATTCCCCAGTCATGTCTGTGAAAATCGACATCATGCATCGCTGAAAGGTTGCTGGAGCGTTACACAATCCAAATGGCATTCTTCTGTAGGCGAATGTGCCATAGGGACATGTAAAGGTCGTCTTTCCCTGGTCCTCTGGATGTATAGGAATCTGGAAAAAGCCTGAGTACCCATCGAGAAAACAGTAGTATGGGTGCGCTAACCTTTCCAGCATCTGGTCAATGAATGGCAATGGGAAGTGATCCTTCCTTGTAGCTGCATTCAGCTTCCTGTAGTCAATGCACATCCTGTGACCAGTGATTGTCCTTGTAGGGATCAGCTCGTCCTTCTCGTTCTTCACCACAGTTATGCCTCCATTCTTAGGCACAACGTGAACTGGACTAACCCAAGAACTATCCGAGATGGCATAGATAATCCCTGCTTCCAACAGCTTCATCACTTCCTTCCTGACCACCTCCTTCAGGTTTGGATTCAGCCTCCTCTGACACTCAATTGAAGACTTTGACTCGTCCTCCAGGTGAATCCGATGCATGCACAAGTCTGGTGCTATACCTGAAATGTCAGCAAGAGAATAGCCAAGAGCTTTGCTATACTTGCGCAGCTTGCTCAGCAGTAAAGCAACCTTTGTGGTATTCAAGGAAGCGTAACGATTACTGGATATGTGGAATTAGGACTAAAAAAACTATACCTCAGATTCGCTGGAAGTGGCTTTAATTCCACCTTAGGAGCGTTCTCTACACTCCAATCTCCAAGCCCAGCAGCTTGCTTAGAACATTTGGCCAACTCTCCTTCTGGCCGTAGGGTATCGACCGATACCAAGGGGGTATCGATCGATACTGGTGATGCTAAATCAAGCATCTTTGAGTATCCAGCAGTTTCGTCACATGAACGGACCTCCGAAGTGGCCGAACAGACTAACGCTCTCTCCAATGGATCCTCATGGTGCATCTCCAGGAAGTACTCCTCAGCTATGTCACTGAAGCTGTCCACATAGAATGTCTGCCCATCGATGGTTGGCCTTTTCATCATCTTCTCCATGTCAAAGGACATCACCAAGTCACCGATGTTGAGAGCTATCTTTCCATTCCTGCAGTCAATCAAGGCTCCAGCAGTTGCAAGGAATGGTCTGCCTAGGATAAGGGGATCCTTAGGCTCAGCATCGTACTTCAGGACGATGAAATCTGTTGGGATCAAGCAATTCCCAATTTTGATTGGGATATCTTCGAGTAGTGATATGCTCAATTTAATACCCTAATTAAGATACTAAAGCAGTTGTAATAGTATAACTAGGGGTCGAACCACAAAGACTCAAAGAAATCACACAATAGATTATATAGTACCGAATTAAGCTAAGCCAGAAGATGTAATTAAAAACAATGCAGAAATTAAAAGGGTTGTAAATCAATAGAGAGAATATAGGCTCAGGGTTTTTCTCAGGAAATCAATGAATGCAGATAAACTAACTAGCAGGATTCAGATTTAGCACAGTTCTTGAACTCAAATCACTAAAGTATAATTAACCAACTGTCTATGCGAAAACTATCTAAATCTAAATCCTAGGAATTCCAAATCTCTTTGCGAATCCTAAAGTCTAAATCAGCTTTAATAATAGGTTTGATATGTTCACAAATAAATTAAACCAAATCTCTTTGCGAATAATCAATTTGCTCACCTAGGTTCTATCAGGTAATTAATCGCACTGTCGTGCCTAACCAATTATCCTAAGATCTAAGTTCTAGATTCGTCAACCTAGAATTAGCTTTGAACACAACCTAAGCGAAGAACTAATTCAGATGGTGAATCCTAATCAGATAATTAACCTAGCATTCAGAGAAAACCTTTATGAGAAAACCCTAAACCTAAGGTGGTTTACTCAGACATGGAGAATGAAACAATCAACATATTTGAATAAATCATCAATAGAATAGAAAGAAGGGTTTAGAGATCTGATCTCGCACGAAGGGAGATTCAGACTTGTCTCTCAAAAACCAAAGTAAAATCAAACACAGAAAAATAAAAAAGCATAGCCTAAAAGGTGGCTGAAAACCCTAAATATAGGCTAAAAACACGTTCTAGGCTTTTCTGGTAAGTATTAAAGTCTTCTGGGCCAAGTTGCAGGGTCTTTAGGCTTCTAAAAAGTCGTGTTTCCTATTTTCCCGAGAAGTATCGATCGATACTAGGTAGTATCGGTCGATCGTCGACTCCTCTGCTCGACAGACTAGACAGTCTTCACGAAAACTGGCATAACTTTCGATCGCACCGTTGGAATGGCTTCGAACCACTTCCAAATGAAAGCTAATCCATTGAGCTATCTGGTGTCCAAATTTGAGCTCAATCCATCGGTGGGAAGGTCTTCAACGAATGCCAAACTTCTGACGTCTCTGCATGACTCTGCATCTCGATATGCTCCAGAATGCTCCAGAATGCTCCAAACGTACCTAAACCTGTAAAAGACTCTAAAAGACTCCAAAATACTATAAAGACTCTATAAAAGGACTTATATCATGGTCTAAAAGGGGTAAAAACCATGATATATCAACTCCCCCAGACTTAGCCTTTGCTTGCCCTCAAGCAAATAGAAGACTAAACCAGAGAAAGAGGTTTGAAAACGCGGAGACTCACCTGTTCATGAACCATCGAAGTGACCTTCTTTCCAAATACCCAAATGTCACCTAACCAGCTTTCGATCTAACTACCATGTACTTCTCCGTAGACATTCGCAGCTTTTCCAGACTCCATACATTATCCCACAACTTTGTTCAAGTAAAACCTTCATCGCCAGTTTCATCGCTGCAGTTAATGTTCAAGAACCTTCTAGATTCTTTACCAGACAATATCATGACAAGGAACCACCCTTTTT
>PKML01035702.1:75973-125196 GCA_002933935.1 Eutrema yunnanense
AGCCAGCAGACTTCAGTTTCGCTCCAGAATGCTCCAGAAACTCCAATATCTCCAAGAATACTCCAAATGTGCTAAAACCTGCAAAAAACTCTAAAAGACTCCAAAATACTATAAAAGACTCTATAAAAGGACTTATATCATGGCCTAAATGGGGTAAAAACCATGATATATCAATAGCATATAAGGTAGCTTTGCATGAGCATTAGGAGCAATGATAGATTTGTCCTTGTAAAGTACCTTATTAAGAGTTTAGTCCAATGCCTTTATTGCTAGTTACTTGATGCTTTGATCTCGTGTTGAAATTAAGAATGAACCATGCCTTGATCTCATGTCTTATTGTTCTTGCCTTGATTGAAGCAAACCTTGACTTGAATTCAACCCCATCTAAGTGATAACCTTAATTTTGACTTGTAAATATTGTGTTCATGCATTTTTTGAATGAATTCGTGGATCACTTCATACATATTTGGATAATCTTTTCCCTTTCACCACTCTTGCTTATCCAAGTAGCCATATCCCATCATTGGAATGATTTCCCCTACCCTAACCTTAACCTTCTTTCAAGACATTGTTATTAGCGTGTGAATTGTGAGGCCTTTCTTTCGAACAAACTTGGCAAAACGTGTTAGATTTAGGGCGACAAGAGGGAATTCTCATGTAGATTTAGCTCCATCATCACGGACTTAATCTAGGAATAGGCTAGTTAGGATGGCGGTTCTTGGTTCAAGTTTGGGGGAACGGTTTTAGACTTGGTGAACGTTTGAGAATGGATTGTGGAATGGAAAAGAAGAAAAGGAGAAAGGAAAAAGGGGATCGGAATTGTGTAGATTGGTTGGTGCAAAAATCATAAGATTAGCTCTAAGGAATAAGATAGCCTCAAAAGATAGAAGGGAAAAGAAGAAAGCCAAAAAGGCCAAAGCATCAAAGAACGAGAAGAGGCGTGAACCAAAAGGAAGAAAAGAAGAGCTAGATCACAACAAAGAAGCACCAAACCATGAAAGAACAAGGAAGAAGAAGTGATCCCCGAATGAGAAGAAGGTGAAATGAAAAGACAAGAAGCATGTGGGTTTGAGAAGGTGAAATGCCTCAAGATAAAAGGGTACCTTAGGGTATGGGCATGACGGGTTAGAAGCTTTAGGTTAGAGATACTCTAGGCATTTGGGTAGATGAGATTTCTCCCTTGTATGCATAGGTTGCCTTTTACCTTTAGCATTTTGTTAAAGTTTGTTCATTTTATGAGATATCCTTGTACCTAACTACCCATGCATGATAATGAGATCACCTTCATCTCATAACCTTACCCTTATCCAAACGAATTCATTTGATCTTGCGTAAACATGATTAACGCTTATTACACTTAATCAATGTCAAGGGGTTGGAGGATTTGAAATTTTGTGTAGGTTGAGGTTTGAATGTAACTCATGTAAGGATAAGTATGGCTAGTCACTTTTGAGTAAGTTGTTTGATCGCATCAAGAAGTTTGCAACTTGGACATTGGGCTCAGATTCTTTTTATGGCACTTTCGGATTTGAGCTCCCATATTCTAGTCTTCTACCTTTGCATATTCTTGTTTTCTTGAGGACAAGCAAGGGTTTTAGTTTGGGGGAATTGATATACTCGTATATTGCATGTTTAGCATGCATTTCATTTTAGAGTTTTGTGTAATTCGCATGCATAATCATGGTCTAGTCTTGCATTTAAGTCTCATTTAGAGTAATAGGTGTTTGCATTAGGTCTTAGTGAGTTTTGCATACATTTGGAGTGTTTTTAGGTGTCTTGGAGACAATTGGTGATGTTTGGAGTTATGGAGCATAAGAGGAATGCAAAGCCCATCCGAGACGCCGGAAAGATGTAGTTGGACGAAGGCCCTCCGTTATGAATCAGCCTTGAAGCTCTTCTTAGGAGTTGTATAGAAGTGCGTAATCTGTCTACAGGAGTTGGAATCAAGCTATTTGGACATTTGGTTAAGAAGTTATCGCGGATTTACGGAAGACCATTCGGATCGGGAGCAAGAGAAGCGGTTGAAGACGTTTGGGAGCTTCAGGGCATTCACATCGACCCAGCTCTCCCCCACAAATCGATGTTGATGCTGGATGCAAGTTCAGGGCCTTACCATCGATCAAGCCCCCATTCACATCGATCAAACACATGGATGCTCAGCTTCAGGGGAATTACATCGACCCAAAATCTTCCCACTAATCGATGCAGCCGAAGTGATTCAAAGATCAGGCCAAATAAAGACCTTCCCGTACCCATTTTAATCTGAAGTCTTCATGAAATCTGTAGCCAAGTGCGTTAGCTGACTACAGGAGGTGGTTTCGGGTCATTTTGGGGTGTTCTTCATGGGTCTTGAGTAGTCATTTTAGGATCTTGAGATGGGGTAGATTAGGATGTTCCTAGGCTTGATTCATGATGTTTAGGGGTAGATTTTCTTATATCCTTTCTTGTTTGATGTTCTTAAGGCTAAATCTAGCTTGAAAAAGTAGGTTTAGATCATAAGGCATTTCATGCACACCAAGTGTTTGGTGAAATGCCTTGATGAATTGAACAAGAGATTTACATTCCTAGCCTATGACAATAGTTGTCTAGGGTGTATTTTTGGTTGATCTTGTTGATTTAAACTTAATGCTTGCTAATCAATGATCCACAAATGATGATTTGCTAATGGGTTAGGTGATTAGCATAGTGATTAATTGCTTGAAAGAGAATTAGTCAAGTTTAGGATCTTATGCCTAGGGATTAGCTTGTTTGAGTATCATGAATTGAACTTGGGACTTCTTATATCGATAACCCTATCTCTAGATTCACTTTTGCTTATTGATTTACAATCTTGCTTAGTGCTTTTGCTTAATTCTAAATTGGATACTTAACAACAAACCACTTGTTTAGCTTAACTTACAATTGTCCTTTGCATTCTTAGTGTTTAGGACTACTTCCCGATAAGGTTCGATAACCTCTTATGCTACAATTGCATTTAGTGAATTGACTCTAGAGATACCAAAATATCTTGTATCAATCACGTACTCCGCTTCAACCATTGGAAGAAGTTTACAATATTGTGAGGCAAGAAGAAGATTTGAAGACGACCGTGAGGAGAAGTGTAGACGTGCCTGAAGTGACTGCTTATGCGGTTCAAAACAGAGCGCATAACATCTATACAAAGACCAAAGAACATGATAAAATTGCCGTGCGTAAACACTATCATCGCACCGGACATTCGTCCGAAAGCTGTTTTGCTGTGATAGGATATTCGGAGTGGTGGGGCGAACAACCAAGGAGCAGAATGGTGCAAGGACGTGGTCGCGGTGGAAATTTCACGATGGCGTCAAATGGACGTGGTAAGAGCGTGAGTTATGCAAATGTGGTTCATGTTCCACATGTCCCAAATCAAGGACGATGATTGGTGCGGCTAAAAGGGAAGTTGGAACCTTCCGCTTTTGCACAATGGAGATGGTAGCGTCAGTGACAACTCAAGACGATAAATCTTACGAGTTGTGGCATAATAGGATGGGTCACCCTTCTGCTAAAGTTGTTGGTTCACTCCCGCATATTTCTGTTTCTGTTACTTCTGATATTTTGAATAAGCCGTGTGATGTATATATGCCTCCGCGCCAAGCAGACGCGAACTTTGTTTCCCTCTAGCAGTAATAAAACTACTTTTATCTTTGAATTGATACATTGTGATCTTTGGGGTCCATATCGAACACCGTCATCTTTAGGTGCTCGATATTTTCTTACGGTAGTGGACGCTTTTTCGAGAAGTGTATGCCTTTATCTACTGAACGACAAAACAGAAACAGCAGTGCATCTCAAAAATTATATTTCTATGGTTGATCGACAATTTAACACACAAGTGAAACGTGTGCGAAGTGACAACGGAACTGAATTCACGAGTTTAACAAGATACTTTCAGAGTCAAGGGATAATTCTTGAGACTTCATGTGTGGAAACGCCTCTACAAAATGGCCGGGTCGAGCGAAAGCATCGCCACATACTTAATGTTGCTCGAGCACTTCGATTTCAAGGAAATTTACCTATGGATTTTTGGGGTGAATGTATACTTACGGCCGGTTATCTGATCAACCGAACTCGGACCTCGACGCTGGATGGTTTAACTCCGTACCAAAAGTTGCACAATAAAAAATCAAACTATAACCATATTAAAGTCTTCAGAAGTCTTTGTTATGCATATAATCAAGTTACTAATGGTGATAAATTTGAGTCTCGGAGCCGCAAAAGTGTGTTTATTGGTTATCCATATGGGGAAAAAGCATGGCGATTATTTGATTTAGAGAAGAAGGAGTTCTTCATATCACGTGATGTGATATTTTGTGAATGAGAGTTTCTTTACATGATTAATTCTTCAAATCGTGAAAAAGAAGAAGAAGATGATGAACTTTGGGCTCCAATTTCTCTAGGCCCATTTGAGAATGAAGCAGTTCGGGCCTCTATTTCTTTTCTTTAGAAATAGCAAATGATGGCCCAACTAATTCTTCAAATTTGTCAAGCCCACATATTGAAACAAATATCTCGACACATTCTTCTCCATCGACTAATGACGATAAACACACCGCCTCTTCTTTGGCGTCATCACTGACAACTTCAGTTGCCTCTCCATCGGTGACTCCGGAAGTCACCCCGCCGCTGCCAACACCTCCAGCAATTCCTGAAATACCTCAAGCGATGCAACCACAAGAAGATCAACTTGGCCGAGGACACCGAAAGTGTCAACCACCGGTAACTCTGAAATTTTTTGTTGTCAATTCAGTTCAAAGTCGACTTCTGGGCAACTCAATTTTAGTGCAACACATCGAGCTTGTTTGGTTACAATCTCATCCATCGACGAACCACAAACGTTCAAACAAGCTGTTCATAAACGTGAATGGAAAAAGGCAATGAAGAACGAAACTGAAGCTCTTGAAGAAAATCAGACATGGACTCTCGTCGACATACCACCATGGAAACGAGCAATTGGGTCAAAATGAGTTTACAAAATTAAACTCAAATTTGATCGTTCCATTGAACGCTACAAGGCACGTCTTGTGGCTCTCGAAAATAAACAAATTGAAGGTGTGGACTATGGAGATACTTTCGCTCCTGTTGCGAAAATGGAAACGGTATGTTTGTTCTTGCGGTGGATGCCTGGAATCATTGACCGGTATATCAAATGGATGTACACAACGCCTTTCTACACAGCGATCTTCCCGAGGAGGTATATATGAAACCCCCACCTGGTTCTTTCTCAACTGATGAAAAGAAAGTTTGCAGATTGCGGAAATCGCTATACGGGTTGAAGCAGGCGCCTCGCTGCTGGTTTGAGAAACTGACAACGGCATTACGAGACTAAGGGGTTCAGCAATCACTTTCTGATTACTCTTTGTTCACATTCAACAAAGGCAGTATTAAGATCAATGTGCTCATCTATGTCGCTGACATGATTCTTACAAGTAATTCACATGAAGCATTGGATATATTTAAAGGATATCTTTCATCCTGCTTCAGGATGAAAGATTTAGGTGCGTTGAAATTTTTCTTGGGCATTGAAGTTTCTCGGAGCTCGGCGGGATTTTATTTAAGTCAATGCAAAAATGCCTTGGAGATTGTCACATAAACATGATTTTTGAGAGCAAAACCGGCTGCGTTTCCGTTGGAACAGAACCACAAACTTGCTCTCTCAACTTCACCTTTTCTTACAAATCCTCAACCTTATCGAAGATTGATCGACATGTTAATATATTTGACAGTAACCATACCGAATTTGGCATATTGTGTTCATATTCTGGCCCAATTTATGCAAAAAACAAGGGAAGATCACTGGCAAGCGGGACTGCGAGTGGTCTAATACTTGAAAGGAAGTCCGAGACAATGTATTTTGTTAAAGGCTGTCAGCGATTTTCAGATCACGGGTTGGTGCGATTCTGATTGGGCAAGCTGTCCGCTTACAAGGCGATCTGTAAGTGGTTATATTGTACAGCTTGGTGATTCTTCCATCTCTTGGAACACAAAGAAACAACAAACAGTTAGTCAATCTTCCGCGGAAGCCGAATATCATGCAATGGCATTCCTTACCAAAGAGCTTCTATGGTTGAAGCGTCTTCTTACATCACTAGGAGTCACACATAACCAACCGATCCGTGTTTACTGTGATAGAAAATCCGCTATTCACATCGCCACTAATCCGGTTATCCATGAGCGAACGAAACACATCAAAATTGATTGTCAATTTGTGAGTGACGATCTACAATCAAGTACAGTTGTGCTAAATCATGTTCATACGACTTCTCAATTGGCCGATATTTTTACCAAACCACTTGCCCGAGATGCGTTTGATGATTTTTAAAGTAAAATGGGCATTCAGAATCTTCATACTCCGGTTTGAGGGGAGGCGGGGGGGGGGNTCCTAAATAATATCCCATATGATTAGCGACTCAATCACAGCATAAATCAATTACTTCCCAGACAATCTTTTGTATTTAATAGCTTTGATTTTCTATTTGTATATATGATCATGTAATCCTTCTTGTGAAGAATATACAGAAAATTCTGATCATCTTCTTCTTTATTCCACTAACTGTGTTGTGCAGTGGCGGAGCTAGAATTTTTATTTACCGGGGCCAACAATTTTTTTGAATAAAATATTAAACACAATAAGAATTAAATATATATCATTTGTGTGTTTCGTAAAAACATAACTAATATTAGTGGCTATACTTTTTACTTTGTTTAGCCACATGGAGAAAATTTTAGCTCAAGCCCAACTCAATAGTATTTGGGCTCTTTTATTTCATATATTTGATTTTTTGTCTTCTGTATCTAAATTAATTTTATATTGGAGTCAAAAATTATTTTAAGTTGGGGTCAATATAATTATTTTTCAAAGCAATATAACTGAATTAAAAAAAATGACTGGGGTCAGCTGACCCCCCCTCTCACCTTTATTGCCTCCACCCCTGACGTTGTGGACCTTGTACTAATTCGTGCAACCAGAGTAGCCCTATGTAATTAATGTCTTCATTAAGCTGCACACAAATTAAAATAATTTATAATTAGTAACTATTAAAAAATAGTTAGCGAAGAATAATGGGCAAATCTTCTAAATAGCATTAAAAACTTAAAGTTGACAAATTTAACACCCTCATTTGGAAGCTACCTAAAATAGTATTCGTTAAAGTACAAATGACTCATTTACCCTTGATCAAAAACGATTAAAAAACCCTTCCTCCGATTAAAAAATACTTCACGCTTTTCTTCACCTCGCCGGAAAAACTTTCTCATCGGAGATATCATCGTTAGATCGCCGACAAATTGTTCCCGGAGTTAGATATTCCGTCGTCGGATTTTGACGAAATCAATTTTTCTGAACTCAAAGCTTCTCATGGCCCAGAATCGAGGTTTTTTATCTTCTTTGATCCAAAATCTCAAATCTTCTTCCTCTAGACCTTCCTCGTATTTCATCAGCCCAAAAGCTTTTATTGAGAGATTTTCTTTTTAAGAGTTTCGATTGTATCAAAGCATTTTGTGTTGAATAGTTTCGATTTAGAGATTTTGTGTAGTTTCGAAGTAAAATATTTTATTAGGGGTTTTTTGGCTCTTCAAGACAAAATCGAAGCGTGGGGGTTTTGAAATTTAGGTTTTCTTGCGAAAATCTAGGTTTCCTTGTATGTTTAACTATTTTGGAAGCATTTCCTAATTAGAAATTGTCAAAATTGAGAATTTTGTTGAAAGTGATGTTTTGTTACAACCATGTCCTATTCTAGTTGATGTGTTGGGAGGTATAAACTGACACGATTCGACTAAGGACCAGCTTGCTCTAGTACGGATGAGGTTGATAGATCCACGACTCCAAGGAGTTCTCGAGAAGAGATGCTCAGGCGTGGGAGAAATCCCGAAAATCTCTAGACCCAATTCTGACGAAGAACTCTTGAAACGAGGGGGTGGCTGCATTGTTGGGAGAATCCGGGGAAGAAGATGATAAGGCGTGGGAAATGAATCCCGAAAATCCTTATGCCCTAATTCCGAGAAGAACTCACACGAACAACGGATCGAAGGTTGCGTCGAGATGTTGCGGAATTACACTCGATAAACCGAAAAGAATTTCAGTGACTAACCATCAAAGAAATCGAAGAACAAGAGTTGAAAACTCAGAAAATATTTGATAAAAGATTCATAAGGTATTTCGACAATGAGGGGGGAAGAAGAAGATAAAGAAAGCAAAGGAAAGTCAAAGGTCTTCTCGAAAATGAGAGAAAGACCACATAGAAAATTACAGAAAATTAAATACAAGTTTGAATGACTTTTGGGATTCCGGCAGAAATCCCCGCGGAGAAGTTCCCCCGGGAAAGTCCCTCGAAATGTACCCCCGGGAATAAATCCCTCGGAATTTCCCTCGGAAAATTTCCCCGCGGAATTCTCAAGAAATCTGACCGTTAGGCGGTGTAAGCCGGTTGCCTCGTTAAAACCTCTATACGGAAAACCCATTGGGACAAAACCGTATACAGGAAAAAGAGTACACACGACTTACACAAACGGCTAAACCTCATAGAGAATTCGAAGATAATGAGGTGAGGACGGGTTGCGTATGTTGATCCTCCTTGTTCCGTGCTTCATTTGGCAAACTCCGAACAGCTCCAACTAGCTTTCGTGTCTTGGATCGGATAATATGCCCTTTGGGGATGACCAATGCTGCCTCCGGAACCTCATCCAAAGCATGCGTATCCATGATCATATCATCCCCCTCCACTTGAAAAAGATTTGTCCTCAAATCTGCCAAGAACAAAACTAAGTTAGTATTATTGAAGTAAAACAAAATATGCTCACCTTGCAAACAGATCTTGTAGGCATTGATATGTTCTATGACTCGGCATTGACAATCTCCGCTTAGCATCGGTTTGGACTCCTTTTGGGCTGGAAAACGCTTCTCCTTCATACGAATCCAAAACTGATATCCATGCTCATCGTTCACATTGCTTTCCTCTTGTATAACCTGTGCACTTTCAAAGACTCGAAACAAACGATTATAGGTGCAAACGACATACTCATTATGACTAGCACACATCTCCGTACTTAGATCATCCAAAATAAATTTCAAAGGATTAGCATGATCATCTAAGTTTTTATTAAAATTCAGAGTGCTATCAAAGTAAACAATTTCCCTAAAGAAAGATTCAACGAGTTGTGAAGCACTAGCATTTTTAGAGATTTTATCAATCAACACAAAAAATTTCAAAGCGTAATTAGGCTTGCACGATTTGTTTTTATCAAATAAAAAACCTTTTCGCTTAAAGAACTTTCCAAAGAAAAATATCTCACAATACTGACATACATCTAACAAATTATCATTGAGAGTAGAGAGTGAATCATACCTTTGAATTATTGTATCAGCAACAATAATTTCCTTACCTCTTTGGATGTCATAAAAATTCGCCTTAATGGTTGCTCCTTGTAAGCACTACTTGTATGTTTTGGAAGTGATCGGTGCTGGGATTTGAAATGAATCATGTTCCTTGGTTTCTTCAAAATCAGAACGGTCATTGTCCATGAGTTTCAGTAGTCCCTCGACTCCCGTTCCTTCTCCTTGTCCGAATTGATCTCTCTGGGATCCGAGAAGTGATTTGTGAAGCAAGATATAACTTGTATGTCCTAACAACAAAACACCACGATCATAAGTTTCAAAATATGTAATTGGTTGAGAAAACTTACCTTCCTTAAACCAGATTAGCTCATTTGGATGCTCATTCAGTTTGACGTTCACTTTGGCGACGTAAGGCCATCCGGTGGATTTTTCGAAGGAAGTATGAATTCTGCTCGTCCCAATTGACTTTTGTCTCGACCAGAACCTCGACAAGGTCCACTTGGTTGATGAATATCAACTCCCTCAGTTGAAATTCGATGATTTAGACGTTCCCTCATTTCTTGCAAGTAATTTTGGTGCTCGGGAACTAAGGAATGATCGGTCCTTTTGTTTTCTGAAGTTGCGTCCTTAAAGTCCTGCAAAAGACAAGTGATTTCACTCGTTGGCACCGGTGTGGGGTTAGTGAAACTCATAGGAGTTTTCTTACACATAAATAAAGATTGTTTAGAAAGAAAAACTTTATTAACATGACCTTTCCTCACCTTTCCTCACAAGAGAATTTCTCACGGGATTACTCTCAAATATTTTTGAACCAACACTCTCAATATTAGCAGAAGTAGAGGTTGAGGAATCGCTAACCTTGCTTTTGCCCTGGTTTTGTTCAAGTTTGAGTTGGTCGAGAAATACCTCATGTGGAGATAACAGTGCAAGGGTGATCTTCCGTCCCTTGTGCTCGAACGAATGTTTGTTTGTGTAACCATCATGAACTACCTTTTGATCATATTGCCAAGGCCTTCCAAGTAGGATATGACCAGCCTCCATAGGTAAAACATCGCACACGATTTCGTCCTCGTATCGGCCTATCGTCAAAGGAACCGAAACTTGTCGGGTAACTTTGAGCTGTCTTTGATTGTTCAACCACCTAAAGTGATAAGGCCGTGGATGCTTCCTTGTCTCCATACCTAGCTTATCCACTAAGGTAGTGCTAGCAACGTTAGTACAACATCCACCGTCTATTATAAGACTACATACCTTGCTTTTAACCACGCAACGGGTATGGAAGTGGTTTTCGCGTTGTTCATTCTCAATGACCGGTTCCTGGGAAAGAAGGACACGTCTCGCCACTAAGAGTTCTCCCACAACCGCATACTCTTCATATTCGTCAAAGATTGGAGCGGTTTCGGTTTCTTCTTCTTCGTCGGTCACGATTTTGCCGTTTTCCAACATTAACATGGCTCGAGAATTTGGGCATTTGCTCGCGTAATGTCCCCTGCCTCTGAACTTAAAACATTCAATATCACGATTACGCATATTATTTGAATCAACCTTACCCTTGTAGTCATGACCGGAAGATTGCGGTTTAAAATCCGTCTTAGGCTTAAAATCGGTCCGTGTAGGATGAGTAGGTTTCTCTCCTTCGGGGTAATTCGGCTTAGAACTAGAAGAATATGGTTGTCGTGACACACTTTTTCTTTTGAGTTGCTGTTCCACCAAAACAGCCTTATGCAACATTTCCTCCAAAGTCGCATACGATTGCATTTCCATTCGGTCTTGTAAATCGCGGTTCATGCCGGCTAAGAACCGTGCCATCGTGGCATCACTCGGCTCATCAACATCAGCCTTTAGCATTAGTTTTTCCATCTCCTGGAAATAGTCTTCCACGTTTTTTACTTCCTTGACCTAGACGTCTCAAACGTTGGTGAAGTTTCCGATGGTAGTGAAGCGGCACAAAGCGTCGTCGCATAAGCACGATCATCTCTGTCCATGTCTCCACGGGATTCTCTCCGTTGTGTCTCCTGTTTGTCACAATTTGATCCCACTAGTCAATAGCGTATTCATGAAATTCAGTAGCGGCTAACCTTACTTTTTTATATGCGGAAAAGTTTTGGCAATCGAAAACGAGTTCGATTTTCTTTTCCCATTCGAGGAAGGCGTCCGTATCGTTCTTTCCGTAGAACGGGGGAATGCGAAGTTTCATTCCGCCAAGATCATTGTTGTTACGCCTTTGAGGTCGCGGATGTCGGTTGTGATTTTCCTCGGATGAATCTCCTCGGTCGTAGAACGGATTGTCCTCCGATTCATATTGTCGCGGCCGATTTCTCCTCGGTCTCGCCGGTGCGTGACAACTTCCTTGTCCCACACTCTGCTCGGATCTCACGTCCTCGGCTCCATTAGGTTTCGGATCGGCGCCTTGATTTCTCTCATTTCGTCTCGGCGTACGGACCCCTAGAGTCGCCATTTGATCTCGCATTTCGTGGAGGAGTTGTGCAATATCGTCGACCTTTTGATTCACACCATCGACCTTTTGATTCATGGCTGCCTCTCGTTCTCTCCTTGACCGTGAGAAAGCGGATTCACTTTCTTCCGACATGTTGTTCCTCGCACAGAATCAAACAACAACAAGTGAGTGTATGAACAAGTTCAGATTTTTCCCATATAACCACAAAAACAGGGGTTTTCAAAGAACTCAAAAACGAATTTATTTATTATTATTTTTTTTTGATTTTGAAAAATTATGACAATTAAAATAAGACACAGATATATTTAGCTGTATTTTTGTTTGCTTTTTTTTATATGGTTTTGAATTAATAAAAATCGAAACAAAACAAAAACAACAAAATTTTCAAACCCATAAATTTCAAAGAAGATGAACAGTTTGAAAAAGATAGATCTCACCGATTTGGAGCAAGTGGCTCTGATACCACTTGACACGATTCGACTAAGGACCGGCTTGCTCTAGTACGGATGAGGTTGATAGATCCACAACTCCAAGGAGTTCTCGAGAAGAGATGCTAAGGCGTGGGAGAAATCCCGAAAATCGCTAGACCCAATTTCGACGAAGAACACTTGAAACGAGGGGGTGGCTGCGTTGTTGGGAGAATGCGGGGAAGAAGATGATAAGGCGTGGGAAATGAATCCCGAAAATCCTTATGCCCTAATTCCGAGAAGAACTCACACGAACAACGGATCAAAGGTTGCGTCGAGATGTTGCGGAATTACACTCGATAAACCGAAAAGAATTTCAATGACTAACCATCAAAGAAATCGAAGAACAAGAGTTAAAACTCAGAAAATATTTGATAAAAGATTCATAAGGTATTTCGACAATGAAGGGGGAAGAATAAGATAAAGAAAGCAAAGGAAAGTCAAAGGTCTTCTCGAAAATGAGAGAAAGACCACAGAGAAAATTACAGAATATTAAATAAAAGTTTGAATGACTTTTGGGATTCCGCCAGAAATCCCCACGGAGAAGTTCCCCCAGGAAAGTCCCTCGAAAAGTTCCCCCGGGAATAAATCCATCGGAATTTCCCTCGGAAAATTCCCCCGCGGAATTCTCAAGAAATCTGACCGTTAGGCGGTGTAAGCCGGTTGCCTCGTTAAAACCTCTATACGGAAAACCCATTGGGACAAAACCGTATACAGAAAAAAGAGTACACACGACTTACACAAACGGCCAAACCTCATAGAGAATTTGAAGATAATGAGGTGAGGACGGGTTGCGTAAGTTGATCCTCCTTGTTACGTGCTTCATTTGGCAAACTCCGAACAGCTCCAGCTAGCTTCCGTATCTTGGATCGGATAATATGCCCTTTGGGGATGACCAATTCTGCCTCCGGAACCTCATCCAAAGCATGCGTATCCATGATCATATCATAAACTAAAAGTGTTGTTTTCGGGTAAATTTCATTTTTTTTAGTATTAAGTAAATTATTATGTTAGTAAATTATGGATAAATGGTCTTTTGTCACTTTAATGAATGTTATAAACTGAACTTTTTAATGTAGGTGCTAGTTTAGTGCAAAACATTTTATTTAGTGATATTTCGATCAATTTCTCATGAATAATTAATTATAATAATGAAAATAATTATTATTTACGTAGTCTCGGCACCACTCAGCGAATTGGTCATCTTTCGCCGGATTGATGGCATCATCACTAATAGCTAGATTGTACAAACGCAAATATTTTTCGAACATCCTACAATATGCATTAATTAAAATTTACTTACTAGATCATTAATTAATTACAGAAAAATTTACCCAAAATAACCCTCTTTTTTATTTGAATAGCTAGAATGTCTCATTATATTTGGTATTACCCACATAACCTACTAATCACTTAAGTAATTATATAATTCTCAAATAACCCATTTATAATTATGTTAAATTCGTTTTTATAAAAAAATATATATAATAATTAGTTATAATAATTAATTAATTAATACTAATCAAAAAATGAAATTTAGTTTTCAATATTCTTTTAATATTTTTGGTATTAACAATAGATCTCTCTCTTTTGCCGAAAAAAACAAACAATAGATCTCTCTCACTTATATTTCAGATACGATTTCCAATTTGGAATTCCAATCTTTTTGTTTTTGGGAAATAGGAAAAAAATTGGCAAAAAAACTCACCTATTGTCCTAAAAAGATTTCCTTACTCAACATTGTCCCATTAAAATTTATAATAATACAAATCCAATATTACCCCTAAATAATAAAACTAATATATTTAAACTAATTTTTTTTTAACTTAAAAAAAAAAACAATACGACATTAACTTGAAAAAAAAAAGAAAACATGAGAAACAAAATTAAAATAAAATTATCCAATTCCTCTCCGTCGACTGCAATTTGTATCTTCCGATATCTATCTCTTTGTATCTCCGGCGACCAAAATTTGTCATTCATTCCTAATCCTCTTTCTTTCCTCATCATCCGCTTACCTCGTCCTCTTTCTTTCCTCTTCCTCGTTTTTACCGTCATCATCCTCCTTCGTTCCTCGTCCTTGTGTTTTCCATCAAGTATGTGTAAATCCGCCTTTTCTAGCTTCGTATAAGGCTTCTATTCCAGTAAATCCGCCTTTTTGTAGCTTCGTATAAGGCTTCTCTTCCAGAAAATCCGCCTTTATTATTGTATTTCCGTGTATACTAGTATATAGGGTTTTGTTGAAAATTGTTTTGATGCTAAAAATTAGAAGGAGGGTTCTTTTGGTCTTGATTCAAGGTTAATTAATTGAAGTAATGGATTTTCTGTTCATGTCCCAGATAGAAATTAGAAGCTATAATCCATTAATTGAAGTAATGAATTTTCTGTTTATGTTTCGTTCATGATTCTAATGGTCAAGTAAGATGTTCTTTTCACCCAGTTTTGTTCTTGTTATCTTTTTTTGCTTGTGAGACTACTTTCACATTAGCGTTACTAACTAGCTCTTAGTATGAAGTGAGTGATAAGTGATGGATGTATTGCCTCTTTGCTTGAAAAGTGGGTTTGAACTACATATGTATACTCGTATAATTAAAGCACTAGAAAGGTTTCATGTTTGATGTTGTGTATGATGAATGCAAACTCTTCTCAAACGTTTTAGTCTTGCGTTTTCGATTTACCTTTTGGATAAACTTCTTAATGAGAACCTCCCTAGAATCGACACAAGGAAGCTGGGTTTGATGAGACAGAGACAGAAGTGATGAATTCGATCTACTGGTTTGAGAGAGATGAGGCGATGAAGATGTTGCAATTCAGCAACGAATCGCACACGAGATAAGAGAGATAGGTGAGAATCGAAAAGATGTTGCATAAACAACAATCGATCTCAAGAGAGAAGATGAAGAGTTTCTATCGCCAAAGTTTATTTGAGAGAAGAAGAGTTTGATAATTTGATGACCTAATCCAAGGTAAGTTGCAACAAAGCCAAACAAGTGGTTTATAAATGAAAACAACAAAGGAAAATGCCCTAAAACAAATGGGCCTTGAATAAAAACGAAAATAAGATAGATGGGCCTTGCTTCATGTCACACGAATTGAGCCTTGCGGGGCTTGAGGAAGATCACAAGATGGGTCGATAAAATTGTGAATCATTTGGCCTCGTTAAAAACCTATCTTCGTAAAACCCAGTGGGACAAAAACGAAGACATGGAAAAAGAGCACGTAAATGATTCAGAAACCCACATAGTGATTTATTTGGGCCTGAATCATAACTAGTGTGGTTAGATGTGTCTTTGAATCGCCAATGCCTTCTTTGATCACGAGCTGCTCTCCTTCTGCTACATGTTGTCCTACACGTTTATACTCTGCTACAAGCTTTCCTACACGTTCATGCTCTGCTACAAGCTCTGGTTAAGGTGGCTTCTTCTTGATGCTGCTTAGTATCACATCATCCTCCCCCAGTTGAAAAAGATTTGTCCTCAAATCTGCCAAGAACAAAGCTAAGTTATAACCATTAGAACTTGAATTTAGAGAATACTTACTTTGCAATCATGTTCTGTGTGCTTTGAAAGTGATCTGTTGTGAGATTTGGACTGATCTGTGGTCTTTAGCATCTGTAGAGCCAGAATGATCAAATGCCACGAGTTGAGAAGGTCCCTCAATCTTCATGCCTTTGATATATCATGGTTTTAACCCATTTTAGGCCATGATATAAGTCCATTTTATAGAGTCTTTCTGCTATTTCGTAGTATTTTAGAGTCTTTTACAGGTCTTAGCACGTTTGGAGACTAATCGGAGATATTGGAGCTTTCTGGAGCATTTTGGAGCAAAACTGGAGTTCGTGTTGCTGAGTACCTGATTTCACGACAAGCATCGATCGATACCCCCTGGTATCGATCGATACTCATCGAGGCAGACACAACCCGCGACTTTAATGAAGAGTTGAAGAATTGCAACTTGGTCCATAAGTCTTTAATAATTATAAGAAGACCCCAACTCGTGTTTTAGGTTATTTATAGGGATTTTACAGCCACTTTGTTGGCTAAGCTTATTTTATTCTGAATTTGTGAGAGAGCTTTCCAGGGAGACAAGTCTGAAACTCAGTTCGTCGAGAGAAGATTTCGAACCCTTTGTTACTCTTTCTTATTTTTATATTGAGTATTTATTCAAACATGTTTATTGATTCAATTTCCATGTCTGAGTAGATCTCTTGTTAGGTTTAGGGATTCTCATAAGGGATTTCTTTGAATGCTAGGTTGATTAGTTACTTTGGGTTCACAATCTAAATTAGTTCTTCACCTTAGGTTGTTCTCAAAGCTAATTTTAGATTGATCACCTAGAACTTAGATCTTAGGATAACTGATTAGGTACGACAGTGCGATTAATTACCTGATAGAACTTAGGGTGAGCAAATTGATTACTCGCAAAGAGATTTGGTTTAATTGATTTGTGAACATATCAAATATGAACATTAAAGCTGATTTATTCTTAGGAATTTGCAAAGAGATTTGGGATTATGAGGTTTAGATTTAGATAATTCTCGCAACGACAGTTGGTTAATTATAGCTTAGTGATTTGAGTTCAAGGACAGCGCTAAATCTGAACCCTGATTAGTTAGTTTATTTTGCATTCATTGATTTCCTGAGAAATATCCCTGAACCTAATCTTTCCCCAACTGAATTACAACTCGTTTACTGCCTACTGCTTTTAATTAAATTGAACTGCTTAGCTTAATTTGATACTATATAATATATTGCGTGATTTCTGTGAGTCCTTGTGTTCGACCCCTACTATTGCTGCAACACCTGCCTAGTACTTTTAGGGTATTAATTTGAGCATATCAAATTTGGCGCCGTTGCCAGGGATCGAACCCGGGTCACCCGCGTGACAGGAGGGAATACTTATCAAATTCGGCGCCGTTGTCGGGGACTCAATTTCGCCATTAGATTTTAGCTGTCGAGTTTCGACTAAGTCCGTCAGTATCGATCGATACTACCTATCGATCGATACTACCTATCGATCGATACTACCTAAGTCTGTCAGTATCGTCGTTTTTTCTTTTGTTGATATCGATCGACAGCACTTGGTATCGATCGATACTTATCACGATTTTGTTACTTACGTTCTTGGATTTTGTGTTTCAGGTGCATGCCTAATCGCGAAATCAGAAGAAACAAGAACACTCCGCTAGTCAATCTATCGTTATAGAACCTAGCACGTTTGGAACGCACAAACAGAAAGACAAGGCAATCATCAGAGATGAACAACCCAGTGGTTTTGAGAGCTGATGAAGCTGGAGTCTTGAGAGACCAAGAGGGTCGAGTATGCAATGAAGGAGGGCAGCGACTTGATGATGCTGGAAACGTCATTGCCCCTCCTGCTGTTGTTGGTCAGATTGTCGCGCCAGCTGTGCAGGCCAACGTTGGGAATGCTGGAGCTGATCGAGGTAGAACACTTGGTGAGCATAACCGACCTGATCAGTTCTTTGTCAATCGAGCTGCGATTCGCATTCCAACTTTTCAGAGGAATGACTTCGAACTGAAGCCAGCATACTACACTCTTGTGAGTCATAACCCCTTCCATGGCTTACCTCATGAGCATCCCATGGATCATATCGAAAGGTTTGAGGATTTGGTCACTGGTATGAAATACAATGGAGTGCCCAATGAGTTCCTTTTCTGCAAGCTCTTCCCGTACTCTCTGGGTGGAGATGCTGCTTATTGACTGAAGCAGTTAGCTCCTGATTCGCTGACTACATGGGATGAGACGAGCAATGTGTTCCTAATCAATTTCTATGATGATGCTAGATCTGAAGAGCTGAGAAACAAAATCTCCCAATTCTCTCAGGGTCCAACAGAAGCACTCAAGGCTGCTTGGATTCTCTTCAAGTCTTATCAAAGAGACTGTCCGCACCATGGGTTCACTCAGGTTCAGCTGCTGGGCACTTTCTACAGAGGGGTTGATTGGAGGTACCATATGGGTATGGATGCAGCGAGTAATGGGAACTTCTTCACCAGGTATCCAGATGATGCGGTCGTGCTGATTGAGAACTTGGCGTCTAGTAATAGCACCAAGAATGCTGATTTCGAGCGAAAGAAGCTAGCTGGAGGAGTTGATGGGTCGCAGATTGCTGATGTGCAGGCCAAGCTGGATTTCCTGATCGGGAAGTCAAAGAAATATGTGCACTTTGCTGATGAAGTGGCTAATGCGGAAGAAGAAGAGGAGGATGTTAACTACGTTGGTGGTTCTGGTTTTCCGGGTAAGCGATTTGGGAACAACAACAACCGCAACTTCAACAACAACAATCAGCAAGGTGGGTACAAGTTTGAGGGGAACCAATCTGGTTTCGGAGCGAAGCAGTTTACTCAGAAACCACTTCAGACCAGCGACTCACTCGAAATTATGGGAATTCTTCATACCAACCCATTTCCCCAAAAACCATGGAGAACAAGATGGAATCCATGATGGAGCAGATTCTTCAGGGACAGCAGAGGCTGCAGGGAGATTTCAATGGGAAATTCGACTCTCTGTACATCGATCTGAATGGAAAAATCGAAGCCATCACTCTTAGCCAGAGGAAGCTGGAAACTCAGGTCGCTCAAACAGCAGCAGCTATAAAGAGGCAAGAAGGATTTCTACCTGGAAAAACTGAGAATCCAAGGGCACACATCAATGCCATCACCTTGAGGAGTGGAAAAGAGGTGCTTACAGGAGTGAAGAACAGCCCGATTGCTGGAAATCTCGTCGATCTTGCTGGAGATGACGATTGGGATTCTGAAGATCCCCAGGTATTGATCGATACCAGCCAGCATCGATCGACAAAAGTCCAGACATCTGCCCGACTGAATCCAAAAACCCCAGTATCGATCGATACCCCTCAAGTATCGATCGATGCTGAGACGCAACCAGAGAAGGAGCCCGAGATTGTCAAGGAGAGAGTGTATAAACCCAAGATGCCCTATCCTATACTTCATAAGCTGACAAAGAAACAATGGGAAGACGCCAGGTGCAAGGCTATGCTGGATAAGGTGGTCGTGGAGCTTCCTTTTGTTGATGCCATTAAGACTTCTCCAGCTTTCAGGAGATACGTGAAGAAGATGGTCTCTAGCAACGTGAACCTGGAGGAAGGTGTCATGATGATCACAGCTGAGTGCAGTGCGATCTTACTCAACAAGATTCCCAATAAGCTACCAGATCCAGGGAGCTTTGTATTGGACTGCACTATCTTCACAGAGAGATTTGAGCGAGCTCTCTGCGATATTGGGTCGAGTGTGAACCTCATGCCACACTCAGTTGCCAAGCGAATGGGGATGACAGATTTCCAATCTACAAGGATTTTGCTGGTACTCGCTGATCGCTCAGTGCGACTTCCAGAGGGACTACTCGAAGATGTCCCAATCAAGATTGGGAATTGATGGATCCCAACAGATTTCATCATCCTGAAGTACGATGATGAGCCTAAGGATCCCCTTATCCTGGGCAGACCATTCCTTGCAACTGCTGGGGCCTTGATTGACTGCAGGAATGGCAATATAGCTCTCAACATCGGTGACTTGGTAATGTCCTTTGACATGGAGAAGATGATGAAAAGGCCAACCATCGATGGGCATACATTCTATGTGGACAGCTTCAGTGACATAGCTGAGGAGTACTTCCTGGAGATGCACCCTGAGGATCCACTAGAGAGAGCGTTAGTTTGTTCGGCCACTTCGGAGGTCCGTTCATGTGACGAAACTGCTGGATTCTTGAAGATGCTTGATTCAGCATCACCAGTATCGATCGATACCCTACGACCAGAAGGAGAGTTGGTCGTTGGTTCTAAGCAAGCTGCTGGGCTTGGAGATTGGAGTGTAGAGAACGCTCCTAAGGTGGAACTCAAGCCACTTCCAGCGAATCTGAGGTATCGTTTTCTTGGTCCGAATTCCACATACCCAGTCATCGTTAATGCTTCCTTGAATACCACAGAGGTTGCTTTACTGCTGAGCAGGCTGCGCAAGTATCGCAAAGCTCTTGGCTATTCTCTTGCTGACATTTCAGGTATAGCACCACACTTGTGCATGCATTGGATTCACCTGGAGGACGAGTCAAACTCTTTAATTGAGTGTCAGAGGAGGCTGAATCCGAACCTGAAGGAGGTGGTCAGGAAGGAAGTGATGAAGTTGTTGGAAGCAGGGATTATCTATGCCATCTCGGATAGTTCTTGGGTTAGTCCAGTTCACGTTGTGCCTAAGAAAGGAGGCATAACTGTGGTGAAGAATGAGAAGGACGAGCTGATCCCCACAAGGACAATCACTGGTCATAGGATGTGCATTGACTACAGCAAGCTGAATGCAACTACAAGGAATGACCACTTCCCATTGCCATTCATTGACCAGATGCTGGAGAGGTTAGCGAGTCACCCATACTACTGTTTTCTCGATGGGTACTCAGGCTTCTTCCAGATCCCTATACATCCAGAGGACCAGGGAAAAACGACCTTTACATGTCCCTATGGCACATTCGCCTACAGACGAATGCCATTTGGATTATGTAACGCTCCAGCGACCTTTCAGCGATGCATGATGTCGATTTTCACAGACATGACAGAGGAGTTTATGGAGGTGTTCATGGACGACTTTTCAGTGTATGGATCGTCATTCAAGGACTGTCTGGATAACTTGTGCAAGGTGCTTCAGCGATGCGAGGAGAAGCACTTGGTTCTTAATTGGGAGAAGTGCCACTTCATGGTACAAGATGGCATTGTTCTTGGGCACAAGGTTTCTAAGGCAGGGATCGAAGTCGACAAGGCTAAGATTCAGGTCATGACGAGCTTGCAGCCTCCACGATCTGTTCCTGAGATACGAACCTTCCTTGGTCATGCTTGGTTTTACAGGAGGTTCATCAAGGATTTCTCCAAGCTTGCACGTCCACTCACAGCCCTGCTATGTAAGGAAGTCAAGTTTGACTTCACATCTGATTGCCTTGTAGCCTTCGAGGAGATCAAGAAGGCATTGGTTAGTGCTCCTGTTGTCCAACCACCTGATTGGAGCTTACCATTTGAGGTCATGTGTGATGCAAGCGATTTTGCTGTAGGAGCTGTACTGGGCCAGAGGAAAGACAAGAAGCTTCACGCTATTTATTATGCCAGCAGGACGTTGGATGATGCTCAGCGAAATTATAGCACCACGGAGAAGGAGTTGCTCGCAGTCGTTTTCTCTTTTGAGAAATTTCGGTCCTACCTGATTGGGAGCAAAGTCATTGTTCACACAGATCATGCTGCGCTCAAATACCTGCTGAAGAACAAGGACCTCAAGCCTCGTCTATGCCGATGGGTTCTTTTGCTCCAAGGTTTCGACATTGAGATCAAGGACAAGAGAGGAGTTGAGAATGGCGTTGCTGACCACCTATCGCGACTAAAGGTCGATGAGGTTGTACCTATTGATGATTGCTTACCAGAGGAAGGTGTTTACCTCATTGAAGCTCAACTTTAGGACATGTATCCCGAAAATCTGCAATTTCCACGAATGCAGACTTTCGGTATCGATCGATACTCACCTAGTATCGATCGATACCCGTCGCGACCCGAGCCTGTTTTGTCCGTAGAGCACTTAAACTCCTATGATGTCTATCTAGTTGCTGACTCTAGTGCTGCACGTCCATGGTACGCGGACATTGCCAACTACCTTGCTGTAGAGACTGAGCCAAAGTATCCCACACCGTATGCAATGAAGAAGTTCATGCGCGAGATAAGGAGATTCTTCTGGGATGAGCCTTACCTTTACAAGCATTGCTCAGATGATATTTACAGAAGGTGTGTTGCAGAGTCTGAGATGCCAGCTATCCTTTTCCATTGCCATGGGTCTGAATATGCTGGTCACTTTGCTACTTTCAAGACGGTGTCCAAGGTTATTCAAGCAGGCTTCTGGTGGCCTACTGATATATCATGGTTTTTACCCTATTTAAGCCATGATATAAGTCCTTTTTATAGAGTTTGTATAGCATTTGGAGTCTTTTAGAGTCATTTACAGGTCTTAGCACGTTTGGAGCATTATTGGAATTATTGGAGTTTTCTGGAGCAGTTTGGAGCAGAAGCTAAAGTTGTGTTGCTGAGTAGCTGATCTTACGTCAAGCATCGATCGATACCCCCTGGTATCGATCGATACCCCTGGTATCGATCGATACCCATTGCAGCAAGACACGGCCCGCGAGTTTTCCAAGACTTGAAGATTTGCAAAAGTGCCCAGAAGTCTTTAATAATTACAAGAAGACCCCAAGTCGTGATTTAGGTTATAAATAGGAGTTTTACAGCCATTGTTTATGCTATGCTTTATTTTACTTTAGCTTAAGAGAGATTTTGGTGAGAGACAAGTCTGGTTTCCCTTCGTCCGAGATCAGATCTCAAAACCTTGTTTCTCTTTCTGATTTTATATAAGAGTATTTATTCAAACATGTCTATTGATCTAATCTTCATGTCTGAGTAAATCACCTGTTAGGTTTATGGTTTTCTCATAGGGATTTCTTTGAATGCTAAGTTGATTAGTTGTTTAGGGTTCATAATCTGAATAAGTTCTTCATCTTAAGTTGTTCTCAAAGCTAGTTCTAGAATGATCACCTAGAATTTAGATCTTAGGATAATTGATTAGGCGCGAGAGTGCGATTAATTACCTGATAGAACTAAGGTGAGCAAATCGATTAATCACAAAGAGATTTGGGTTAATTGATTTGTGAACAAATCAAACTTGGAATTAAAGCTGATTTAGACTTTAAGATTCGCAAAGAGATTTGAAATTCCTAGGATTTAGATTTAGATAGTTTTCACAACGAGAGTTGGTTAGCTATAATTTAGTGATTTGAGTTCAAGAACAGCACTTAATTGGAACCCTGTTTAACTAATTTAATTGCATTCATTGATTTCCTGAGAAATACCCTGAACCTATCTGCCTCCATCTGAATTTATAACACTTTTCACCTGCAATCTTGTTTTTAATTACATATTTTGATTTAGCGTGTTTCGAATCTATACAGTCTATTGTGTGAAGTCTTGAGTCTTTGTGGTTCGACCCCTACACTTACTACAACAACTGCTTTAGTATCTTAGGGTATTAAATTGAGCATATCAATTTTGGCGCCGTTGCCGGGGATTCAATTCGCCATTAGATTTTAGCTAAGAAATTCGTCTAAATCGCCCGAGTATCGATCGATACCCTTGAGTATCGGTCGATACCCGTCGTCAATTTCAGTAACTTACGCTCTTTACCTTTTGATTTCAGGTGCATGCATAATCGTGAAACCAGAAGCAAAAAGAGCACTCCGCTAGTTGATCTATCACTGGAACAGCTAGCACACGTGGAACGCACCAACAGGAAAGCAAAGAAATCAGCTAAGATGGACAACAATCAAGTGGGGTTGGTTCGTGATGCAGCTGGAGCTTACAGAGACCAAGAGGGTCATTTGAGCATTGAGCAAGGACATCGTCTCAATACGGAAGGAATCGTCATTCCACCTGCTGCTGTTGTTGCTTAGAATGTCGCTGGGAACGCGAACAATGCTGTGGTTAACCGTGGAAGAACGATTGGTGAGTACAACAGGCCGGAACAGTTTTTCACCAATCGATCAGCGATTCGTCCTCCTGCATATGAGAGGAATGACTTTGAGCTGAAACCTGCGTACTACACTCTTGTGGGACAGCACCTCTTTCATGGTCTCCCTCATGAACATCCTATGGATCATGTGGAGAAGTTCGAAGACTTGGTCACTAGCATCAAGAGCAATGGAGTGTCCTACGACTATCTCTTCTGCAAGCTCTTCCCCTACTCTTTGGGCGGAGAAGCTACTTACTGGCTGAGGCAGCTACCTGCTGGATCGCTGACTAATTGGGAGGACACCAAGAGAGCCTTCCTGATTAACTTCTACGATGATGGACGTTCTGAAGATCTGAGAAATAAGATCTCCACATTTTCTCAAGGACCTGCTGAGGCGTTCAAGGCTGCTTGGACAAGATTCAGATCGTACCAAAGAGATTGTCCACATCACGGATACTCTGATGTGCAGCTGTTAGGTATCTTCTTTAGAGGAGTAGACTGGAGATATCAGATGGGTTTGGACGCTGCAAGCAATGGTAATTTCAACACTAGGTATCCTGAGGACGCTTATGTGTTGATCGAGAACTTTGCATCTAGTAGCAGCACAAAGAGTGCAGATTTCGAGCGCAAGAAGCTGGCTAGTAATCAAGATGGGTCGCAGATCGCTGAAGTTAAGGCTCAGTTTGATTCCATGCACAGTCTTCTGCTAGGAAAGTCAACAAAAGCAGTTCATTTCGCTGAAGATGTTGAGGTATTCAAAGAGGGTGAAGCAGAAGATGTCAACTACGTTGGTGGTTCTGGTTTTCAGGGACAGAGGAACCAATTCAACAACAATCGGAACTTCAACAACAACTTCCAGCAAGGAGGATTCAACCAGAAACCTGTCCAGAACAGCGGCTACACCAGAAACTATGGGAACTCTTCTTATGAGCATGTGACTGCTAAGACAACAGAGAGTAAGATTGAAGCCATGTTTGAGACACTCGTTGAAGGACAGCAGCAGATCACAGTGACTTTCAATGGCAAGATGGACGCCATGTACAAAGATCTGAGTGGAAGGATCGATGCTCTTGGTATTCATCAGAAGAAGCTGGAAACTCAGGTAGCTCAAACTTCAGAGGGTTCAAGAAGACAAGAAGGTTTCCTTCCAGGAAAAGGAGAGAACCCAAGGGCACACATCAATGCCATTACCTTGAGAAGTGGTAAAGAGGTCACTTCAGGAGCAAGAATGGACCAAACAGCTAGAAATCTCGAGATGTCTGACGATGAAGACACTGAAATCGCCAGAGCATCGATCGACACTACCCAGCATCGATCGACACCGATCAAAATTCTCACACGGGAAAACTCAAAATCCCGTGTATCGATCGATACCGAACCTGAAGACGATGCAGTAGTTGAAGATGCAAAGGAGAAACCCAAAGCAATATCAGAGAGGGTCTACATACCGAGGATACCCTATCCCAGAGCTCTTGGGAAGACTAAGAAAGAGATGGAGGACGCTAAATGCAAGGAAATTTTAGACAAGCTGGTTGTCGAACTTCCTTTCATCGATGCTATCAAAACTTCTGCAGCCTTCAGGAGATACGTCAAGAAGATGATGTCCAGCAATGTGAACCTTGAGGACGGTTGTCTGTGATCACTCATGAGTGCAGTGCAATCCTAACCAATAGGATCCCTACGAAACTACCAGACCCAGGGAGCTTTGTCTTGGATTGCACAATCTTTACAGACAGGTTTGAGCGTTCTCTTTGTGACCTTGGCTCGAGTGTCAACCTCATGCCATACTCAGTTGCTAAGAGGATGGGGATGACAGACTTCACTTCTACGAGAATCTCACTGATACTCGCTGATCGCTTAGTCAGACTCCCAGAAGGTATACTTGAGGATGTTCCGATTAAGATTGGGAATTGCTTAATCACAACTGATTTCATTGTCCTGGAGTATGATTCGGAACCCAGAGATCCTCTCATCTTGGGAAGGCCGTTCCTAGCAACAGTCATATGCTCAATTTAATACCCTAAGATACTAAAGCAGTTGTAATAGTATAGCTAGGGGTCGAACCACAAAGACTCAAAGAAATCACACAATAGATTATATAGTACCGAATTAAGCTAAGCCAGAAGATGTAATTGAAAGCAATGCAGAAATTAAACAAGTTGTAATTCAATTGGTGAAATATAGGCCCAGGGTTTTTCTCAGGAAATCAATGAATGCAGATAAACTAACTAGCAGGATTCAGATTTAGCGTAGTTCTTGAACTCAAATCACTAAGATATAATTAACCAACTGTCGTTGCGAGAATTATCTAAATCTAAATCCTAGGAATTCCAAATCTCTTTGCGAATCCTTAAGTCTAAATCAGCCTTAATTTCAAGTTTGATATGTTCACAAATCAATTAAACCAAATCTCTTTGCGAATAATCAATTTGCTCACCTAGGTTCTATCAGGTAATTAATCGCACTGTCGTGCCTAATCAATTATCCTAAGATCTAAGTTCCAGATTCGTCAACCTAGAATTAGCTTTGAACACAACCTAAGATGAAGAACTAATTCAGATGGTGAATCCTAAACAGATAATTAACCTAGCATTCAGAGAAAACCCTTATGAGAAAACCCTAAACTTAAGGTGGATCTACTCAGACATGGAGAATGAAACAATCAACATATCTGAATAAATCATCAATAGAATAGAAAGAAGGGTTTAGAGATTCAGACTTGTCTCTCTAAAACCAAAGTATAGAAAATAAAGCTTAGCCTAAACAGGTGGCTGAAAAACCTAATTTATAAGCTAAAACACGTTCTGGGCCTTTTCTGTAATTAATAAAGTCTTATGGGGCAAGTTGCAGAGTCTTTAAACTTGTAAAATCACATTTTTTCCCGTCTGCAGTGCAGCATCGATCGATACCTAAGTGGTGTCGATCGATGCTCAATCTCCGTGTCGATCGATGCTCAATCTCCGTGTCGACTCTTCTGCTCGACAGACTAGACAGTCTTCACGAAAACTGGCATAACTTCCGATCGCACCGTTGGAATGGCTTCAAACCACTTCCAAATGAAATCTAATCCATTGATCTTTCTTGTGTCCAAATTTGAGATCAATCCATCGGTGGGAAGTACTTCAACGAATGCCAAACTTCTGACGTCTCTGCATGACTCTGCATCTCGATATGCTCCAGAATGCTCCAAAATGCTCCAGAAAGCTCCAATATCTTCAATTAGGCTCCAAACATGCTAAGACCTGTAAAAGACTCTAAAAGACTCCAAAATACTATAAAGACTCTATACAAGGACTTATATCATGGTCTAAAAGGGGTAAAAACCATGATATATCAAACAGCTGGTGCTCTGATTGATTGCAGGAACGGGAGGATATCTCTTAACGTTGGTGAGTTGGTCATGACCTTTAACATGGAGAAGATGATGAAGAGACCAACCATCGATGGACAGACTTTCTTCGTCGATACCTTCTGTGATATTGCTGAGGAGTACTTCTTGGAGATGCATCCCGAGGACCCATTGGAGAGGGTATTGGTCTGTTCCGCTGAGTCAGAAGTTAGCACAAATGATGCTGCTGCTGAATACGAAAAGATGCTCGATTCAGCATTTCCAGTATCGATCGATACCCCCTTGGTATCGATCGATACCCTGCGGCCAGAAAGAATCTTGGCCGACACAACTATGCAAGCTGCTGGGCTTGGAGATTGGAGTGAGGAGAAAGCTCCTAAAGTGGAACTCACACCACTTCCTGCGAATCTGAGGTATGGTTTTCTTGGTCCTAATTCCACATTCCCAGTTATCATTAATGCTTCCTTGAACAACGCAGAGGTTACCTTACTGCTAAGCAAGCTGCGCAAGTATCGCAATGCTCTTGGCTATTCTCTTGATGATATTTCAGGTATATCACCGGACCTGTGCATGCATAGGATTCATCTTGAGGACGAGTCGAAGGCTTCAATTGAGCATCAAAGGAGGCTGAATCCGAACCTGAAGGAGGTGGTTAAGAAAGAGGTCATGAAACTCTTGGATGCAGGAGTTATCTATGCCATCTCAGATAGCTCTTGGGTCAGTCCAGTGCACGTCGTTCCTAAGAAAGGAGGGATAACTGTGGTGAAGAATGACAAGGATGAGATGATTCCTACAAGGACTATCACTGGACATCGAATGTGCATTGACTACAGGAAGTTGAATGCAGCCACACGAAAGGATCATTTCCCACTTCCATTCATTGACCAGATGTTGGAGAGATTGGCTAGCCACCCCTACTACTGCTTCCTTGATGGATATTCAGGCTTCTTCCAGATTCCCATCCATCCAGATGACCAAGGGAAAACCACTTTCACCTGTCCCTATGGTACGTTCGCATACAGGAGGATGCCATTTGGGTTGTGCAACGCTCCAGCCACCTTTCAGAGGTGTATGATGTCTATCTTCACAGACATGATTGAAGATTTCATGGAGGTGTTCATGGATGATTTTTCAGTATACGGATCATCATTCAAGGACTGTTTGGCTAACTTGTGTAAGGTACTCCAGAGGTGTGAAGAGAAACACTTAGTCCTTAACTGGGAAAAGTGTCATTTTATGGTTCAGGAAGGCATCGTACTTGGGCACAAGGTCTCTGAAGCTGGGATCGAAGTTGACAAAGCCAAGATACAAGTCATGACAAGTCTCCAACCACCGACTTCTGTGAAAGATATTCGGAGTTTCCTTGGTCATGCTGGTTTTTACAGGAGGTTTATCAAGGATTTTTCCAAGATAGCACGCCCACTCACTGCTTTTCTGTGCAAGGAGATCAAATTTGATTTCACACCTGATTGTCTTGCAGCCTTTGTGGAAATAAAAAAGGCTTTGGTGAGTGCTCCTGTTGTGCAACCTCTTGATTGGACTCTGCCTTTTGAGATTATGTGCGATGCAAGTGACTTTGCTGTTGGGTCGGTTCTGGGTCAGAGGAAAGATAGGAAGCTGCACGTCATCTACTATGCCAGCAGGACTTTGGATGATGCTCAGAAGAATTACAGCACCACAGAGAATGAACTACTTGCAGTTGTCTTCTCCTTTGAGAAATTCCGATCTTACTTGGTTGGGAGCAAGGTGGTTGTTCATACTGATCATGCTGCTCTCAAGTATCTAATGAATAACAAAGATCTCAAGCCCCGTCTGTGTCGTTGGGTTCTTTTGCTACAAGGATTTGACATTGAGGTTAAAGACAAGAGAGGCATAGAAAACGGAGTAGCTGACCATCTCTCACGGATGCAGATCGATGCAGACGTCCCCATTGATGATAGACTACCTGAAGAAGCCATCTACTTCATTGAAACTGGGTTTCAGATGAATCTCGCAGAAAATCAGCAACTCTCACGAGTTGCAGGTTTCGGTATCGATCGATACCCAGCCGGTATCGATCGATACCCTGGCGACTCCGAAGCTGTGTTCATCGTCAATCATCCTGCTGATTCTATAGACCATCTCATTGTTGCAGCCGATTCTGATAGTCCATGGTACGCTGATATTGCCAATTACCTCGCTGCAGATGCAGAGCCGAGACACCTCAAGAAGTATGACAAGAAGAAGTTCATGCGCGACATAAGGAGATTCTTTTGGGATGAGCCTTACTTGTACAAGCATTGTTCTGATGGTATATACAGGAGATGTGTTGCTGAATCAGAGGTTCCAGATGTTTTGTTTCATTGCCATGGATCAGACTATGCTGGACATTTTGCTACTTTCAAGACAGTATCCAAGGCTCTTCAAGCAGGCTTCTAGTGGCCTACCATGTTTAAGGATGCTCACGCTTTCGTCTCACAGTGCAATGCTTGTCAAAGGAGAGGGAAAATAAGTAAGAGACATGAGATGCCACAAAATTTCATCCTTGAGGTTGAAATTTTCGATTGCTGGGGCATCGACTTTATGGGTCCTTTTCCATCTTCACACAAGAATAATTACATCTTGGTTGCTGTGGACTATGTGTCCAAATGGGTGGAAGCAATAGCTAGTGAGAAAAATGACTCTGCGGTGGTTCTTAAGCTGTTTAAGACCATCATTTTTCCTCGCTTTGGAGTACCTTGAATTGTGATAAGTGACGGTGGCTCTCACTTTATCAACAAAGTTTTCGAGCGGTTGTTGAAGAAGTATGGTGTGAACCATCGCGTAGCTACTCCATATCATCCTCAGACAAGTGGGCAAGTTGAAGTCTCCAACAGACAGATCAAGGAGATTTTGGAAAAGACAGTGAATGCTTCTCGGAAGGATTGGTCTACAAAGCTGGATGAAGCACTTTGGGCATACAGGACTCCTTTCAAGACACCGCTGGGCACTACACCTTTCCAAATACTGTATGGGAAAGCATGTCATCTTCCAGTGGAGATTGAGCACAAGGCTGCATGGGCGACAAAGTTGCTAAATTTCGACATCAAGCCTGCTGCTGAGAGGAGATTGATTCAGCTGAACGAGCTGGATGAGATCAGACACCATGCCTATGAGAACTAGAAGCTGTACAAGGAGAGAACCAAAGCTTATCATGATAGGAAGATCATCTCCAGACACTTCGAGCCAAACGACCAGGTACTTCTGTATAACTCTCGTTTGCAATTGTTTCCTGGTAAACTGCGTTCTCGTTGGTCAGGTCCCTTCACAATCAAAGAGGTAAGACCACATGGAGATGTAGTGCTGATAAATCGCAAGGGAGAGGAGTTCACTGTCAATGGGCAGAGGGTGAAACACTATTGGGCGAAAGCCGAGATTCCAGACGGACACATAATGCCTCTGGATAACGCACCCACAGCCTGAAGGGCGTTACAGTCAAGCTATTGACGTTAAACGAGCGCTTAGTGGGAGGCAACCCACTGGTGAGTCTGTCTTTGAGTCGTTTTTCTTTTTATTTTCGTTCGTTTTGTTTTTGTGTCAGGATAAACAAAGCGCAAACTCGATATCGCCTTAGTGTCGATCGATACCCATCGGTATCGATCGACACCGATTGCAATTATACAGTTCATCTAGTCGATTTAAGCCTGTTATCGATCGATACCAGGCTGTGTGTCGATCGACACTCAATGTTCCAGCAAGGTAACTTCTAGTTTCTCTTTGTTTCTTCTATCCTTTTGTTTTCCTTCACCAACTCTAGGCTAGATAACACTAGGGACAGTGTTGTTCAAGTCTGGGGGAGGTGTCTGCTGACATTGTTTTTTGTTTTTCTTAGAGTCAGTTGTTTTATCGAGTCAAAATCGTTTTATTGAGTCAAAACCAGTTGGAGATAATGATCTTGTGCTTGAACCTATTGATTTGATTTTGTTTTTGAGTGCACAGTGTTACAGGACCAGTTCTAGATCGACTAATGAAAAATCCAAGGACTGACCAGTTGACCAGAAAACATCCATGTCTCCAGCAGAGTTCTTCTGAAACCTGAGCCAAATTTTTGCACTTCATCAATGTGGTTAGTGTTTTTTAGAGCTTGATTCATCATTCATATCTGATAAAGGAACCAATGTGATTAGTGTTATGGTATCTCTCTCCCCTGTTATAAGTTGATAGATAAAAAGTATAAAAGATTGAAATGATTTTCTTCTGAGTAGAGGGCTAGGAAAATTTCCAAGGATCCCATTATTCTACTCAAGAGGAAATGATCACACAAGGGTTTGGAAGCGAGGCTATGATTTTCCTATGATGCCATTATTCGCCTACATCCTTTGATACATAGAGAGGGAAGAACCGGGGATTTGGCGGCAAACACCATCAGTACTCGCGTCTCATACCTTGATGTGTATATGCTAAGCTGAAAATAAAAAAATGGAACATAATAAGAGATAAGTCTGGGGGAGAGAAATTGATACAAAAAGTGTGAAAAGGGTGGTTCCTTGTCATGATATTGTCTGGTAAAGAGTCTAGAAGGTTCTTGAACATTAACTGCAGCGATAAAACTGGTGATGAAGGTTTTACTTGAACAAAGTTGTGGGATTATGTATGGAGTCTGGAAAAGCTGCGAATGTCTACGGAGAAGTACATGGTGGTTAGGTCGAAAGCTGGTTAGGTGACATTTGGATACTTGGGAAAAAGGTCATTTCGATGGTTCATGAACAGGTGAGTCTCCGCGTTTTCAAACCTCTTTCTATGGTTTAGTCTTCTATTTGCTTGAGGGCAAGCAAAGGCTAAGTCTGGGGGAGTTGATATATCATGGTTTTTACCCTATTTAAGCCATGATATAAGTCCTTTTTATAGAGTTTGTATAGCATTTTGGAGTCTTTTAGAGTCATTTACATGTCTTAGCACGTTTGGAGCATTATTGGAATTATTGGAGTTTTCTGGAGCAGTTTGGAGCAGAAGCTAAAGTCGTGTTGCTGAGTAGCTGATCTTACGTCAAGCATCGATCGATACCCCCTGGTATCGATCGATACCCATCGCAGCAAGACACGGCCCGCGAGTTTTCCAAGACTTGAAGATTTGCAAAAGTGCCCAGAAGTCTTTAATAATTACAAGAAGACCCCAAGTCGAGATTTAGGTTATAAATAGGAGTTTTACAGCCATTGTTTATGCTATGCTTTATTTTACTTTAGCTTAAGAGAGATTTTGGTGAGAGACAAGTCTGGTTTCCCTTCGTCCGAGATCAGATCTCAAAACCTTGTTTCTCTTTCTGATTTTATATAAGAGTATTTATTCAAACATGTCAATTGATCTAATCTTCATGTCTGAGTAAATCACCTGTTAGGTTTAGGGTTTTTTCATAGGGATTTCTTTGAATGCTAAGTTGATTAGTTGTTTAGGGTTCATAATCTGAATAAGTTCTTCATCTTAAGTTGTTCTCAAAGCTAGTTCTAGATTGATCACCTAGAATTTAGATCTTAGGATAATTGATTAGGCGCGAAAGTGCGATTAATTACCTGATAGAACTAAGGTGAGCAAATCGATTAATCACAAAGAGATTTGGGTTAATTGATTTGTGAACAAATCAAACTTGGAATTAAAGCTGATTTAGACTTTAGGATTCGCAAAGAGATTTGGAATTCCTAGGATTTATATTTAGATAGTTTTCACAACGAGAGTTGGTTAGCTATAATTTAGTGATTTGAGTTCAAGAACAACACTTAATTGGAACCCTGTTTAACTAGTTTAATTGCATTCATTGATTTCCTGAGAAATACCCTGAACCTATCTGCCTCCATCTGAATTTATAACACTTTTCACCTGCAATCTTGTTTTTAATTACATCGTTTGATTTAGCGTGTTTCGAATCTATACAGTCTATTGTGTGAAGTCTTGAGTCTTTGTGGTTCGACCCCTACACTTACTACAACAACTGCTTTAGTATCTTAGGGTATTAAATTGAGCATATCACCTACTATGTTCAAGGATGCTCATGCTTACATCTCACAGTGTGATGTCTGTCAGAGGAGAGGGAAGATCAGCAAGAGACATGAGATGCCACATAATTTCATCCTTGAGGTTGAGGTTTTTGATTGCTGGGGCATCGATTTTATGGGTCCTTTTCTCTCGTCACACAAGAACAGGTACATCCTGGTTGCTGTGGACTATGTGTCCAAATGGGTGGAAGCGATTGCCAGTAAGAAGAATGACTCCGCGGTGGTTGTTAAGCTGTTTCAGACCATCATCTTCCCTCGATTTGGTGTACCTCGAATTGTCATCAGTGATGGTGGCTCTCACTTTATCAACAAGATATTCGAGAGGTTGCTGAAGAAGTATGGTGTAAACCATCGAGTGGCTACTCCATATCACCCTCAAACTAGTGGGCAAGTCGAGGTCTCCAACAGGCAAATCAAGGAGATTCTGGAAAAGACAGTGGGTGCTTCAAGGAAGGATTGGTCTACAAAGTTGGATGATGCGCTATGGGCTTACAGGACTGCTTTCAAGACACCGTTGGGTACTACACCATTTCACCTGCTGTATGGGAAAGCATGTCACCTTCCAGTGGAGATTGAGCACAAGGCAGCATGGGCGATGAAGTTGCTGAACTTTGTCATCAAGCCTGCTGCAGAAAGGAGGTTGATTCAGCTGAACGAGCTGGATGAGATAAGGCACCACGCCTACGAGAACTCGAAGCTGTACAAGGAGAGGACTAAAGCCTATCATGATAAGAAGATCATCTCCAGACATTTCGAGCCAAATGACCCTGTACTTCTGTATAACTCTCGTTTGCAATTGTTTCCTGGTAAACTGCGTTCTCGTTGGTCAGGTCCCTTCACGATTAAGGAGGTCAGACCACATGGAGCTGTTGTGCTGATAAGTACTGCAGGCGATGAGTTCACTGTCAATGGACAGAGGGTGAAACATTATTGGGCGAAGGCCAAAATTCCAACAGGGCAGATACTGCCTTTGGATGATGCACCCACAGCATGAACGGCGTTACAGTCAAGCTAATGACGTTAAACGAGCGCTAGGTGGGAGGCAACCCACTGGTGAGTCTGTTTTTGAGTCTTTTTCTTTTGCATTTTTCGTTTGTGTCTGTGTCAGGATAAACAAGGAGCAAACTCGAAATCGCCTAGTGTAGATCGATACCCCCTGGTATCGATCGACACCAATCGCGAATGTACGGTTCATCATATCGATTTAAGCCTGGTATCGATCGATACTAATGTTCCAGCAAGGTAACTTCTTGTTTTTCCCAATTATATCCTATTTATTTGTCTCCTTTTACCTACCCTAGGCTAGATAACACTGGGGACAATGTTGTTCAAGTCTGGGGGAGGTGTCTGCTGACATTGTGTTTGTTTTTCTTAGAGTCAGTTGTTTTATCGAGTCAAAAACGTTTTATTGAGTCAAAACTTGTTGGAGATGATGATCATGTGCTTGAATTGTTGCTTTGATTTGGTTCTTTAGTGACCAGTGTTGCAGGATCAGCTCTATATCGACTAATGAAAAATCGAAGGACTGACCAGTTGACTAGAAAACATCCATGTCTCCAGCAGAGTTCTTCTGAAGCCTGAGCCAAATTTTTGCACTTCATCAATGCGGTTAGTGTTCATAGAACTTGATTCATCATTCATATCTGATAAAGGAATACATGTGTTTAGAGTTATGGTATCTCTCTCCCCTGTTATAAGTTGATAAATAAGAGCATAAAATATGAAATGATTTTCTTCTGAGTAGAGGGCTAGGAACATTTCCAGCGATCCCATTATTCTACTCAAGAGGGAATGATCACACAAAGGATTGGAAGCGAGGCTAGGATTTTCCTATGATGCCATTATTCGCCTACATCCTTTGATACATTGAGAGGGAAGAACCAGGGATTCGGTGGCAAACACCATCAATACTCGCGTTTCAAACTTTTATTTGTATATGCAAGTTTAAAAAAAAAAAAAAAACATAATAAGAAATAAGTATGGGGAAGAGAAAGTGATACAAAAAGTGTGAAAAAGGGTGGTTCCTTGTCATGATATCGTTTGGTAAAGAGTCTAGAAGGTTCTTGAACATTGGCTGCAGCGATGAAACTGGCGATGAGGGCTTTATTTGAACAATGCTGCAAGATAATGTGTGGAGTCTGGAAAAGCTGGGAATGTCAACGGAGAAGTACATGGTGGTTAGATCAAAAGCTGGTTAGGTGACATTTGGGTACTTGGGAAAAGGATCTTTGCAATGGTTCCTGAACAGATGAGTCTCCGCGTTTTCAAACCTCTTTTTCTCTGGTTTAGTTTTCTGTTTTGCTTGAGTGCAAGCAAAGGCTAAGTCTGGGGGAGCTGATATATCATGATTTTTACCCGTTTTAGGCCATGATATAAGTCCATTTTATAGAGTCTTTCTGCTATTTCGTAGTATTTTAGAGTCTTTTACAGGTCTTAGCACGTTTGGAGACTAATTGGAGATATTGGAGCTTTCTGGAGCATTTTGGAGCAAAACTGGAGTTCGTGTTGTTGAGTACCTGATTTCACGACAAGCATCGATCGTTACCCCCTGGTATCGATCGATACTCAACGAGGCAGACACAAACCGCGACTTTAATGAAGAGTTGAAGAATTGCAACTTTGTCCAGAAGTCTTTAATAATTACAAGAAGACCCCAACTCGTGTTTTATGTTATTTATTGGGATTTTACAGCCCCTTTGTTGGCTACGCTTATTTTATTCTAAATTTGTGAGAGAGCTTTCCAGGGAGACAAGTCTGAAACTCTGTTCGTCGAGAGAAGATTTCGAACCCTTTGTTACTCTTTCTTATTTTTATATTGAGTATTTATTCAAACATGTTTATTGATTCAATTTCCATGTCTGAGTAGATCTCTTGTTAGGTTTAGGGATTCTCATAATCGATTTTTTTGAATGCTAGGTTGATTAGTTACTTAGGGTTCACAATCTAAAGTAGTTCTTCACCTTAGGTTGTTCTCAAAGCTAATTCTAGATTGATCACCTAGAACTTAGATCTTAGGATAATTGATTAGGCACGACACTGCGATTAATTACCTGATAGAACTTAGGGTGAGCAAATTGATTACTCGCAAAGAGATTTGGTTTAATTGATTTGTGAACATATCAAACCTGAACATTAAAGCTGATTTATTCTTAGGAATTTGCAAAGAGATTTGGGATTCTGAGGTTTAGATTTAGATAATTCTCGCAATGACAGTTGGTTAATTATAGCTTAGTGATTTGAGTTCAAGGACATCGCTAAATCTGAACCCTGATTAGTTAGTTTATTTTGCATTCATTGATTTCCTGAAAAATATCCCTGAACCTAATCTTTCCCCAACTCAATTACAACTCGTTTACTGCCTACTGCTTTTAATTAAATTGAACAGCTTAGCTTAATTTGATACTATATAATCTATTGCGTGATTTCTGTGAGTCATTGTGTTCGACCCCTACTATTGCTGCAACAACTGCTTAGTACTTTTAGGGTATTAATTTGAGCATATCAACCTTCTCCTTAGAGCTTCCTCGGATCCGACTTAGAGCTTCCTCGGATCCGATTAGAGCTTCCTCGGATTCGAGTTGTAGTTTTTAAAGCAAAACAGTACATGTATGTTTAAACAACAAAGGAGCACGACCATTGGTCTTAAAATTCATTTTAGAATGAGAGAGCTTACCTTTTTCAGCAGTGGTTTGATTGTTTAGAAGCTCCTTTAGCTTAAGGCTCTTGTTGGTGAAGATAAGGCCTTCTGATGGATTTTTCAAAGGAAAAATTCAATCTACCTGTCCAAAATGAAATCTGCTTCGACGACTCTCTTCTAGAGGCTCAGTTGGTCGAATAAAATCATCTATTTCAGTTAAAATTTGGTGCCTTTGCTCAGCTCTCATCCTTTGAAAATAGTTCAGTGTTTTTGGCTTAGAAAGTAAGGATATGTCGTTCTGATGCTGCTGGTGCTCTTTGACTTTGATGAGAAGCAATTCCTTTGAATTTTCTCCAGAATATTCATCCATGTAATCCTGCAAAACAAGGGACTTCCACTTGGCAGCTCCGGTGTAGTATTAGATAAACTCGAAAGAGTTTCGTTAAAAACAGATTTATGACTAAATGATTGAGAGAATATAGTTCTTGGGATGTTACCAGCCTTATCAAGAAAGTTTGATTGCTTGTAGGTGTTGCTCTCAGCCTGCTTTCCCTTTTTATTTCGATCTTGATAAATTTGGAACAAGAGTGTGCTTTCTGCCTTTGAACTCGAATGGATACTTGTTGGTAGAGCCATCATGAGTCACTCGCCTATCATACTGCCATGGCCTTCCCAACAGAATGTGACTTGCTCCCATAGGTATAACATCACACCGCACTTCATCTTCGTACTTGCCTATGGTTATGGGAACCAATACTTGGCTGCTCACACGCATTTCACCTTCATCATTGAGCCAATGAAGATTGTATGGCTTTGGATGCTTCTTTACTGTCATTCCGAGCTTGGTAACCATGTATTCACTTGCTACGTTGGTGCAGCTTCCTCCATCGATTATGAGGCTGCATACTACTCATGAAGATGTTGCACATCAACAACGAATCGCACACGAGATAAGAGAGATAGGTGAGAATCGAAAAGATGTTGCATAAGCAAAAATCAATCTCAAGAGAGAAGATGAAGAGTTTCTGTCGCCGAAGTTTATTTGAGAGAAAAAGAGTTTGATAATTTGATGACCTAATCCAAGGTAAATTGCAACGAAGCAAAACAAGTGGTTTATAAATGAAAACAACAAATGAAAATGCCCTAAAACAGATGGGCCTTGAATAAAAACGAAAATAAGATAGATGGGCCTTGCTTCATGTCACACGAATTGAGCCTTGCTGGGCTTGAGGAAGTAATATTCTAATAAACTACTCCTTTCATGCATTCATTTAGTATAGGTTTTCTTGTATTTGCATGTAGTTACTTAGCATTTCTTTGTTATTTTGTCTCATTTAGGGTTTAGAGATCTCATGCTATGTCCTAGAGAGTCTTGCATGTTTTGGAGTCCTTATTAGGTACTTTTGGAAGCTTTCTTGGACACTTTGGAGGAACCGCACTAACCATGCCGGCAGCACGTACCGGCTCAGTCACACTCGGCATTGGCATTAGGACTCGGCATTGTAGGAATCACATGTACCGGCCCGGCACGAAGCTTTGCATACGCCCGGTATTGGACATTGCATCGGACAGGGTATTTGCTGGCTCCATGTACCAGCTTGACTCTACCCGGAATCGAGCAACATCGCATCCCGCTAAGGCATCGGCACCGGCCCGACACAAGACGAGTCCCGCATCTGGTATTGGGCATTGCCGGGCACAAAGTTTTTATCGGACGCACGTACCAGTCTCGAGAAGCTCGGCATGAAGGAACCTCGGCAAATGGCTAAGGCATGAGAAAGACGATACCGGCCCAACACGTCAACAAGCATGCACCCGGTATTGAACGATCATCCGGACAGGGATTTTATCGGCTCTGTGTGCCGGCTTCGCGTGACCCGGCATGGAAGAAACTTTGCTTGCGACTAAGGCATCAGGAAGACGACACCGGCCCCGCACAGCCGTGTGCATGTAGCCGGTACATGACGTTCCATCAGGCAGGGAATTTACCGAGCCCATGCACCGGCTCCATCCCATCCGAGACAACGTCCAAACATTGAGGACACGTCCATACCGGCCCGGTGTACCGGCCACGTATCGGTCGGCGCTTAACTTCGACCCAAGATTGACCGGGTCAATACCCGATTTGTTCCGGGTTGACCCGGTCAACTCCTCATCCATTTAAAAACTAAAAAACCCTAATTTTCATTTTATGCTTTCTTTTGTCTAAGAAACCCTTCCCCTTTTTGAGAGTGTTCTTAGATTTGTAAGAGAGGATCTTCTACTTTTTATGCAATTAAGTCTTTGTTTTCATTGATTCCTTCCATCTAATCTTCTTTCTATCTTATCTATTCAAGATTCATCCATGAAAACCTCTCCTATCCAAATCGATTTTGAGGGGCTTTTCATGGGTCTTGAGTAGTCTTCTTAGAATCTTGAGATGGGATAGATTAGGGTGATTTGATGCATGATCTAAGGTGTTTAGTGATAGATTATCTTATATCCCTCTTTTTTTAATGTTCTTAATGCTAAATCTAGCTTGATGGAGTGGATTTAGATGATAGGTGTTTCATTGCACACCAAGTGTTTGATGAAATGCCTTGATAAACTATTCAAGGGTTTTATGCTCCTAGCCTAAGAGATTAGTTGTCTAGGGCATATCTTTGGTTGATTTTGATGATATTCTTAATGCTTGTCGATTGATAATCCACAAACGATGGTTTGCTAATGGATTTGATAATTAACATAGTCATTAGTTGCTTGAGAAAGAACTAATCAAGATTAGAGATCTAATAACTTTTAGAGTGAAAGAACACCTTGGATCATGCATTGGTAACCTCAAATCTATTACCCTATCTCTTGATTCGCCTTTGTTATTTGATTTACAACTTGTTTAGTATTGCTTTTGTTTGTTTGAATTTGGATACTTAATCATAAACCACCTTGTTTAGCTTAATTTACTTATGATCCTTGCATTCTTAGTGTTTAGGACTATTTCCCAATATTGGATTGTTTAGGACTATTTCCCAATATTGGATTCGATAACCTCTTACTACATCGGTTAGAGGGTATTAATACCTTGAGATACCGAAATATCTTGTATCAATTTGGCGTCGTTGCCGTATTGGGATTTGTTTTAACATTGAGATTTAGGTTCTTAGTGAGCTTAAGTATTATTTGCTACCAAGTTACTAATCTTGTTTTCTTCTCATTGCTTTTGTACTCTCTAGGTGTATGTATACTCGTTCCCGAGGCAACACCAATCTCGTAGAACCAAGAGACGATATCGATCAACTAGATAGAGGTTCACGGGCAAGGAGAAGGCGATATAGATTTCAAGAAGAGGTTGACAACGAAGAAATGGAGCACTTTGAGAATGTTCCCCTTCGGAACATCAATGAACCCATTCCCCACCAAAGGAACGGTGGGAATGGGGATGGAAACGACAACAATCAAGGAGGTGGTGGCAATGGAAACCATCACCGTCCCAACCATCCACCAAGAGCTAGAAACTTTGTTGGAGAAGGTGATGCGGCTAATGCTCACCAAAACCGCCAAGGCATTCAAGCTCCACCGGTGGAGAACAACAACTTCGAAGTGAAACCGGGGGTTATCAACATGGTTCAAGCTAACAAGTTTCACGGTTGGTCCATGGAGGATCCTTTAGACCAAATAGACCAATTTGATCGGATATGTGGTCTCACTAAGATCAATGGGGTCTCCGAAGATGGGTTCAAGCTTCGTCTCTTCCTGTTCTCTTTGGGTGACAAGGCTCACCAATGGGAAAAGACCTTACCCCAAGGATCTATCATCTCGTGGGATGATTGCAAACGTGCATTTCTTGCCAAATTCTTTTCACCGACTAGAACCGCCAAGCTTCGCAACGAGATCTCAAGCTTCACACAACGGTCCAATGAGTCTTTCAACGAGGCTTGGGAGAGATTTAGAAGCTACACCTCTCAATGCCCACATCAGGGCTTTAGCAACGCCTCTCTCCTTAGCACCCTCTACTGCGGTGCTTTGCCTAAGATCCGTATGCTACTAGACACGGCATCCAACGGTAACTTCTTAGCTAAGGACGTTGAGGAAGCAATGGAGCTTGTCGAGAACTTGGCCCAAAGTGACGGTACCTATGGTGACGACTATGACCGCGCCACAAGGACCACTAGTGATTTTGATGAGAATAAGCGGGCCAAAGACACGAAAGCTCTTAATGACAAGTTGGACAAGCAAGCCAATTTGATTGATAAACTTCTAGTGTCTTCTCAAAAAACTGTTAATTTTGTGGATGCTTATGATGAGAATCAAGGTTGCTATCAAGAGGAGAACGTGGACATGAACACCCAAGAGGATGTGAACTACGTGGGAAACCAAGGGAACTACCAAAACCAAGGGAACTACCAAAGACAAGGGTTCAACCAAAACTATAGGAACCACCCTAATTTCTCTTACCGAAACACCAATGTGGAGAATCCACAAGACCAAGTCTACCCTCCACAACCTAATCAAGCTCAAGGACCCCCACAAAAGCAATTCCAATCTCAAGGCCAAGCACCTAACACCAACCAACAAGGTTTTGTCCCAAGGAACCAATTCCAAGGGAACCAAAGTGGATTCCAACCCAAAGCTCCACCCGGTTTTCAAGGAAAACAACAAGGATTTGTGCCCTGATATGCTCAAATTAATACCCTAAAAAGTACTAAAGCAGTTGCTGCAGTATATCAGGGGCCGAACACAAGAACTCAAAGAAATCGCACAATAGATTATATAGTATCAAATCAAGCTAAGTAATTCAGATTAAACAAAAAGCAGTAAGCAGTAAACGAGTTGTAAATCGATGGGAAAGAGATATGGTCAGGGATATTTCTCAGGGAATCAATGAATGCAAAATAAACTAACTAATCAGGGTTCAGGTTAAGCACGTTCTCGAACTCAATCACTAAAGTATAATTAACCAACTGTCGTTGCGAAAACTATCTAAATCTAAACTTCAGAATCCCAAATTTCTTTGCAAATTCTTAAGAATAAATCAGCCTTAATCTCAAGTTTGATATGTTCACAAATCAATTAAACCAAATCTCTTTGCGAATAATTAATTTGCTCACCCTAAGTTCTATAAGGTAAGTAATCGCACTGTCGTGCCTAATCAATTATCCTAAGATCTAAGTTCTAGGTGATCAATCCATAATTAGCTTTGAGAACAACCTAAGGCGAAGAACTAATTCAGATTATGAACCCTAAATAACTAATCAACCTAGCATTCAAAAATATATCTTATGAGAATCCCTAAACCTAACAAGAGATCTACTCAGACATGGAAATTAAATCAATAAACATGTTTGAATAAATACTCAATAGAAAATAAGAAAGAGTAACAAAAGGGTTCGAAATCTTCTCTCGACGAACAGAGTTTCAGACTTGTCTCCCTTGAAAAGCTCTCTCACAAATCCAAAATAAAATCAAGCATAGCCAACAAAATGGCTGTAAAATCCCTATAAATAACCTAAATCACGTTTTGGCGCTTCTTGTAATTATTAAAGACTTCTGGACCAAGTTGCAATTCTTCAACTCTTCATTAAAGTCGCGGGGCGTGTCTGCTGCGAAGGGTATCGATCAATACTAGGCAGTATCGATCGATACTGGTCGTCAAATTGGGTATTCAGCAACACGAACTTCAGCTTTGCTCCAAAATGCTCCAGAAAGCTCCAATATCTCCAATTATGCTCCAAACGTGCTAAAACATGTAAAAGACTCTAAAACACTACGAAATAGTAGAAAGACTCTATCAAACGGACTTATATCATGGCCTAAAAGGGGTTAAAACCATGATATATCATGCCCCAAGGTCAAGAATCTACGTCTAAACCGCAAGAGCTTGACTTAAGCTCCATGTTTCAACAATTACTCAAGGGACAAGCGGAGATCAATACGCGGGTGGATTGCTCTTACAACGACCTCAACACAAAGATTGAGGCTTTAAACTCCAAGGTAAAACAAATGGAGAACAAAGGTGTTGCTTCTTCTTCACGATGATATGCTCAAATTAATACCCTGTAAGTACTAAAGCAGTTGTTGTAGTATATGTAGGGGTCGAACACAAGGACTTCAGAAATCACACAATAGATCAGATAGATTCGAATTAAGCTAAACCAAAAGATGTAATTAAAAGCAATGCGTAAATTAAATGTGATGTAACTCGATTGGGAGAAAGATAGGTTCATGGTATTTCTCAGGAAATCAATGAATGCAGATAAACTAACTAGTCAGGATTCAGATTTAGCACGGTTCTTGAACTCAAATCACTAAGATATAATTAACCAACTGTCGTTGCGAAAACTATCTAAATCTAAATCCTAGGAATTCCAAATCTCTTTGCAAATCCTAAAGTATAAATCAGCATTTTAATCAGGTTTGATTTGTTCACAAAACAACTAAACCAAATCTCTTTGCGAATAGTTATTTTGCTCACCTTAGGTTCTATCAGTTAATTAATCGCACTGTCTTGCCTAATCAATTATCCTACGATCTATGTTCTAGGTAGGTAATCTAGAACAAGCCTTGAACACAACCTAAAGTGAAGAACTAATTCAGATGGTGAATCCTAATCAACTAATCAACATAGCATTCAGAGAAAACCCTTATGAGAACCTTGAACCTAAAGTGGATCTACTCAGACATGGAGAATGAAAACAACATGATTGAATAGATCATCAAAGAAATTAATAATAAACAGGAGTTCAGAGTTGTCTCTCCAAAAACCAAAGTAGAATCAAGAGTAATGAAAGCATAAAGAAAGCATAGCCATCAAAGTGGCTGTAAATCCTAATAAATAACCTAAATCACGTTTTGGAGTTTCTTGTAAATATTAAAGTCTTCTGGGCAATTTTGCAAATCTTCAATTCTTCATTTAAGTCGCGACTTGTGTATGCTGAAGTGGGTATCGAACGATACTAGCCAGTAACGATCGATACAGAGGCTTCAAATCGGGTACTCAGCTACACGAACGTTGCTTTGCTCCAAAATGCTCCAGAAAGCTCCAATATCTCCAATTATGCTCCAAACGTGCTAAAACCTGTAAAAGACTCTAAAACACTACAAAATAGTATAAACACTCTATAAAACGGACTTATATCATGGCTTAAACAGGGTAAAAACCATGATATATCAACTCCCCCCAGACTTAGCCTTTGCTTGCCCTCAAGCAAATAGAAGACTAAACCAGAGGAAGAGGTTTAAAAACGTAGAGACTCACATGTTCATGAAACGCTGCAATGACCCTTTTCCCAAGCACCCAAATATCACCTAACCAGCTTTTTGATCTAACCACCATGTACTTCTCCTTAGACATTCGCAGCTTCCCAGACTACACACATTATCTCACAACATCGTTCAATCAAGCCATTCTCGCCAGTTTCATCGTTGTGATTAATACCAATAACCTTCTAGATTCTTTCTCATACAATATCATGACAGGGAACCACCATTTTTCACACTTTCTTGTATTATTTCTCTCCCCCAGAGTTATTTCTTATTATGTTCTTTCTTTTATTTTCAGCTTTGCATACACACATCAAGGTATGAGACGCGAGTAATTAACTTGTAACTTGTATGAGATGCTGCTTATCTCATCTTTTCATGCATCTTATTAACTTGTAACAGGGAGAGAAATACCATTATTTAAAACGTATGGGTTCCTTTGTCAGATACGAATGAGGAATCAAGCTCTATGGAATACTAACCACATTGATGAAGTGCAAGAAAGTGTGAAAAAGGGTGGTTCCTTGACATGATATTGTATGGGAAAGAATCTAGAAGGTTCTTGGTATTAATCGCAACGATGAAACTGGCGAGGATGGCTTGATTGAACGATGCTGTGAGATAATTTGTGTAGTCTGGGAAGCTGCGAATGTCTACGGAGAAGTACATGGTGGTTAGATCAAAAAGCTGGTTAGGTGACATTTGGGTGCTTGGGAAAAGGGTCATTGCAACGTTTCAAGAACAGGTGAGTCTCTACGTTTTCAAACCTCTCTCTTTGGTTTAGTCTTCTATTTGCTTGAGGGCAAGCAAAGGCTAAGTCTGGAGGATTTGATATATCATGGTTTATACCCCTTTTAAGCCATGATATAAGTCCGTTTTATAGAGTCTTTATTCTATTATAGAGTCTCTTAGAGTCTTTTACAGGTTTTAGCACATTTGGAGCATAATTGGAGATATTGGAGTTTTATGGAGCATTTTGGAGCAAAACTGAAGTCTGGTGACTAAGTGCCCAATCGAAGCGTCAAGTATCGATCGATACCCCCTGGTATCGATCGACACCCATCGAAGTAGATTACAAGTCGCGTCTTTTAATGAAGTTTGAAGAATTGCAGAACTTGCCCAGAAGACTTTGATATTTACAAGAAGACCCCAATTCGTGATTTAGGCTATTTAATTAGGTTTTACAGCCACTTTGTTGGCTATGCTTTATTTTACTTTGGTTTTGAGAGAGAGCTTTGTGAGGGAGACAAGTCTGAAACTCCCTTCGTCCGAGAGAAGATTTCGAACCTTCTTGTTATTCTTTCTGTTTTATTTGATGATTTATTCAAACATGTTGATTGTTTCATTCTCCATGTCTGAGTAGATTCACTTTAGGTTCATGGTTCTCATAAGTGTTTTCTCTGAATGCTAGGTTGATTAGTTAATTAGGATTCACTATCTGAATTAGTTCTTCACCTTAGGTTGTGTTCAAAGCTAATTCTAGGTTGACGAATCTGGAACTTAGATCTTAGGATAATTGATTAGGCACGACAATGCGATTAATTACCTGATAGAACCTAAGGTGAGCAAATTGATTATTCGCAAAGAGATTTGGTTTAATTGATTTGTGAACATATCAAATTCGGTATTAAGCTGATTTAGACTTTAGGATTCGCAAAGAGATTTGGAATTCCTAGGATTTAGATTTAGATAGTTTTCGCAACGAGAGTTGGTTAGCTATATCTTAGTGATTTGAGTTCAAAAACCGCGCTAAATCTTAATCATGTTAGTTTATCTGCATTCATTGATTTCCTGAGAAATACCCTGAGCCTATCTTTCTCCCAATTGAATTACAACACTTTTAATTTCTGCACTGCTTTCAATTACATCTTTTGGCTTAGCTTAATTCTCACCTATATAATCTATTGTGCGTCTCTGTGAACCTTTGTTGTTCGACCACTAGCTATACTATAACTACTGCTTTAGTATCTAAATAGGGTATTAATTTGAGAATATCAATCTTGGCGCCGTTGCCGGGGACTTAATTCGCCATTAGATTTTAGTCTGAGAATTTGACTAAGTTCGTCGGTATCGATCGATACTATCTAGTATCGGTTGATACGCGTCGTCTTTTTTCTTTGATATCGATTGATACCACCCAATGTCGGTCGATACTCAACATGTTTTTGGTTACTTACGTGCTCGACTCTTGTTTCCAAGTGTATGTCTAATCGTGAAATTAGAAGGAGCAAAAACACTCAGCTAGTTGAACTGTCATTGGAGCAGCTAGCACTTTTGGAACACACAAACAGAAAGGCAAAGAAAACATCAGGGATGAACAACCCAGTGGTATTAAGAGCTGATGAAGCTGGAGTCTTGAGAGACCAAGAGGGTCAAGTGTGCAATGAGAGAGGGCAGCGACTTGATGAAGCTGGAAACGTCATTGTCCCTCTTGCTGTTGTTGGTCAGATTGTCGCGCCAGCTGCGCAAGCCAACATTGGGAATGCTGGGGTTGTGATGTATCATGGTTTTTACCCATTTTAGGCCATGATATAAGTCCGTTTTATAGAGTATTTATGCTGTTTCGTAGTATTTTCGAGTCCTTTACATGTTTTAGCACGTTTGGAGCATAATTGGAGATATTTGAGCTTTCTGGAGCAGTTTGGAGCAAAGCTGAAGATCGTGTTGCTGAGTACCCGATTTCACGTCAAGCATCGATCGATACCCCCTGGGATCGATCGACACTCATCGCAGCAGACACGACCCGCGACTTTAATGAAGAGTTAAAGAATTGCAACTTGGTCCAGAAGTCTTTAATAATTACAAGAAGCCCCAAAACGTGATTTATGTTATTTATAGGGATTTTACAGCCACCTTGTTGGCTATGCTTTCATTACTCTTGATTCTACTTTTGTTTTTGGAGAGACAACTCTGAACTCCTGTTTATTATTGATTTCTTTAATGATCTATTCAATCATGTTGTTTTCATTCTCCATGTCTGAGTAGATCCACTTTAGGTTCAGGGTTCTCAATAGGGTTTTCTCTGAATGCTAGGTTGATAAGTTTATTAGGATTCACCATCTGAATTAGTTCTTCGCCTTAGGTTGTGTTCAAAGCTAATTCTAGGTTGGCGAATCTGGAACATAGATCTTAGGATAATTGATTAGGCACGACCGTGCGATTAATTACTTGATAGAACCTTAGGTGAGCAAATTGATTATTCGCAAAGAGATTTGGTTTAATTGATTTGTGAACATATCAAATCTGATATTAAAGCTGATTTAGACTTTAGGATTCGCAAAGAGATTTGGAATTCCTAGGATTTAGATTTAGATAATTCTCGCAACGACAGTTGGTTAATTATACCTTAGTGATTTGAGTTCAAGAACTGCGCTGAATCTGAATCCTGCTAGGCTAGTTAGTTTATCTGCATTCATTGATTTCCTGAGAAATACCCTGAGCCTATATTTCTCCCATTGAATTACAACTCTTTTAATTTCTGCACTTCTTTCAATTACATATTTTGGCTTAGCTTAATTCTCACCTATATAATCTATTGTGCGTCTCCGTGAGTCTTTGTGGTTCGACCCCTAGCTATACTGCAACAACTGCTTAGTACTGTTTAGGGTATTAATTTGAGCATATCAAATTTGGCGCCGTTGTCGGGGACTCAAATTCGCCATTAGATTTTAGTCTGAGAATTTCGACTAAGGTCGTCGGTATCGATCGATACTCTGTAGTATTGGTCGATACTCGTCGTTTTCTTTTTGTTGATATCGATCGACACCGCTTGGTATCGATCGATACTCATCGTGTTTTTGGTTGCTTACGTTCTTAACTTTTGTGTTTCAGGTGTATGCTTGTTCGTGAAACCAGAAGCAACAAGAGCACTCAGCTAGTTAAACTGTCACTGGAACAGCTAGCACTTGTGGAACACACAAACAGAAAAGTAAAGCAAACATCAGGGATAAACAACACAGTGGTATTAAGACCTGATGAGGCTGGAATTCTGAGAGACCAAGAGGGTCATGTGTGCAATGAGGGAGGGCAGCGACTAGATGAAGCTGGAAACGTCGTTGTCCCTGCTGCTGTTATTGAGATTGTCGCGCCAGCTAGGCGCGCCAACGTTGGGAATGCTGCAGGTGATCGAGTTAGGACACTTGGCGAGAACAACAGACCTGATCAGTTCTATGCCAATCGATCTGCGATTCGCATCCCAACTTTTCAGAGGAATGATTTTGAGCTGAAGCATGCGTACTACGCTCTTGTGAGTCAGAATCCTTTCCATGGCCTATCAAATGAACATCCCATGGATCATATCGAGAGGTTCGAAGATTTGGTCACTGGTATGAAGTACAATGGAGTGCCCAACGAGTTCCTCTTCTGCAAACTTTTCCCATACTCTCTTAGTGAGGATGCTGCTTATTGGCTGAAGCAGTTGGCTCCTTGGTCGTTAACTTCATGGGATGAGACGAAGAATGCATTCCTATGCAATTTCTATGATGATGCAAGATCCAAAGAGCTCAGAAACAAGATCTCTCAATTTTCTCAAAGTCTAACAGAGGCACTCAAGGCCGTTTGGATTCGCTTCAAGTCATATCAGAGAGATTGTCCGCACCATGGGTTCAATCAGGTTCAGCTGATGGGTACTTTCTACAGAGGGATCGATTGGAGGTACCATATGACTTTGGATACTGCGAGTAATGGGAACTTCAACACCAGATATCCAGATGATGCGGTTGTGCTGATTGAGAACTTGGCGTCTAGCAATAGCACCAAAAATGCTGATTTCGAGCGAAAGAAGCTAGCTGGAGGAGTTGATGGATCGCAGATTGCTGAAGTTCAAGCCAAGCTGGATATTCTGATTGGGAAGTCGAAGAAGGCTGTACACTTTGCTGATGGAGTCGATAATATCAGTGGAAATGAAATGGAGCATATTAACTACGTTGGCGGTTCTGGATTTCAGGGTCAGCAATTTGGGTACAACAACAACCGAAATTTCAACACCAACACTCGCAAGTATGAGAACTCTTCATACCAGCCCATCTCTCCAAAGTCCACTGAGAATAAGATGGAATCCATGCTTGAGCAGATTCTTCAGGGACAGCAAAAAGTACCAGTGGATTTTGATAGACGGGACTTTTGCAAGTCCCAAATCAATACCTCGTTGTAGTATTTGAGG
>PKML01035760.1:18682-35863 GCA_002933935.1 Eutrema yunnanense
ATCACTTTTTTGATATTCTTTCTCAAGAATAAACGGAAATCATCAATTGATGCCCTGAAATCGAATCTTCCAAGTCGCATGCTCAATAATCGTAATCTAGATCGAAGCCTTAGTGAAAATCTTCTTCTATTCTCTTTGTTTCTACCATTCTCACCAATACGAGACTCCTAATCTCCGTAATCAGCATTGGCTAGTCGCTTAATCTCGCTATAACAAGCAAACCCATTCCGAGAATCGCCGTGAACTCTAAACCCTGATCTAGTTTCCCCAATTTCCAAAAACCCACCAAGTCTCCTGCAACTAAACGACTGATTCTTGGTTCTAGCGACACAAATATTAAGCTCACTACACCTCGAAGATACTGTTCTGCTAGATTTCTCCGGACCTATGAAATGAAATCGATTACTACAGAGAACATTGAAAGTAGCCATGGATTCTCTTTCCTGGAAACTGAATCATGCGTTGTTCATAACTGGGCAAAAAAACGAAATCTTACGAAAACCCACCAAGCGCAAGATTAGACGAATGCGTCATGTTCTCACTACGAGTGGAATGCGTCATAAAGATGGAAGAAATCGTACTTTTTTTTAAATTAATTTTCAGAATGATATTATGGGTAAAATAGTCTTTTGCCTCATTAATCTTTAATGAATGCTAAAAATGGGGTTTTTTTTATTAGGGTGCTAGTTTGGTGAGAAAGTTTTCAAAAAATGCTATTTTGATCAATTTCTCTACAATATTTTATCAATTGTTTTTTTTTTACTGGTTTAATGATATTGTAAAATTTTATTTTTGTAATAATATGAAACTTTAATGCAACCAAAAAATGTGTTTATAATCGAACGTAAGAAAATTACAAAAGTAACGAGGAGAAGAGGACTAAAAGAATTAAGAATCAAAAGAATTAGATGAAGAATGTATAAAGCAAATCCGAAATCATTAATTACATTAGATTCTTACAAATCAAAAGTCCATGTGGTCGCATTCATGTGCATGAACAGTTTAGAAATGCAAGTTTCTGGTCCATTGAAGAACACTCCAACGACTCATGGAGCTGGAAATCTCTCCTCCGCCTCAGACCTTTGGTTGAAAAGTTCATCAGATGCTCGATTGGGACAGGTAAAGAAGCAAGTTTTTGGTTTGATACTTGGACACCTTTTGGGCCTTTAATCAACTACATTGGTCAAGATGGCCCAAGAAATTTTTATCTTCACGTGGGGGCTAAAGTAGCTGAGGCTTGTAACCACTTAGGTTGGAAATTACCTTCCCCGAGATCAGAGCAGAGCTTGAACCTGCATATCTTCCTTACTTCTGTCCACTTACCGAGTCTTTCCAGTGCAGAAGATACATATAGCTGGTTTGTTGATGAAATCAATTTTCAGAAATTCTCATCAAGCCACACTTGGATTTCACTGAGACCGAGAGCGAGTGAGAAGGAATGGTTCTCATCTATCTGGTTAAAAGGCGCCACTCCAAAACAATTTTTTATGATGTGGATTGCTCAATTAGACATGTTACCAACAAGAGTCAGACTAGCCTCTTGGGGTCTTCAAATCCCGACATGTTGCTGCCTCTGTTCCACCCATGACGAAACAAGAGACCATTTGATGTTGAGTTGCTCGTACAACCAGGAAATTTGGCAGCGGATCCATCACAGGTTAAGGCTTCCCATCCGTTCCTTTAGCACTTGGACATCTCTCCTAGTGTGGACCACTTCTCAAACTGATTCTTCACCAAGAATCCTCCGAAAACTGGTCGCTCAAGCTGCAATTTATCATATATGGAAGTAGCGAAACAACTCTCTTCACAACCAACAATCGATTCTTCCGTCAACTGTCTTTCGAGAAATTGACAGAGAGATTCGCAGCACGATTACGGCTCACCGGCATAGACGACACTTTCAAGACTTAATGATCCTATGGATCCAATGATGAAATATCTCTTTCCTTAAAAAATTTTGTTTCCTTGTTTTTTATTTCTTTTTAGGCAAGGTTTCAATTCTTAGGTTAAGCTACTCTTGTAAAACCTCAAACTTCATTTCTTAATGATATTTACTCTTTAGCAGAAAAAAAAAAAAACTTTACGATGAAGAAAATCTACTGTGGAGTAAAAGGGAAAGGCAAATGTTAGGGTTTTAGAAATAATATTAGTAATTTAATAAAATTTAGTTTTATAATTAAATTTTAATTTTATAAAAAGAATTGAACCAATAAACATTGGTGATAGGGAATGTCTCAAATGAGACACTCATCTCACTCTATTTTTTTATATTTTTATTATTTTTGTTTTTGTGAATGGTGGATGTCTCAACATTGAATATGCTTGAGAGATAAGTCAGTTTATTTAAGTGGGCCATAATGGTAGTTAATTAGGCCCAATCTATTCAAGTGGGCCATAATGGTGGTTAATTAGGCCCACGTTATCCAACCTTAATTACATTAGATTCTTACAAATCAAAAGCCCATGTGGTCGCATTCATATTTCTACCATTATGAAGAAAATAGTCAAACTACACAACAACAAAGATCAAAAAAATTTGCATTGTCTCTAGAAACTTGATAAGATTAACAAAGTCTATTCATATACTTTCAGAATCATTGATCATTCTTACTAAAGATTCCATGGATTCTAAGAAACTAACAACTTTGATTCACAGATATATATACTAAGAGCCGGGCCTGTGTAGAAGCTCATGAAGCATGTGATTCGGGGCCGGTATGATAAATAAATTTTCAGGGGCCAATTTTCCAGAAGATGAGTTAGCAGAAATGGTTTACAGTGAAGATGTTTTACGCTTCTAGCTGGGGAAATCTCAGGCCCGTCTCTGTATATACTTCTTGAAATAACCTAAACTGGAGAAAAGAAAGCTAACTAGAGCTTTTCAACAAGCTTCTTGTTGTCTGGTGAATCGCGTGAGACGAATATCACTATATATATGGATGATCTTGCTTCACTTCCAAGTAACCTTTCGTCTTCAACACTTCCAAGAAAATCTACCAACCTTGTTCTTACTGACTAGGCCTGGGCAAATGGTTATTCGGTTCGGTTCGGTTCGGTTATTTCGGTTTTCGGTTACGTTCGGTTATGTCTTTTACTATCCATTCGGTTAGTAACAGTTTTCGGTTCGGTTTCGGTTCGGTTACCATTCGGTTCGGTTCGGTATGGTTATCAAAATTAATAACCGTTTGGTAACCGAAATCTTTCGGTTATTTTCGGTTAACCGAATGGTTTCGGTTATTTTCGGTTATTTTCGGTTAAATTTCAAATATTTTCGGTTATTTTCGGTTATTTCGGTTAAATTTCAAAATATTTCGGTTATTTCGGTTAAATTTCAGAAATATTTCGGTTAGTTTCGGTTATTTCGGTTAGTTTCGGTTATTTCGGTTCGGTTAGTTTCGGTTATATTTCGGTTATTTCGGTTAATTAGGGAAAATAAACATATATATTTTTTTTTTTGATATCCATGGATACTCATTGGTTATCGGTTAATAACCATTCGGTTATCATAACCAATGGATATCAAAAATAAAAACCATTCGGTTATTGTGAAGTAACCATAACCTAACCGAACCATTAATTTCGGTTCGGTTCGGTTCGGTTTCATTCGGTTCGGTTATTATGCCCAGGCCTATTACTGACCATGTCTCTGCAAATCAAAAACATACAATGGTAACATACCCACATGCAATAAGCAACACCTCTCGATAATAATCCCAAAATAAGTTGTCTAAGTTTTGATGGTTAATACTTTTCACTAAAAGCAAACACAAGAAAGTTTGCAAAAATCACCAATCCAAAGGTCCGAAGAACCATCTGTGGTAGGATTATAACAATCAGCAAACACAACAATGCGAATTTTGAAAGTTTCACTTAAATACAGGGTTCTAGCGTATAAACTGAGACATGGTTACACAAAAAGCTTGAGATTTCAACATGATTACATCAAAATAGTGGATTATCGACCAAAAAAAACTTGAAATATATAAAGCCAAAACAACATTTTTTTCTTCGTATTTTGCTATACCCCAAACCAAAGAACTCTCATTTACCAATACTCAAATTCGACTTTCCACTACACACACACACAAACACAAGTTCCTTATATAGTTTGATGTCTTGACGATGACACACTAAATGAGAGAGTAGACAACATCATCGTACGTAGGGAAGTCCAACGGTCCATCACCAAGGAGTAGCACAGAAGTCACAAGAACCGCGACGAAGACTATGAACACAAGAAACGATTTACACAGATCAGCATTGTTCTGTTTCTCTGGTCCAACCGTCACAATCCCTTCTTGTCTTTCACTTCCTCTTCCAAGTTGAAGCACAGGACAAGTGAAGAACCCGTACACTATCCCGGCTACAAGTGCTCCTAGATTTGTCCTGTCATGACTCGTATGTTAGAAGAAAACCACAATATCCTTGATAAAAGGTGTTCTTTGTTAAGTCTAGAGGAAAAACCTATCAATCAATCTTGTTTATGATCCTACTGCTTATCAAATTTATGATCGACTATTCTAAGGAAAACATATGAAGATATGTTAGGATTCTTTCGAATGAACCAAACTTAAAAGGCTAATTAGATTAGATTAGGTGTTTGATCGTACAGAAATATTGGAAGCGCTTACCAGTCATCTATCGGACCGAAATGGCTTAAGATGAGACCAAGTCCTGTCATTATAATGGCCTTTTGAAACAAATCCTCGTATTCATCTCTTTTGATCATCTCTTTGTTCTGATTTTGGTCGACAAGCCAAGCTCCTATCAATGCAAATGCTGGTCCCTGCACCAATCAATTTACGTAAGGGCGATTGTGAGAGTTAAGAACGGTGCAATTTGGTATTATCATACATTATAAATTTTAGTTAGCTTACAGTTCCTCCAACTGTAGGATCTGGTGTATGAAGAAAGCTCATGAAATTACCAGAGACTCCTCCGAGAATGTAAATGAGACAAAATGTGAATAGTCCATAGTCACGGCAGACTTTTGGTCCAAAAGTAAGCAGAGCCCAAGAGCTAAGGGCTACATGAGGAATTCCAGAGTGCTGCAAACGTAAAATGGAAGCGTTTCAATGACAAAAAGGAGAAAAGTTACATGAAACCAAGTCATCAAGAGTGCGGAACGCGGAACACAAATATATGCAACGGAATGAAGAAACTAAATCAATATATACCAGAAAACTTATGATTTCGACATTATTGTTGTCGTGTATTTAAAATCTCCCGGCTGTTTTGGTCGATTGTGTTTTTAAAACAGTACAGAATAGGAGAACAGACCCAATTTGTGGGTCTTGTACCAGAAACATGGGTGTGACCAGCCTCCACCATTCTCCAGCCATGATTAGATCGTTTATCTTTGCTCCATACAATAGCGGGAGTGATAACAGTCCCATATCGTTATTCCTAACTGGAGCTGCCGCTTCAAACAGACACACTCCAACATTTATGGATGCTAATATGCTCCTGCATTTTCAATGGAGACAAAACAACAAACAAAAAAGAAAGGTTTTTTAAGCATCAGTAAGAACATGTGTTGCATCTAAGACGAACAAGAGGTGAGTACGAATTTTTACACAGCATAGAAGTTCAATATATCTTCTGATTGATCATCATCGTCGCTATCAGTCTTTCTCATTTTGCTTGCTACTGAACCGCCTTCTGGTTTTACCACGTCCAAGGTGGACGGGACGAAACCTTTAGAATTCGCATCTGAGGGTCAAAGGAACAGCCAAGTAAGTGAGGAAAGTCGGAAGGATCAAGCAACGAAACACCAAATTCAAGAAGATCGTATTATTATCATACCTTTTTGGAGTTTGTCAAGATAAACGCTCAAAGATTCCAACTCTTCCTCCGCATTGAGCTCAGCTTTCCGATCGATTCCATCTTCCGTTGAGACAGAAGGCTTCTCATCGTCGCTTTGAAGTTTCCCAAAGTAAGTATCTAACATTTTAAGTCTCTTTTTTATAATCTTGTTCTCTGATGACGCCCTAACCAAGCATAGACTTCCTCTTGATGAAAGACAATACGGGATCGATCTCATATGACTCTTCACCCTACAATCCCTCCCAAGAGCGGTAGCTTCAGCCATTGTTCTATGTTTCAGACCACAAGTGCTACTGCTAGTAACCTCTGCCTTCATTAACACGTCAAAAGCCGGACATGGGAAGAAGGTCCTGCCAGACGAAAAACGTCTTGAACCATTCGAATCAAACAAAAGCTCTCCTTTGCTTTGTCGAGCTGAAGTTCCATTCTGAAAAACATGATCTTTACAGGGGAATTCGTGATGGTGAAGAGGAAACATCGCCATTATAAAGCTCGAAATCTGTGCATTTAAGAGCAACATGTCAATCATCATATCTCTTCATTCCCCAAAACCCAAAAGAGATATACGAAGTTTTACAGTTGACAAAACAAAGATTGGATTTTTATGACAAATAATCTCATTGGGGCATTTAATCAAACAACAAAAGGGCGTAATTTTGTCATTACTGTGATAGGATTACACAAGATTTCTCTCAAACCAATCAAAGCAACAAGAAATAAGAAAGTCTCTTCTCAATCCCCGTTTCCGACAGAATCCGAGAAAAGTGATTAAATTTTACCTTGTAAGAAGAATCTGATCCTATCTTTTTCCCTTGCTCAGACCCTTAAGATGAAGAAGATTGTGGCTGCGAGGAGGATTAGGACGATAAGTGAGTGTTCTTTAGGAAATGAAAATTACGTTTTTGGAAACAAATATTTTAATTTAATGGCTCAAACTGCGTCGCTTTTTAGATATTTTATTGTTTGAACAATACTGACTCACATGTCACGAGTCACAAGTACAGCCCTTGTGAAGAGTTTGACCGTTCGTTCGTTTTCTTTCTATTATATGGTGTTTTATGTTTATGAATTTTTATAAAATTTTTGTCTAATAGATTATCCATTGTGAAAAACGTTTTGTAATATAGAATAGTGTTTAACTAATTTTTGGAAATTTTTAGAATTTTGATGAAAGTTTTTTTTTTAATTTTGATGAATTATAATTTTTTTTTTTTTTTTTTNATATATATATATATATATATATATTTTTAGCATTATACAAGGGAACTAGGTAGAAAACGTGTGTTCTCTCTCGCGAAGGGCGATTCCTAGGCGACTTTACAGACAAAAGCAACTTTTCACTTTCTGATCATTCCCGGCCGGCGCCGGCGTCAATGGCGTCGTCGGCCTTTCATTTCTCTTAGATTTCCCATCTCTTCTTTGTTCCATAGTTTTAGGTTAATAATAATGGTAATTCGAAAATCCCAAATCAACGACCTGTGGATTTTGATGTTTTCAATTCTGTCTCCGGTCTCGATACTGGCACTATCCACAGTTTGGGTAGCGATTCTTAACACCCAGATTTCTTCACGCCACATGAGATATATGGTTCCGCGAGTGGCCTTTGTTGTCTCGATTCGTTGGGATCAGATGTTTCATAATCAAACGATGGGTTTGGAGATTTCTTCTCATTCTCAATTCCTCCGTCTCTCCTTCTGGGAGAGGATTCTTCCGACCATAACATGGCCTCAACCCACGCGTATTTGTGTCGGCTTCGGTCCGTCTCCGTACAGTGTATGTCGTTTCATGATTGGAACGTATCGTTTTCAACATCAAAGAGTCTGTGACTCTAATTTGGATCTCTCGAATTTGGAAAATGGAGAGCAAGTTTGGCTATGGGATCCAGGAGTAAACGATTGCGTTTGTACTGCTTGTGGGATTGAATTATGGAGGTCTCCTCTTGCTAGTTGGATTGTGATATTGATTCTTCTCTTGGTCTTTCAAAACCAACGAAGCGATGCATGTGGGCCAATGAGACGACAATGGGTTATCATTCTCAATCCATCATTTTGGAAAAAACATGTTTTTTGGGAGCATTTTAAGTTCTTCAAGGCAGATAGTGGGATATATAAAGTCTACATTCCAAATGATATACAGAGTCAAAGCGAGAGATATATAAAGTCTACATTATTCATAAGGACGCGAATACGGACTAATTGGTATCGTGTCGACATTCCAAAGCATGTACCGAATGCAATGGCCTTTCCCTGTACGATTTGGAAAGCAAAAAAAGCAATGCCAAAAAGGCATACATATCGTAACAGAGTAAGACGAAGAGAGAAAAAGAAAAATAACACATGTATGTTAGCGTGTAAGGCTTACCTGGAAAGGAAGCAACGTCAAATTTCATTTTCTAATTATTGGTCTTCAGCATATGGCGCATATAGCTGCTTATGCAATAATTTGTATTTCGATGTTTTGTATTTGACTTTTGTAATCATGCTTGTAATCTGATTTTTTAATGGAAGTAATTTAGTCGGAAAAAAAAAATACAAGTGAACTAGGTGGTGGTCCGAGCGCGGACATGATGTTTTCTAAATTTAATAACGAAAATGATTCTAGTGTATTATCCAAAATTGACATTATTATCAACTGTTTAATTGTTCTAACTAAATATAGCGCTATAAAAATGATAAAACCGAATGATTGTGTATATTAATGTTGATTATGCATAAATATAACACCATTCTCTTAACTTATACGTAATTTTAGATTATAATAACAAAATGAATCATTCATTAATATATAATTAGTAACAAAAATGAATTCTTTCCTTCATAAATATATAATAGTTTTAGAATAATAAATAGATAAAACAATCTACAAATCCGAACAAAAAAGAAGAGAATATTCCAAAACAATAACGAAAACATCAGTCATAATATAAATAAAAATAAAACGACATAACTAGAATGCATCTCTTACTTGAGAAGTTGGTGTACGTGTATCCTTGATGATTGGATTTTTGATAATCTAATATCAATTACCCAAATGTTATCGTTGTAGCACTTAGGGATCAATCCAAGGAGGCACAAAGAACAACACACTAGGAATGCAAGAGATGACTTAAGCTACAACAAATGTTTTGGGTTTTTATGTTATTGTTTGAACAATTAGATATTTTATTGTTTGAACAATACTGACTCACATGTCACGAGTCACAAGTACAGCTCTTGTGAAGAGTTTGACTGTTCGTTCGTTTGCTTTCTATTATATGGTGTTTTATGTTTATGAATTTTTATAATTTTTTTGTCTAATAGATTATCCATTGTGAAAAACGTTTTGTAATATAGAATAGTGTGTTTAACTAACTTTTGGAAATTTTTAGAATTTTGTTGGAAGTTTTTTTTTTAATTTAGATGAATTATATATATATATATATATATATATATATTTTTTTTTTTTTTAGCATTATACAAGGGAACTAGGTGGTGGTTCGCGCCAAACGCGGACATGATGTTTTCTAAATTTAATAACGAAAACGATTATAGCGTATTATCCAAAATTGACATTATAATCAATTGTCTAATTATTCTAATTAAATATAGCACTATGAAAACGATAAAACCGAATGATTGTGTATATCAGTGGTGATTATGCATAAATATAACACCATTCTCTTAACTTATACGTAATTTTAGATTATAATAACAAAAATGAATCATTCATAAATATATAATAAGTAACAAAAATGAATTCTTTCCTTCATAAATATATAATAATTTTAGAATAATAAATAGATAAAACAATCTACAAATCCGAACAAAAAAAGAAGAGAATATTCCAAAACAATAACGAAAACATCAGTCATAACATAAATAAAAATAAAACGACATCACTATTATGCATCTCTTATTTGAGAAGTTGTTGCACGTGTGTCCTCGTTCCTTACCTTCTCCCAAATCCTAAAATTTTGATTTAAAGGAAAGATATCTTGTTAGAAGTTATTTCAAAAAAAAAAATTAGATCATAAACTTAAATAATTTGCTTACTTGGCCCGAAAAATTGAAACTTCATTCATTAGTGGAACAATCATAAAACGGGAAAGTCCTCCTCTTTCATGATTTTGGATAGGCCTGAGCGTTCGGGTACCCGTTCGGGTTCAGGTCGGGTTTTTCAAGTTTCAGGTATTTCGGGTTTAGGCTCAGAGGACCCGTTCGGGTATTTTAAACCATCGGGTCGGGTTCAGTTCGGTACTAATCGGGTTCCGTTGTAACCAAAGTAACTATGGTTTCGGGTAAGTTCGGGTATGTTCGGGTATTTTTACCCATATTATGAAGAAAATCCGAAATAGTTCAAACAAGTCCCCATAATTCAACAAACGTTTATAAGTCCCAAATTGAAACACACAAACAAGAAACATATAAATAAAATTCATAAATTCCAAAGCATATTGTCAAAGTTTTAAAGAGATAAGAGTAAAATAAAACAAAAGCATTCCAAAGTTCTTGTGATATAAAGCAAAAACTCATATCATAAATAACCAAAAAGATTAACAAACAAGTTTTTTGATGAGTATATAAAAAAAATGTCGACTTTACTAAGAATATTTTCGGTTTCGGATTTGTTCGATATAACAAAGGGGTTAATTGGTTTTGGGTTTGTAGTTCGGGTTTCGGTTCGGTTCGGGTATTACCCAAAACCCGAAATACTTAGACACTAAGGCCCGTTCAGGTATTTTTCTAGTTCGGATCGGGTTCGAGATCAGGTTTTTCGGGTCGGATTCAGGTTCGAGTTTTGGTTAAAACGCCCAGCCCTAATCTTGGATAATCACTTCCTCTAAAAATATTTATAATTAGATTCACTGAATAGTGAGATAATAAACTAATATACAATAAAAATATGTAAATTTAGATCACATACCACTGTTCTTTCTAACACACCAGTCGGTTAAGATGCATACAACAAATGGACCATCGAATCCTATGCATTTTTCTTTTATCTCAGTTGCAAATTCACCATGTGCGATGCATTCGAGTTTTCTAAATTTTCTTACGAAAACTATCTTAGTTTTCGATCCAAAATTATCATTATAACCAATTGTATATTTCTTTTAAATGAATATGGAATGAAGAAAATTATAAAACTGAATGATTATGTATATTATTCTTGATTGTATACCCGTATATTTCAAATAAAAATAACACAATTCTTTTAACCCACTTGCAATTTTAGAGGATATCAAAATTTGCAACCATCGATACGATATAATAAATTAAGAAAAAATAAATATCGCAATCCCCAAATAAAGCAAACACTAATCCACATTTACCACTCGTATTTTCTTTCTTCTTTTTCATCGTCACTATCTTCATATTCCCCAACTTTTTTAATTTTTGTTTTTTACTTCTCCTGTTCTTCTTCTTATTCTTTGTCTTATTTTTATTCTTATTCCTCATCTTCACATTCTTCTAATTCGTCTACATCATCTTCCGATTTTCTTCTCCATCAACTTCTTTTTCTTCATTTTTGGGGGGTTTTTTTTTTTTTTTTGAATTACCAGGAGGTTGTGGGCTGAGGCCCGTACATTCCCCCAGGCCCGGGACCAGAGCATTTTAAATGGTCTCGTCCCAAGCGTCACTCAATCATGTGACTTCAAGGCTTCGCCCAAGGTACATTTACCAGTCGAGCTGGCGACACTTGGTTCTTCTTCTCCTTTCACTTCCTCATGTTCTTATCCTTATCCTTCTTCGTTATTTCGTTCTATCCATCTTATTTCTAATTCATCGTATTATTATTCTTTGGCTTTTTATTCTTCTGGTTTTTCTTAGCCTCCTTCCTCATCTTCACATTCTCATACTTTGTCATCTTCTTCTTCCGTTCTCCTTCCTCATCTTCAACTTCTTTGTCCTCGGATTTTCCAAATTCTTCTTCATCAGCTTCGTCTTCTTCTTCCTCCTCTTCTTTATCTTTAATTTTTTTCTCATCATCTTCGACTTCTACTTCTTCTTCTTTATCCCCATTGTCTTCTTCGACTTTTTTTTTCTGTCTTTCTTCATCTTCTTTTTCTGTTTTTTCTTATTCTTACTTACCTCGTCTACGTCTTATTTCTCTTCCACTTCGTCTTTATATATGCTTCCTCTTCTTTATCATTCACTTGTTCTGTTTCCTCATATTTTCATTCTTCTTTTTCATCGTATTTTTGACTTCTATTTCATCATCCTCTAATTCACCAACTTCTTCATTTTTTTTTTCTTTTTTTTTTTCCAACTTTTACTCCTCCTCTTTTTCATTATATTATTTGCCTTATTCGAATTCTTATTCATCATCTTCACCTTCTTCTACTTCGTCTACATCATTTTGTGATTTTCTTCTCCATCTACTTTTTTTTCTTCATCTTTCGGTTTTCTTTAGGGGTGGGCGTTCGGTTTTTCGGTTTGGTTCAGTTCGGGGTTTTTGGGTTATTGAAATTAGGTTTCATTCGGGATCAAGTTTTATTTCGGTTCGGTTTTTATAAACAATTACCCAATTAAATTAAGTTCTAAACTCTAAAATTTAAATTCTAAACATTTCAAAACAAAGTGATGCAAACTGCATTTTCTTATATGGGTCAAACATCAGATCTTGTAGGCACATTTCTCTTTGCTTTAGGTTTATTTGGAAGTGAATTAGTATACGTGGTCGTTGTTTATTTCCTTTTCATACCAACGGTCTAAGATGCATTTTCTTCAACCGAGGATGAGCTCATCTACAAAACAAAAAATGACAAAAACATTACATGAGACACAAAACAAACATGACGAAACATTTTTCTTTTAAACCAAAATATTCAAATCAAAGACAAAATGCTAAATTAAAACTAAAGGAGTAATTGAGTAACAATATGCTAATTTAAAACTAAAAGAGATTTTTTTGACGGCACTAAAGGATATTATTAATTAACTAAAACTATAATTACTAAACATACGCAACCCTAAATCTTATTATGGAATTTAATTGCGGTTAACCGATCGGGTAATTTGGTTTTTGATAAATTTCCCGAACCAAACCGAAAACCGAATTAGCTTGGTTATATGTCCGTTTGGGTTATTCATGTTATCCGAACCCGTACCAAATTACGTTATTCGGTTCGGTTTGGGACGGTTCGGTTCGGGAAATTTTGCCCACCCCTAGTTTTTTTCTTCTTCTTCAACTTCAACTTCCTCATGTTCTTATCATTATCCTTCTTTGTTATTTCGTGCAATCCATCTTCTTCCTAATTCATCGTATTATTCTTCTAGTTTTTCTTAGTTTCCTTCCTCATCTTCACATTTTCATAATTTGTCATCTTCATCTTCCGATCTCCTTCCCCATCTTCAACTTCTTTGTCCTCGTATTTTCCGAATTCTTCTTATCAGCTTTGTCTTCTTCTTTATCTTTCATTTTTCTCATCTTCCTCTTCCACGTCTTCGACTTCGACTTCCACTTCTTCTTCTTTATCCTCTTTGTCTTCTTCGACTTCTTCTTCTTTTTTTCTTTTTTTCTTTCTGTCTTTCTTCATCTACTTCTATTTATTTTTCTTTTTTTTCTTATTCTTACTTACTGATACAAGGATTTTGCAATCCTATAAGAGGTATCAATACCCTCTTAACGATGTAGTATAAGAGGTTATCAATCCATAATTGGGAATAGTCTTAACCACTAAGAATGCAAAGAATCTATGTAATTTAAGCTAAACGAGTGTGGTTTGTGATTAAGTAACCGAATTAAGCAAGTAAACAACTAAACAAGATGTAATCCAAATAATAAAAGCGGAACAAGAGATAAGGTTATTGATATAGGGTGATCCAAGCTCAATTAGTGGTGTTCAATTACTCAAGAAGCTAATCCCTAGGCAATAGATCTCTAATCTAGATTAGTTCTCTTTCAAGCAACTAATCACTATGCTAATTATCAAACCCATTCGCAAATCATCATTTGTGGATTATCAATTAGCAAGCATTAAGAATTATAACAAGATCAACCAAAGATACACCCTAAACAACTAATGTCTTAGGTTAGGAACATAAATCTCTTGTCTAGTTTGGTCTTGGCATTTCATCAAACACTTGGTGTTCATGAAATGCCTAATGATCAAGACCCACTCTTTCAAGCTAGATCTAGCATTAGAGACTCTAGACAAGAAGGGATATAAGATTATCTAATCCTAAACACCACTAATCAAACCCTAGATCCCCCTAATCAACCTCATCCCAAGATCCTTAAGACTACTCACTAATCATCATGGGTCTAACAAATCCAAGGAAAGAGGTGTTAAAACTCATGATCAAGATGATTGAATGATTAGGAAGTAGGAGATAGATGGATTAAATCAAGAAAACAATACTCAAATTTAAAGGATCAATCTCTTACAAATCACTCTTAGAGAGGGTTTTGCTTAGAAAAAGACTTAGCCCTCACAAATTAGGTTTTTAGGCTTAAATACTGAATAGTAACGAACCGGGTCGACCCGGAACAAACCGGGTACCGACCTGGTTTAAATGGGTAAAAAGTGCTTGGTATCGATCGATACCCTCGGTATCGATCGATACCGAGGACGCACCAGGTTTGTTCTTTAGTGATACCGTGGTCACTCCTCGGTATCACAGCTCCGTATTAAGGGTGATTTCCCCCGGGATTCTTCCTGTGGCAATACCGAGTTGTGGTACCGAGCAGGAGCATCGGCATTGCCACTCGGTGTCGATCGATACCTAGTGCTGATCCTGGTATCGATCGATGCTGCTTGAGTCGATACCGAGGTCACTCCTCGGTATCATTGCTCCGTGTTAAGGCCATTTTCCCCCGGTTCTCCCTGTGGCAGTACCGAGCTGTGACACCGAGCAGTGGCATCGGTATTGCCCCTTGGTGTCGATCGATACTAGGTGCCACACCTGGTATCGATCGATGCTCGGTGTGATTTCTGTCTCCTTTCCTCGGGTGACGAATCTCCTCGTTTAACACCTGAAAAGGACTCCAAAACATGCAAGACAATCTAGGACCTAGTATGAGAACCCTAAAACTCTAAATGAGACAAAACAAGTATGATATGCAATGAAGATCCAAGTAAATGATCTTAAACCTATTTGAAATGCGTTCTAAATACATGTAGAATATGCACATATCAATTCACCCATACTTAAACCTTTGCTTGTCCTCAAGCAAACAAGATCAAGAATGAGAGATGCAATGTAATGCAAGTGGAGCTCGAACCTATAAGAAGCACAAGAAACAATCGCACTCAACGTCCAAGTTACTAGTTCTAGGATGCACCAAAGTTGTCTACTCAAAAGGAGATAGCCATTTCCTTCACAACATGCAACAAGCCAAACTTCAACCTACACAAACCATTCTATTCTCTAGCCTCTTAACATTGATTAATGGTTTTATCCGTGAATGGTGCTTATGCAAAATCAAATGAAACCGCTTGGCTAAAGGACCGGTTATGAGATGAAAATGGTCTCATCAATACGTAAGGGCAATCAAATACAAGGATCTCTCAATGAACGAGCAAACTTTGACAAAATGCTAAAGGTAAAAGGCAATCTATGCATACAAGGAAAAACTCTCGTCTACCCGAATGCCTAGAGTGTTTCTAACCTTAAAGCCTCTAACCCGTTGTCCCCATAACTTAAGCTACCCTTTTATCATGAGGCATTTTGCCCTTCTGAAACCCGCACATCTTTCTTGTCTCTCCACTTCACTTTCTTCTCAATTGGGGATCACTTCTTCTTCCTTGTTCTTTTTGGTTTGGTGCTTCTTTGTTGTTATCTAGCTCTTCTTTCTACTTTTTGGTTCCCGCCTCTTCTCATTCTTTTGATGCTTTGGCCATTTTGGCCTTCTTCTTTTTCTTTGTACCCTTTGAGGCTATCTTAATCTTAGGGCTAGACTTATGATCTTTGCACAAACCATTTGACAAATTCGATCCCCTTTTCCATACTCCTTGTCATTATTTCCATTCTGCAATCCATTCCAATCATGCCATTTACTAAATCTAAACCCGTTTCCCCCAAACTTGAATCAAGAACCGCCATCCTAACTAGGCTATTCCTAGATTAGCTCCTTGATGATGGAGCTAAGTCTACACAAGAGTGCTTCCTTGTCGCCCTAAACCTAACACTTTTTGTCAAGTTCATTCCAAATAAGGCCTCACAAGACACACGAAGGACTATTGGCTAGAAAGGAGGTAATTGTCATGGTAGGGAAACCAATCCAAAGATGGGATTTGGATATTTGGACAAGCAAGAGTGGTAAAAGGAATAAGAATGTCCAAATATGTATATGTGATCTACGAGTTCATTTAAGTTTGCATAAGCACAATAATTACATGTCAAATCATGATTATCACTTAGATGAGGCTAGATTCAATTCAAGCTTGCTTCAATCAAAGAAAGGCAATGATGCATGCGTTCTAACAAATGGTTTGTCATTGATTTCAGATTCAACTTCAATGCATCAAACAACTAATAACTCGGGCGTTGAATCAATTGCTAGTTAAGCTAATTTCAAGGTTGTCATTACTCCATGCTTATGCAAATGCAAGCTAAAATGCAAACTAGACACCACCTACAAGTGAATATGCAATCCTAAATGTTCTAAAAATTCAAAATTTATTGAGAATGCATGATATGCATGAGACTCAAGATGCAAAAAGGCAAAATAAGAACATCAAAAATGATGTTAGATAACACACAAACCCTCCCCCAAACTTAAATTACACAGTCCCTTGTGTAATAGAAGCTTAAGAGAGAGCTAACAATGCATGAAAGAAAGAAAGAAGATATGATTCTAAATGCTATGTACAAGGGTTTTGGAGTTACCTTGGAAAATGATGGAGGAGACTAGGGGTATCAAGGGACGCCATATTCCATCACCTCATCCTAAGCACTTTAGTCCATAAGTTCATGCCCATGTTGCCTTTGAAAACCTACTTGCACTAATGATATGCTCAATTTAATACCCTAAAGTACTAAAGCAGTTGTTATAGTAAAGCTAGGGGTCGAACCACAGAAGACTCACAGAAACGCACAATAGATTATATAGTTAAGAATCAAGCTAAGCCAAATAGATGTAATTAAAAGCAGTGCAGAAAATAAAAGAGATGTATTCAATCAGGGAAATATAGGCCCAGGGTTTTTCTCAGGAAATCAATGAATGCAGATAAACTAACTAGCAGGATTCAGATTTAGCGCAGTTCTAGAACTCAAATCACTAAAGTATAATTAACCAACTGTCGTTGCGAAAACTATCTAAATCTAAATCCTAGGAATTCCAAATTTCTTTGCGAATCCTAAAGTCTAAATCAGCTTTAATAACAAGTTTGATATGTTCACAAATCAATTAAACCAAATTTCTTTGCGA
>PKML01035760.1:53842-77895 GCA_002933935.1 Eutrema yunnanense
AAAGAGATTTGGTTTAATTGATTTGTGAACATATCAAACCTGTTATTAAAGCTGATTTAGACTTTAGGATTCGCAAAGAGATTTGGAATTCCTAGGATTTAGATTTAGATAGTTTTCGCAACGAGAGTTGGTTAGCTATATTTTAGTGATTTGAGTTCAAGAACCGTGCTAAATCTGAATCCTGTTAGTTAGTTTATCTGCATTCATTGATTTCCTGAGAAAAACCCTGGGCCTATATTCTTCCAATTGATTTACAACCCTTTTAATTTCTGCATTGCTTTTAATTACATCTGTTTGGCTTAGCGTAATTCGCAACTATATAATCTATTGTGTGATCTCTGTGAGTCCTTGTGTTCGACCCCTAGCTTTACTATAACAACTGTTTTAGTACTTTAGGGTATTAAATTGAGCATATCACCCCCCCCCCTCAGTTCGGCGAAGGATTGATGGTATCTTGAGTTCGGCGAATTCGTGTGATCGGTAAAGCTGTAATCTAGATCGGTGCCTCCTATGATAGCGCTCGGTGGGCTTCTTAATGGGCCTTTGTTGGTGATGCTTGGGTCCAGAGACTGATGCGCGGGAACTGAAAGGTCGTTTAGGCGCGCGAGAATCGAAGGTTCGCTTGGACACGTGGGAAGCGAAGAGTCGCCTAGGTGCACGGGAAACGAAGAGTTTCGTAGACGTAATCATTATGTCTCCTCGGCAGTCGTGCTCCTCTTCTATATAATCTCCCCCTCTTGCTCTTCTTCATTTCACTCTTCAGCAGAAAAAGGTAGTGTTTTCCTCTCATTTTCTCTCTCGGTTTTATTTTGTTGTTCTCACTTTCGTGTTGTAGCTCCGTCGTGTTGCCGCCGTGATTTCGTTGATTCCGCGACGTGATTTCTCCGGTCAGGTGGTGGTTTGTGTTGTGTCGGCCGATTGTTCTTCGTGTTCTTCGCCCTTCTTGTTTTTAAATCTTCGAAAGTCGATGGCACGTATCGAATCGAGTTTGTCTTCGAGGTCGGTTGAGGAGGATGCTATCTCGGTGAGAAGTGATTCTCTTTCGGATAAGACGACGACCTCGGATAGTTCGGCGGGAGTAGTTAGTTCGCCGATCCAGGAGTTAGCCATTCGCACGCGACCATATGGTGCTAGTTCTAGCTCGGCTCGCTTGGAGATCGTTGTTCCCCATTTGATGGATGAGGCGATTGCCGATGTTAAGTTTGAGGCCGAGCTGCTTGCGATGGCTGATAGGTCGGCTTTAGAGATTGCTGGGGTCTGAGCTAAAGCGGTTCGTAGGTCGGCTCCCAGATCCAGAGGTCAATCAATCCCTCGTGGTCGGCTCCGTCTGGCAGACATTCCTTCAAAGTCGGACTATGCTTCTCTAAAGAGGTTGTACGCAGGGGCGCAGCTGGTCTCTGGATTGGAACTTACGCCGCCTACTCCCGAAGAGCGACCATGGACAGCTCCCAAGGGGTGGATATGTATGTACGAGGCGAACTTCACACAGTGTCGGCTATGGTTCCCTTTGCCGAAATTGCTGATTGACTACTGCGATGCTAGGGAGCTCGCCATTAGTCAGATAACTCCAGCCGGGATTCGCAACATGGTTGCCGCTCTAGTATTGGGGGCCGAGTGTGGCATCAACGTCGATCTTCGTTTCTTCGAAGAGATGTCCCGCATTAGCGTGAACGGCAAAACCCCGGGGACGGTTTATGTGGCCGCGAAGAGCAACCACAAGGTGATTCTGGGCGAGAGTGTTAGCAAGTTTAACGACTGGGAGCATCGATATTTCTATGTCAAGATTAACTCGGCATCGGTCGTCGAGGTCGGAAGAAGATACATGACTCGGGGGAATAATGACTTCGGTAGATATTAGTTTTTATTACGCTCTTTATTGCATTATCTTCCTTTGTTTAATTTCTCTTCCTCTGGCCGTTTCAGCTCGACATCCTATCTCCAAGGCGCCCCCTGTAGGTTTCGAAGCAGATTTGGCAAGAATCCGGGAGCTGGGTCAGAGACGGTGGCCTGAAATTCATCTTCAAAGAATTCAATCGGCGTTAGCTCGTATTCATTCTGGTAAGCCGATCTCTTCGTTACCCTCTTTTTAGGTCGGTGAATTTTATCTGACTTGAATCATTTTTGGCTTCGCAGCTAGTTGGGGCGCGGTTGCTCGTTCTTCTCAGAGACAACGAGAAATGGGTGGTGTAGATGTCAACGCCTTACCAAGTTACGCGATCAGGTCCAGAGTCAGGTCGGCCGCTCCTCTTCCGATCGATGCGAGCACCACTCTCGTCGTTCGATCGGATCCTATCGATCCCAGAAGTGCTGGAGACGACCGGTCTCAAAGGGAGACCGCAGAGATCGGCGCCTCTACTAATACCGAGAGTCGGAGTGATCCGCAAGACTCGAGGGGCGAACGGGTGGATGATCCTGTTCAAGGAAATGTAAATGTCTCAAAACCGGCGGTGAGGACTGAAGGGGCAAACGTTGCGGATCCGGCAGCGAGGCCCGAAGAGGGGAGGAAGAAAAGGAAGCATTCCTCCAAGAAGTCCTCTAGGCATCCCTCGGGGCCGATCGAGCCGCAGGGGGATCAGAGAAAGTCCGCCGATCCGGGTGTTCCTTCCGTGGAGCAACAGGTCGGCGAGGGAAGGCCCTCGACGAAGCAGAGGGTCGGCATGCAGGGCTTCAGCTTCAAATACGGGAAGGACGAGCCATTTGTCAATGACAAAGCCGCGTGCGCCGATCTGCTTCGTGAGATCGGAAGCAGTTCGAGTAGTCTCCCGTCATTCGATAAGCTGGAGGAGGAGGAGACTTACCAGGAGCTGGCCCGTCAGTTTATGAAGGTGAATTTGATTATTCCTTCCCTCATTGGTTTTCTTGCTTGATCGATGTTCCTAACTTTCGCCTTTTTCGATATCAGACGGCGGCCTGTGTGAACACTTACGGCGTCATATGACCGTAAGTTGAAGAGAGCGAGGACCGAGAAGTCGGACGAGGTGCAGAAGATCAAGGCCGCAGGTCGGCGACTGATATGGGAGCTGGAATCGGTTAAGAAACAGCACGCGGAGGAAAAGACGAGGTCGGAGATGCTTGACAAGAGCAATCTCGAGCTTGCATCCATGGTCTTCGACCTCGAGAAAGAGAATTCCGATCTTTTGATGAGTTTGGAGGAGATCTCTCGGGAGAAGGTGAGGTTGGAGAAGGAGCTGGTTTCTGAATCAGTTCGGCAGGAGAGATCGGCAAAGGACAAAGTCCGACTAGAGAGAGAACGGGTATGGGAGGAGGTCAACGGGGCGTATGGGCCTCGCCTTAAACGTTTCAAGGCGCATCTTGAAGACCAAGAGAAGGCCCGGGACGCTGTTCTGATTGCCAATCAGGTCACCGGGATTCTTGATTATCTTCAGCTGATGAAGGATGAGGGCGTTGATATTCCCGATTCTTACTTCACCAAGCTGGAAGCAGACAAGGCCGAGTGGCGTAATGTGGTAGCAAGGTACAAATTACCGACCTCTTAGCCGGCGATCTGGATGTGTTGCCCTTCCAGGCTGAACTCCCTCCAAGTACTTCGACGGTTTCTGTTGTTGAAGCTGCTGCGGAAGGTGGCGATCCCAAGGACCTAGAGGATCGACCTTCTCAGGATGGGGATCAGCGTTCTCGAGACAACTTGCCTTCGACTCCGCAGATTCCTGAGTCGGACGAGTACGAGGATCCCGCCGACCTGGTTACCGTGGCTGATCGGGCAAAGGAATTGGCCGGCCGATGATCCTTTTTCTTCTTTTTTCTTCTTTTTGGTTGCTGTTTCTTTTGCCGATGTAGTCCCCTTCTGTTTGTAAAATAGACGTTGTTGTCGTTTATATAAATGAAATTTCTTTCTTCGAAATTTGCTTGTTATTGGTAGCCATATGAATGAAATTGCCTTCTTCAAAACTCGTTTGATTTTATATCGTTGATGAATGCGAGGTCGGGCTCAGCTTATTTAATTTTTAGGTGCGAGACGTAAAGTTTGGCTTATCCTGTAAAGTGCAAGTCTGGGCTCGGCTTATTACATTAGTAAGTGCGAGTCTTAGCTCGGTCCACTTGTTAACTTCTTAAATCGGGTATGAATACGCGAAGATGTGTTCGGCGTTTGTATTCTGCCGACCTAAGATATGTGCAGGACTGGGCCCGACTTAGTGTGTGAGTTATTTCACCACTGCATCCATGAGGAATGTGTTTGCTAAATCGAACATCTTGCTAGGATGCCGATGTGGGTGGTAGCGAGACAGTACTTAGGAAAAAAATAACATTTATTTATTTAAACAGCTGCACCCCGAAATGGGTTGCCTACGTACCTTCCGAGGAAGGATCAAGCCGATCGTAGTTTACATTACATAGACATAGCTCGGTGAGCATCACTTCTTTTTTTTTTTTTGGCGCTGATCTAGTAGTAGTATTTCTTGAGGTTCATCGAATTCCAGGATCGTGGGATCGGTTCTCCTGCCATGGTCGTTAGCTCGTATACTCCTGGTTTGACAACTTTTGATTTCTGGTATGGTCTTTCCTAGTTAGCTCCAAGCTTTCCTGCGTTGGGTTCGGCGGTATTTTCGAAGACTTTTTGAAGTACCAGGTCGCCATCTTCGAAGTATCTTCCTCTAACTTTTTTGTTGTAGTATCGAGCTGCTTGTTGTTGGTAGTTCTGTATGCGGAGCAGGGCTCGATCGCGATCTTCTTCTATTAGGTCTAGTCGATCTCTGACCATCCTCTCGTTGAGCTTTGGTTCTTGTGTTAACATTGTTCGTCGGAGGCTGGGTATACCGACCTCGGCTGGAGCTAGTGCTTCTATTCCGTATGATAGCGAGAAAGGCGTTTTGTTGGTAGATCGTTGTGGGGTAGTTCGGTGTGACCATAGTACTTCATCTAGCTCGTCGGCCCATAGTCCTTTCTTCTGCTCGAGTCGCTTTTTTAAACCATCGATGATGGTTTTGTTCGTTGCCTCTGCCTAGCCGTTGCCTTGCGGGTATCTGGTCGTGGATTTGCTTAGTCGGATTTTCCATTTCGTGCAAAATCCCTCAAAGATAGCGGCTGTCAATTGGGATCCGTTATCGGTCACGATCTCGTACGGCAGTTCGTGTCGACATATGATGTTCTTCCACACGAACTTCTGCACATCGGTGGCATGGACTTTTGCGTAAGACTCGGCTTCCACCCATTTGGTGAAGTAATCAGTTATGATTAATACGAAGCATTTTTGGCGAGATCGGGAGAGTGGGCCTATCAGATCCATCGCCCATCTCATGAAAGGGTACGGGGCTGTGATGGTAGTTAGTAGCTCGGTGGGAACATGGATAATTGGCGCATGTCGCTGACAAGGCTCACATCGAGCTACGAACTTTATGCAGTCGGTTTCAATGAATGGCCAGAAATGGCCGTGATTTTTGATCTGTAAAGCTAGGGATCGGCCTCCAAAGTGGTTGCCACCCGCTCCTTCATGGGTCTCCTTCATGACATCTTGGCTTTCCTCGCTGCTGAGGCATCCAAGCAGGACACCATAAGTAAGAGATTGCCGTCGAGTTGGGTGTCGTGGGCGCTTTTAGCTTTGAGGCGCCGAGCTGCCCATCGGTCGGTGATATATCATGGTTTTTACCCTGTTTAGGCCATGATATAAGTCTTTTTTATAGAGTCTTTCTAGTATTTTGTAGTCTTTTAGAGTCTTTTACAGGTTATAGCACGTTTGGAGCATAATTGGAGATATTAGAGCTTTCTGGAACATTCTGGAGCGAAGCAGAGATCCGTGTAGCTGAGACTCGAAATCACATGAGTATCGATCGATACCCTTAGGTGCCGTTGCCGGAGACTCAATTCGCCGTTAGATTTGAGCTAAAAAAATTCGTCTAAATCGCCCGAGTATCGATCGATACCCTTAGGTATCGGTCGATACCCTACGTATATTTCAGTTACTTACATTCTTGATTTTTGTTTTCAGGTGCATGCCTAATCGAGAAACCAGAAGGAACAAGAACGCTGAGCTAGTTGATCTATCACTCGAGCAACTAGCACTTGTGGAACGCACAAACAGGAAAGCAAAGAAATCAGCTAAGATGAACAACAATCAAGTGGGGTTGGTTCGTGATGCAGCTGGTGCTTACAGAGACCAAGAGGGTCGGTTGTGCAATGAGCAAGGCCAACGTCTGGATGGAGAGGGGATCGTCATGCCACATGCTCCTGTTGTCGCTGCGAATGTCGCTGGGAATGCGAGGAATGATGTGGTTAATCGTGGAAGGACGATTGGTGAGTACAACAGGCCTGACCAGTTTTTCGCCAATCGGTCAGCAATTCGTCCTCCTGCGTTTGAGAGGAATGACTTTGAGCTGAAGCCTGCTTACTTTGGTCTTGTGGGACAGCATCTCTTTCATGGTCTTCCTCATGAACATCTGATGGACCATGTGGAGAAGTTCGAGGACTTGGTCACTAGCATCAAGAGGAATGGAGTGTCCTACGACTATCTCTTCTGCAAGCTCTTCCCCTACTCTCTAGGTGGAGATGCAACCTACTGGCTGAGGCAGCTACCTCCTGGTTTGCTAACTACTTGGGAGAACACTAAGAGAGCCTTCCTGATCAACTTCTACGATGATGCACGATCTGAGGATCTGAGGAATAAGATCTCCCGGTTTTCTCAAGGACCTACTGAGGCGTTCAAGGCTGCTTGGACGAGATTCAAATCGTATCAGAGAGATTGTCCACATCACGGATACTCTGATGTGCAGCTGCTGGGTATCTTCTTTAGAGGAGTAGATTGGAGATATCAGATGGCTCTGGACGCTTCGAGCAATGGTAATTTCAACACCAGGTACCATGAGGATGCTTATGTGTTGATTGAAAACTTTGCATCTAGCAGTAGCACCAAGAGTGCAGATTTCGAGCGTAAGAAGCTGGCTGGAAATCATGATGGGTCGCAGATCGCTGAAGTTAAAGCTCAGCTGGATTCTATGCATAGTCTTTTGCTGGGAAAGACAACAAAGGCCGTCCACTTTGCTCCTGAGAATGAAGTGGAAGATGTTAACTACATTGGTGGTTCTGGTTTTCAGGGTCAGCGATTTGGATACAACGCCAATCGAAACTTCACCAACAATGCTCAGCAAGGAGGGTACCAATCTCCACCACCCAAAGCTCCAGAGAACAAGATTAAGGCTATGCTTGAAACGCTCGTTCAAGGACAGCAGCAAATCACAGTGACCTTCAATGGTAAGATGGACGCCATGTACAAAGACCTGAGTGGAAGGATCGATGCTCTTGGTATTCATCAGATGCAGCAGGAAACTCAAGTAGCCCAGACTTCAGAGAATTCGAAAAGACAGGAAGGTTTCTTCCAGGGAGAACTGAAAATCCAAGAGCACGCGTCAATGCGATCTCCTCAAGTGCAGAAAATTTCGATGAGGATCCTGAAATCACCAAGGCATCGATCGATACCCCCAAGTGTCGATCGATGCCAGTTACAATTATGAAACGGGATACTTCCAAAACCCGTGTATCGATCGATACCCCATTGGTATCGGTCGATACTGAGGCGATTTCTGAGGAGACACATGAGATTTCGACTGTGGTGCCTAAAGTACTTGCAGAGAGAGTCTATATACCAAGGATACCTTATCCCAGAGCTCTTGGGAAGGCTAAGAAGGAGGTAGAGGACGTAAGATGCAAAACCATGGATAATCTGATTGTGGAGCCTCTTGATGATGACATATCTGCCAAGGACAATTCAACATCGATAGCATCGATCGATACCCTACCTAGTGTCGATCGATACCCCTCGCAGAACGAGCCAGAAACTGTGGAAACACCTGATTTGATCAAAGAAAGAGTTCGCAAGCCCAAGAAGCTGAATCCTGTTCCTAAACACCTCAGAGATCCCATCTCTCCAAAGCAGCTGCATGGCTTTGAGAAGATGGTAAGAAGGATTTCCCCTGAATCGTCTTTTGAAGAAGCTCTAGAACACCGTCCTCTGCTAAGTCACTTCAAAGATTGCAGAGAAACTGAGGAAGAGATTAAGGCACTCTTCATTAAGGCTGGAGTTGCACCACCTCCACTGAGACAGTTGACCCAAAGGGAAGATCCAGGGAAATTCGTGGTTCCATGCTCTATCTCTGGAGTTGATTTCAAAGAGTCTCTCGTTGACTCAGGGGCTAGTGTCAATGTCATCTCAAGGGCAATTGCATAACGGTTGGGCGCTGATATTCGATCTTCAAAGGTATCTATCACATTCGCGAATGACTCCACCTCACTTCCATACGGTACAATCTCTGCTTTGCTGGTCAAAGTAGGAGATTGTCTGGTGCCTACTGATTTTCAGGTTGTGGAGATGAGTGCAATATCTCGTATGCCTATACTCCTGGGACGACCATTTATGGCTAATGCTGGCGCAATCATAGACACCCCTAATAAGAGAATATCTTTCTCTTACATTGACGGAGGGGTCTATTATGATGTCATTCCCCCTAGGAGTGCTCCCACACGTGTCTCTAGCATCGAGGTTGTTACAGAAAAGTCGCTGGCAGTTGATCTTTTGGAAGAACCCACTGATGAGCCTACTGTCACAGACGTTTCAGTTGAACCGCCCAGCATCCCCAAGGAAGTTGTCAAGAAGGCTAAGGCAACAAAGAAGAAGGCCAAGCGCATAAGAGTCGAGAATCCCCATGTCACTTTGATCCCTCAGAATTGTGATGGAGATTCGATTGAGTACAAGGTGAAGTGCAAAGGAGCCTCGAAGCCATTCTCTAAGGCTAGAATTCTTCTTACTTCGGAGCTGAAAGAGAAAGGAAAAGAGTTCGTGGAAAGCATGTTGAGCAAAACTCTGAAGCTAGCAATGTCAAGTTGTGGGGCCTGTTTTGGTGCAAGCTCTCACTCTTATCCAGACTGAAGGGCGTTACAGTCAAGCTATTGACGTTAAACGAGCGGTTGGTGGGAGGCAACCCACTGGTGAGTCTATATATATAAGTATTTTCTTTTTATTTTTCGTTTTGTGTCAGGATAAACAAGGAGCAAACTCGAAATCGCCTGAGTGTCGATCGATACCCTTCAGTATCGATCGATACCAGGCTGTGTGTCGATCGATACTCAATGTTCCAGCAAGGTAACTTCTTGTTTCTCTCGATTTTCTTCTGTTCTTTTGTTTTCTTTCACTGACTCTAGGCTAGATAACACTGGGGACAGTGTTGTTCAAGTCTGGGGGAGGTGTCTGCTGACATTATTTTTGTTTTTTCTTAGAGTCAGTTGTTTTATCGAGTCAAAATCAATTTATTGAGTCAAAACTTGTTGGAGATGATGATCCTTTGCTTGAACCTATTGTTGTGATTTTGGTTTTGAGTGCACAGTGTTACATGATCAGTTCTAGATCGACTAATGAAAAATCCAAAGACTGACCGGTTGACTAGAAAACATCCATGTCTCCAGCAGAGTTCTTCTGAAGCCTGAGCCAAATTTTTGCACTTCATCAATGTGGTTAGTGTTTAAAGAGCTTGATTCATCATTCATATCTGATAAAGGAACCCATGTGTTTAGAGTTATGATATCGCTCTCCCGTGTTATAAGTTGATAAATAAAAGCATAAAAGATGAAATGATTTTCTTCTGAGTAGAGGGTTAGGAAAATTTCCAAGGATCCCATTATTCTACTCGAGAGGGAATGATCACACAAAGGATTGGAAGCGAGGTTAGGAATTTCCTATGATGCCATTATTCGCCTACATCCTTTGATACATTGAGAGGGAAGAACCGGGGATTCGGTGGCAAACACTATCAATACTCGCGTTTCAGACCTTGATATGTATATGCAAGATCTAAAAAAAAGAGAAGAAAACATAATAAGAAATAAGTCTGGGGGAGAGAAAGTGATACAAAAAGTGTGAAAAATGGTGGTTCCTTGTCATGATATCGTTTGGTAAAGAATCTAGAAGGTTCTTGAACATTAGCTGCAGCGATGAAACTGGCGATGAAGGCTTTACTTGAACAATGCTGTGGGATAATGTGTGGAGTCTGGGAAAGCTGCGAATGTCTACGGAGAAGTACATGGTGGTTAGATCAAAAGCTGATTTGGTGACATTTGGATACTTGGGAAAAAGGTCATTTCGATGGTTCATGAACATGAGAGTCTCTACGTTTTCAAATCTCTTTCTCTGGGTTGGTCTTCTATTTGCTTGAGGGCAAGCAAAGGCTAAGTCTGGGGGAGTTGATATATCATGGTTTTTACCATGTTTAGGCCATGATATAAGTCATTTTTATAGAGTATGTCTAGTATTTTGTAGTCTTTTAGAGTCTTTTACAGGTTATAGCACGTTTGGAGCATAATTGGAGATATTGGAGCTTTCTGGAACATTATGGAGCGAAGCAGAGATCCGTGTAGCTGAGACTCGAAATCACATGAGTATCGATCGATACACCCTAGTATCGATCGATACCCGTCGAGGAAACAGAAGGATCGCGACTTATTGAAGAGTTGAAGAATTGCAGAATTGGCCCAGAAGACTTTGATATTTACAAGATGGCCCAGAACGTGTTTAGGTTATTTAAGTAGGATTTTCAGCCACTTTGGTGGCTACATTTTATTTTCTGGATTTTGAGAGAGAGCTTTTGAAGGGAGACAGATCTGATACTTTGTTCGTCTGAGAGAAGATTTCGAACCCTTGTTACTCTTTCTTATTATTTATTTTGAGTATTTATTCAGTCATGTTTATTGCTTCAATCTCCATGTCTGAGTAGATCACCTATTAGGTTTGGGGTTTTCTCATAGGGATTTCTTTGAATGCTAGGTTGATTAGTTTCTTAGGGTTCACAATCTGAATTAGTTCTTCACCTTAGGTTGTTCTCAAAGCTAATTCTGGATTAATCACCTAGAACTTAGATCTTAGGATAATTGATTAGGCGCGAGAGTGCGATTAATTACCTGATAGAACTAGGGTGAGCAAATTGATTAATCACAAAAAGATTTGGATTAATTGATTTGTGAACAAATCGAACTTGATATTAAAGCTGATCTAGACTTTAGGATTCGCAAAGAGATTTGGAATTCCTAGGATTTAGATTTAGATAGTTCTCGCAACGAGAGTTGGTTAGCTATATTTTAGTGATTTGAGTTCAAGAACAGCGCGTAATCTGAACCCTGATTAGCTAGTTTAATTGCATTCATTGATTTCCTGAGAATTACCATGAACCTATCTTCCTCCAACTGAATTTACAACACTTTTACTTGCATACTTGTTTTCAATTACATCTCTGGATTTAGCGTATTTTAGATCTATACAATCTATTGAGTGATAACTGAGTTCTTGTGTTCGACCCCTGATTTACTGCAACAACTGCTTTAGTACTATTTAGGGTATTAATTTGAGCATATCAGTCGGGTGGGACGATTCCGTCGCTGATGTAGAATAGAATTTCGGTTCTCCAATCCTCGGGGTCGGTTATGTTGCCTGTGTCGTCTTCTAGGGCGGGCTCGTCTTCTACCTCTACCTGGTCGGTTGTTTCGTTGTCGCTTTCCTGGTTATTTTGGAGATCGTTGATGAAGCATATTCCTTTAGGCAGGTCGATGCTCGGCATGTCGATGCTTTCTACTGGTATTATGCGGCGCCAATCTTGTTCTGAGGTAGATTCAAGTGCTGCCAGTGCGTCTGCCGATGCGTTATCACTCCTCGGAATTTTGGTGAGTATAAAAGAGTTGAAACTCTCTGCGAGTTTCTTGACGACCTGGAGGTAGGCTTCCATTCTCTCGTTCTTGGTCTCGTAGTCGCCACTATATTGATTCGTCACGAGTTACGAGTCGCAGAATGCCTCTATTGTTTTCACCCCGATTCCTCTGGCTAGTCTCAGTCCGGCGATTAACGCTTCGTACTCTGCCTCGTTGTTTGAGGCTTAGAAATTCAGGCGGAAAGATTGCTCTTGGACTTCTTCCGTAGGAGATTGCAGCATGATTCCTACTCCCGATCCACGCTGTGATGATGAACCGTCAACGTAGAGCAGCCATCTCCCATCTTTTGTTAGGATATCGTCGCTAGCCAGTTCGGGGTGGAGCTCGATGATGAAGTCAGCCACGACATGTGACTTGGCGCTGGTCCGGTTTCTGTATTCTATGTCGTACTCGCTTAGCTCGACAGCCCATTTTGCCATTCGTCCCGATTGGCTTGGGCTACGTAGGATAGTCCTAAGTGGCTGGTCGGTTTGAACGACGATAGAATGGGATTGAAAGTAGGGTCGTAGCTTTATAGCCGAGATGATGACTGTGAGCGCGAGTTTTTCTAAGGTCGGGTATCGCGTTTCCACGTCATTCAGCGTCTTGCTGATGTAGAAGATCGACTTCTGTTCTCCGCAATCTTCCTTTACCAGCACACTGCTCACCGCCGAGCTGGAGATACAAGATCTCGCCCTCTTCTGGCTTTGCTAGGATCGGTGGTGTCGTAAGGTAGATCTTCAGTTGTTGGAAGGCTTCTTCGCATTTATTGTCCCATTCGAATCGTTTGTTCCCTCGTAGTAGTTGGTAGAACGGCAGACATCTGTCGGTGGATTTGGAGATGAATCGATTCAGGGCAGCAATTCGGCCAGTTAATCGTTGTACCTCTCGCGTGTTTCGTGGCGATGGTAGATCGATTATTGTTGTTATCTGTTTGGGGTTGGCCTCGATTCCTCTTTGGATGATGATGTATCCTAGGAACTCGCCCGAGGTTACGCCAAACGTGCATTTTGATGGGTTCAACTTCATTTGCAACTGATTCAGGGTGTCGAAACAAGTTTGGAGATGGCCGATGTGATCGCCATCGGTTAATAATATGACAAGCATGCCATCTATGTAGACCTCCATCATTTTCCTGAGTTGTTCGGCGAACATATGATTGACTAGCCGCTGGTAGGTTGCTCCTGCGTTTTTCAGGTCGAAGGGCATGACTTTGTAACAAAAGGTGCCGCGGTCGGTTATGAAAGCCGTTTTTTCTCGGTCGTCGGGATGCATCATTATTTGATTATAGCCGGAGAAAAGCATCCATGAAGGATAGTAGTTCATTGTCGGCGGTCGCCTCCACCAGTCTATCGATGTGTGGTAGAGGGAAGCTATCTTTTGGGCAAGCTTTGTTGAGATCGGTGAAGTCGACGCAAATTCTCCACTTCCCACTCTTCTTTTTGACGACTACCGGGTTGGCCTGCCATTCGGGATATTTTACATCGGTGATGGATCCTGCTGCAGATAGTCGTTCGACCTCGTCGTTGACGGCCTTGACTTTTTATGGGCCTAGCTTTCGTCACTTTTGCCTGATCGGTTTGAAAGTTGGATCGGCGTTGAGCTCGTGGCGAGTAATTGCCGGGTCAATCCCAACCATGTCGCTTACCGACCATGCGAAAGTTGAAGCGTTTCGGTGCAGGAGACGGATCAGTTCGAATTTAATGTTATCATTGAGCTCGGCTCCGATGCCAACGCATCGCTCCGGGTCGCTTTCGTCTATGTTGACTTGGAGGATGGTCTCGCGCTTCGGGTTATCTTGGGGTGGAAGTTCGGCATGGATCATGGGTTCGATCATCAAACACGTTTCAGGTCGTTTAGAGGCCGAATTTCGCAACTTGTGTTCGGTGATGAAGCATGTTCGGGACATTTCCTGATTCCCTCGGATCGTTTTGACTCCGTGCGGAGTGGGGAACTTGATGCACTGACGGTAGGTGGATGGGATGGCCTTCATCGCATGTATCCACGGTGTACCCAGTATTGCGTTGTCGATTATCGGTTTATCAAAGACGACAAATTTGACAAGCTTCATCGTTTTCCCGACATACACCGGTAGTCTGATCGTCCTGATCGTCATGGTCGTATCCCCACTGAATCCTGTGAGTGGTTTGACGGATGGCTTCAGATGATGGTCGGTGAGCTCCATTTTATGTAGGGTTTCTTTGAAAATTAGGTTCACCGAACTGCCGGTGTCTATTAATATTCGCGAGATCTCGCAGTCGCCGATTCTGAGCTCGATAACGAGAGGATCATTGTGTGGTTGATCTATGCCCGCGGCGTCGTCCTCGGTGAAGCTTACAGTTTCGCCGATAGGCTTATCGGTGAGCTGATCTTGCCATCTTTGAGCAATCATCACCTTCCTGCCATACTTTTTGATCGATCGAATCGAGTCATTGCACGTCATGAGGCCTCCCATGATCATGTTGACCCGTCTTCGGATAGTCGGAGGTGTTCCTTTCTTGTCATGGAAGTCGTGGTCTCGTTTCGGCTGCTCATCATCCGCCCTTCGTATGATTGGTGGTGGGGGAATATCTTCGTTTAGATTCGGCCTGGGTCGGTTATTATCAGATCGGTGAGTGTCGTTTGATCGTTGTTCGTCAATTCGTATCGAGGTCTGACTTGGATTGCCGATCTCTCCTCTTCAGAATTTTTCGAGGAGATATTCTTGTAGTTGGCGACATTGAGAAGTGGGATGTCTGTATCGCTTGTGGTATTCGCAGAATGGGCGCCGGATTTCTTCGTCGCATATCCACTTGTTTGACTGTTGGGGTTGTGCTTCACCGACGTAGCTCATGTTTGCTCTTCTACCCCTGTCGTTGCCGTTATTGTTGGCGCGATAACCCTGGTTGAGTTGTTGCCGCGGTTCAGAGTATTCCTCCCTGGGTTTATCCTTTGTCGGTCGATCCAGATTAGATGGGCACTTCCTCACCATCGCTTCTTTCTCCTCTTTGTCTTCGATGTATAGTATTGCTCGGTGTAGCGCGTCCTCCAAGGTCGGTGGCTTATCGAACTTGAGGCTATCTCGGAATTTCATGTTATGTCGGAGGGCTCCCCACAGGGCTGGTATCGCCGCATCGTCGGGTACCGAGACTCGAGATGCCACCGAGTTGAATCGGTTCATGAATGCTCGGAGGGATTCATTTTCCCCTTGAGTGATTGTATAGAGGTCGGCACATGAGGTCGGATGCTGGAGAAACATATGATAGCGTTTGAGGAAGGCGGTGCTCATCGTACGGTAGCTGTCTATGGAATTTGCATCGAGTTCGGAAAACCACACTAGGGCGTCTCCGGCAAGAGTTTCCACGAAGAGCTGGCAAAAACCGGCGTCCCGTTCCTCGGCGGAATATCGGGCTCGGCCCATCGTAATTTGAAATGCCGTCAGATGCTGGCTGGGATCGGTGTTTCATGAATAGATCGGAAAATTATCTTTCTTGGGTTGCGTAGTGGGAAGTTGGCTATCTGAGCAGTGAACGGTGTGTTTTGCGTCTTCTTTAGCACGCGATCGATCTCGGGAGCCGAACTGGTTTCCCGATGTACCAAAGATGTCATGGCCTGCAATTTGGCGTTCATCTCTTCCATCTCTTGGTTTCGTTCAGGGTTCAGGGTTCGAGGAGGGGGAGTTAATGTTTCGAAGCTCGGCATACGTGTTCGGTTTTCGGTGTATGTCGGGTTTCGAAGTAGATTGTTCGGCGGGGAGGGTTGATCGCCGAACAGGTTACGGCGGGTGCGATGGTGTTCGGGTGTTTGGGCTTCCTGGGAGTTGAGGTCGTTGACTTGATCTTGGCATGCTGCTTGCACTGCAGTGATTTGGTCAAATCGTTCGCTTGTTCCACGGGTGAGCTCGTCTATTCTTGCGAGGAGTGTTCCGAAGAGGGCCGGAATGTCGATTGGTCCTACAGTGGGCACGTCGCCGACTAGTGGGGTTACCCGAATAGTTTCGAGGATCGCGGCTGTAGTCGGTATGTTGGTGCTACTTTGTCGGTTCGGAGGTGGTTCGGGTCCGATGAATCGAGTTGTTGCGGTCTTCGCGCCTATCGTAGTTGTGGATGGTTGTTCTGACATCGTTGAATCGTTTATCCACCGAACTGCTTTTTGCGTTGAGAAATATCTCTGAGCCCCACAGTGGACGCCAATTGTTGTATCGGTTATCGGCACCGATTAACTTTATATCTACTCTATGAAAGAAGGGGGCTCGGAAAATTTCGTTTAAGTTAAATTCTTAGGTCGGCGTATATTATTATCAAGCGAGGTCGGTTTAAATCGAGATGGTTACAGAAATGTTTCCTTCGAATAAGTGGTTATGTCGGTCCTTTTTCTTTGAAGATTACAGAATTTGTTTAATTTGTCCCGGCTCTCTCCCTCTTCTACAAATGAGGGCACTCTCCTATTTATACCTAGTTTAGAGCGGTGGCTTAGAGCCTTGAAACCCTAATTTGTACGGTCGGTCAAGCTAACTCGTTGATCGGGCAGGACGGATCGATGGTGGGGCAGGACAAATCGCTTGGTTGGGTAGAGTGTACTGACCGGTCTCGGTGGCAATCCACCTAATCCTTCTTGTACGGCCAACCTGGGTGGGCTCTGTTCGTTTGNAGAGATTTGGAATTCCTAGGATCTAGATTTAGATAGTTTTCGCGACGAGAGTTGGTTAATTATATTTTAGTGATTTGAGTTCTAGAACAGTGCTAACATTTATTTGTTGGGTTGCGAGACCACCTCCAACAATTAAGAAAGCCAACATTTATTTCTGTACCCTGAGAAAAAGCAAAAAAAAAACATAAAGATGAAACCCCAAATATGTTATGGCGATAGAACAGAGGAAATGCAAAAAAGCATAGTAGAAAAATAAATCGGAGTAAGACGGTGATAAATCGAGATGAAACCCTTAAAGATACGGCGAGAAATATTTCAGTGATTTAAGACCAAAAAAGGCCACTCAAAAAGACCTCGAAAATGGCAACTCAAAAAGACAAAGAACACAAAGCAACATATCAATTTTTAAATGTAAGAAAGCCAAATTTATTTCTGTAACCGAAGAAAAAGTATAAAAATATATGGAGATGAAACCCTAAAAATACTACGGCGATAGATCAGAGAAAAGACAAAAAAACATATAGTAGAAAAATAAACCGGAGTAAGATGATGATAAATCGAGATGAAACCCTAAAGAGAGAAATAGAGATGAAACTTCAAAGATACGGCGAGAGAGATTTAAGACCAAAAAGACCCAGAAATGGCCATTCAAAAAGACAAAGAACACAAAGCAACAAATAATTTTTTAAAATGTAGGAAAGCCAAAGTTTATTCTGTAACCAGAGAAAAAGCAGATAAACATGGAGATGAAACCCTAAAAATGCTACGGCGATAAAACAGAGGAAAGGCAAAAAACATAGTAGAAAAATAAACCGGAGTAAGACAATGATAAATCGAGATGAACCCCTAAAGAGAGAAATTGAGATGAAACCTTAAAGATACGGCGATAAGGATTTAAGAGATTTAAGACACAAAAAAAAAGGCCACTCAAAAAGACAAAGAATACAAAGCAACCAATCAATTTTTGAATATAAGAAAGCCAACATTTATTTCGGTAACTGGAGATAAAGCAAAACAAAATACATGGGGATGAAACCCTAAAAATACTTCGACGATAGATAAGAGAAAAGGCAAAAAACATAGTGGAAACATAAACCGGAGTAAGACGATGATAAATCGAGATAAAACCCTAAAGAGAGAAATCCAGATGAAACCTTAAAGATACGGCGAGAAAGATTTAAGAGGTTTAATGTAACATTCCTATCCCAGGTTTCCGGAGATAACCGAGAATCGGGCATGTTAGGTCGATCAGTGGCCAGCAACACAAGATCGCCAGGAAAACGCCCGGTAACAACAACAACACAACTCACCCGATCCGTTCTAACGTGAAAGGAAAACAAAGGGAGATGGTTGAGTAATCAAGATTACCCAATGAAGATGAGCCTTTAGAGACTCACTTAACCCTTCCGACATTACACGAAATAATAACCAACAGCCTAGACATAAAACGAGCTCAAACAAGGTTTCACACAATATCCGTTTTAATATTCTTTCTCCTTTTATCACGTAATCTCTTTTCTCGGTACTCGACCTTTCTCAGTACTCATCCTTTCATTCCGGTTTTCAAACAATGCACTCTACCAGTGGTCACGCAATCTAACACTTTGGGAATTTCCAGGCTCTCCGGCCATTTCTCGTAACATGGCTCTCCGGCCTAGAGCGCGGGATAGCTCCTTTTAACCCCGTTGGAAGCCTACCAGAATACTGGTCTCGGGTCCATCAATCAAATCGAACCATTGATCCCTGTGTCGAGGACCTAACATTTACTAATATCTCAAGCAATACCGGTTTATTCTAACACGCAAATGTTCATCTATGTGCATGACTCACAAGCCGGACAACGCAACAAGCACACCAGATAGTTCAATCTGATACCAGCAATCAATTCCTAACTCAAAGACTCTAACCTTCTACCCATTACCCATTACCCATTACCTAACGCGACATATAAAAAGGCAGCAACGGTTTAAGAGTAGGCTAATGACATCAAATCGAATAATGGAAGTAGGGAAAAATGCAGCACGTCCTCACCTGACTGCATGCGGTGGAGAAGGAGGAGGAGACGGTGAAGGTGACGTGACCAGCTTGCCTCTGATCTCGTCGGAAGAGCTCGGTGATGGAGGTGGTGAGGCAGAACCACTTCCTTTCACTGGAATGGTCATAACTTCCGGTACAGATCTCCGATTCAGATGATCTTGGGCTTCACGGAAAGAAGACACTCGGGGCTTCGGTTTGATAGGTATTTTATCTCCTGGTTCGCGGTGGTTCGTCGGGAAAACAGTCCGCAAGTTGACGGCGGAGGTTAGGGTTTTTTGGTGAACGGCAGATCCGACATTCGTCACTGGAATGGCGATATCTGTGGACTCAGGTCTTCTTTTCCTCGCCTTAGGTGCTCCATTCACATAAGTGCAATGGCACAAAGAGAAAGAGAGAGAGAGAGGTGAGGGGAAAAAAATAATAGACTAGGGTTTTCTTTTCCTCACCTTAGCTAGGTTTATTAACGGGCCTAGATCCGGTTTAAGAAAAATTAAAATTGGGTCGGTTTGGGTTATCACATTTAAGATCAAAAAACGGCCACTCAAAAAGATATTGAAAATGGCCACTCAAAAAGACAAAGAACACAAAGCAGATAATCATTTTATAAATGTAAGAAAACCAACATTTATTTCTATAACCGGAGAAAAAGAAAAAAAAACATGGAGATGAAACCCTAAAAATGCTACGACGATAGATCAGAGAAAATGCAAAAAAACATAGTAAAAATAAACTAGAGTAAGACGATGATAAATCGAGATGAAACTCTAAAGAGAGAAATCGAGATGAAACCTTAAAGATACGGCAAGAAATATTTAAGAGATTTAAGACCAAAAAACGACCACTCAAAAAGATCCAGAAAATGGCCACTTAAAAAGACAAAGAACGTGAAGCAGCAAATCAATTTTTAAATGTAACAAAGCCAAAATTTATTTCTGTAACCGGTGAAAAAGAAAAAAAAATACATAGTAGAAAAAAAACCCAGAGTAAGACAATGATAAATCGAGATGAAACTATAAAGAGAGAAATCGAGATGAAACCTTACAGATACGGCGAGACAAATTTATTGGATTTAAGTAGATTATATGGTGTTTTATGTTTATGAATTTTTATAAATTTTTTGTCTAATAGATTATCCATTGTAAAAAAAAACGTTTTGTAATATAGAATAGTGTTGAACAAATTTTGGGAAATTTTTAGAATTCTTCTGAAAGTTTTTCTTAATTTAAATGAATAATAATAATTTTTTTTTGGCATTTTTAAAGTGAATTTTCGGAATTTTATTGATATATAAACATTTTTTGGCAATTTAAAAACCAAATTTGTTATATATTTTTTTCTTGTTAAATTTTAGTGTATTTTATAATGTTTTGGGCTTTTTGTTATTTTTCTATCATTTTTATAAATTCTTACAACTTAACTATTTTTTTGTTTTTATTTTTGTAGGTCGTACGGGGAATACAATGCTCGTCGCAGTTCATCTCGAATGATGCAACAACGTCAATTGAGCGGTTCGGCCACCCCAAGTCCAACTCCAAGTCACGTGCCTTCTCAAATCCCAGAGTCGCACACTGAAGCTCCACCTCCGATCTTATCCATCGTGCGGTTAGTCTAACAACCGGGACAAGATTTACTTATCAAGCTCGACTCGAGACGTCGACGCAATTCGACGTGGTAAAAAAAAAAAATTTATTATTTTAATTTGGTTTTATTGATAAAATTCATAATATTTGTTTTTCCGTAAGTTTGGTATTTCTAACAATGGGATCAACAAATCCATTTTGAGGATGTTGCATTCCATTCTTGACAAACCGTACACCAAGTTTTCATCCATTCCTTCCGGCGAAAAAAAGATTTGGTTTAGACAATTTGCGTAAGTTTTTAATTTTATTTTCTTTTTGATATTTTTATTTATACTAGGTGAGTCCCCGCATTAACGCGTGGGTATTTTTATTTATGAATTTTTTAGTACATCTTTTTTTAAAAATGTATTTTTAGCTGATTTAGTTTATCACCTATTATTTTTTCTCCCTAATTTTGTTTAGTCGTTGAAATTGACGTTTTCTTGAACCAGAACTACATGAATCGTTTTCATGAAACCAGTCAAAGACTCAAAATGCTTCTACTTAATTTTTTATGATTATCACGAATACGATTCTCCAGATCAAGATTGGGCATGAAAAATGGAACTAGAATCACAATGTCCACCTACGTAGCAAAGATATTCGATGATATTTAAACAGATCTGAACCAATAATTTTCATTTCCATGACTAATAGATACACTAATTTATTGATAAACAGATGATTCTGGTGCGAGCATCACGCAATGTGATATACTCTATATTTTACTGTTTTTATTACGAATTCTAGTATTTTAACTAAGCATTTTTATTCGGTTTTGTGCTTTTTGAGATAGTTTTCTCGTATTTATAATTTTAAAGTCTATATAGGTCAAATCTTAAAAAAATGAGTTTACCACGTCCAAAACATGTTTCCAAGTCCAAAAGATCAGCCAATCACCTAAAGCTCAAGAAATGCGGATTTCTCCAATTGGACAGCACAGATGCATCAGAAGTTTCACCTTCATTGGATACTTTTCCGTTGATGGATTGAGATAAAATTTGGTGGAAATATAGCATTTTGAGTCATCTTTCATATGCAATTGGTTTGAAGTCATTTGGAGCAGTGGTCAGGAAGATTCACTGATTTTACTGAAAACGCGTCTGAATTGGGCCTTAGCTCGGCCCAAAAGACCCCCGCGACCCAAAACTCCATTTTTCGGTTTAATGAAACCCTATGTCGACTTTTAGGCTATTCATACTTGTTTTTAGCCTCACAAAACAGGGAGCCACCCTAGAATAAACACAGCCACGATTTCTTCATAGTTTTTACAAGTTTTTCATTGATTTGGATTCTAAGAGCTTCCCAGGAAAAGATCTCGCCTTTGTATCTCGATATATAGAAGATTTCTAAACCCTCTTGCTTTTATTTGAAGTTTATGATTATGAATTGCTTTATATCTCTATGTGTTTCATCTCTGGTCATGTGTGAGTAGTTCCCTCGCTAGGGTTTTTTTTTTTTTTTTAATTTCTGGTTGTATTCCATTAAGTGACCAAGTTACATAAGATGAGAATAAAAACAAGGTACAAACCTTCGGTCATAAACCAAGAAGGCAAAACAAGAATGAAAAGAAAGAAAAGAGAAGAGATTACAAGGGGAGGTTAAGTACCTCTGAACCACAAAGCAAGAGAGCCTTGGAAACAAGACATATCCTTACAAGCCAGACACGTGTCTCGGATTGCCCTGTCCACTTTTTTGAAGAGTAATTCTGCTGGGAGGATGAGGTTGTTGAAAATGCAATCATTTCTTTTCTTCCAGAGATGATAGATGATTGCTTGAGCCATTAAGAGCCTCAAGTTGTTTTATATAGCGTTTGGGTAAGCCTTCTTTAACCATCTCTGGAAAACTGGCCAGGTTCCAAACCCCATAAACAGAGCATTAAGTCTTCCGAAACCTAATCTCCACACGTCTTGACTATATGGGCATCTAAGAAAAATATATATGATCTCTTGTCTCACCCCAGATTTCGCATAACACACAAGTGTTGTTATCAATACATCCCCATCTCACAAGTCTTTGCCTTGTAGATAGTCTATCAAGACAAGCCAACCACAAGATAAAAGCATGTTTAGGTACATGGCCAGAGAACCAATCCTCTTTGTGCCATTGCACTTATGTGAATGGAGGTTTGGCGCCGAGCAAGCGAGAACTTGAAGTCATCCTTATTAGCCCCCACTCCTTCCTTCCACTTGTATCTATCCTTAATCCCGGATCTCAGTTGGACTGTAGTTAAGTGGCATATGAGAAGGAACGCGTTGTCACTGCGAGCCCCTCTAAATTTCTACCCATTTGTCGTAGCAGCAAATGAAACATTGGAGTCTATGGGGATCCCATAAATACTCGGACCATCCTGCCCTATAAAGGAGAAGAGCTGACCAAAAGGAGTCCAATCATCAAACCAGAATTAGCAATCCAACCCATTGCCCACCGCGCAACTAATGAAGTTCTCAACTAAAGGTCGGAGTTTTAGAGGCTGAGACCAAGTAGAAGATCTGTTGCTCTTAACACTCAAACGCCAAAAAGATTTGCATCTGATCTTATTCTTTTGACACCAAGCAACCTAGAGAGAACCCGAATTGGAGAAGAGTAACCATATCAACTTTAGTCCGAAAACTTTGTTCCAAGAAGACAAATCTCTTAGCCCTAATCCACCAGCTGCCTTTGGGGAGCAGACCTGAGACCAATTGACCTTTGCTTTTTGAGAAGTATCCGGATTTCCAGACCAAAGGAACTTTCTACACAACTTATTAATCTCTCTTATACACCTCTTTGGTAGCACAAAGGCTGCACACCAGTAGGCCATGATACTTTGAATAACCGAGGATATGAGTTGGGTTCTTCCCGCAAAGGAGAGATGGCGAGAGTCCATGAGTGGAGTCTAGATTTAACTCTTTCTATCAAAGGAGCATAGTCTAGTTTAGACAATCTCCTAGGAAGAAGAGGTAAACCCAGATAACGCACCGGGAGGGAGCCTAGAGTGAAACCAAAGCAAGAGGAAAGGATGATTTTATCTGCTTCAGAAGTACCTGCAAGGAACATGGAAGTCTTACTTGTGTTCATTGTGAGGCCAGATATCGAGGAGAAGTAGCTGAGAAGATTCACAATGGCTTGCAAAGAGGCTAGATATCCGTCAAAGAAAACCATCATGTCATCTGCAAAAACCAGATGAGAAATTCTGGGTTGAGAAGCGTTCTGGTGGGCTCCTATTAGACCAGAGGAGAACCGAAACTCTAGGAGACTGGAAAAGATGTCCATTCCAATTACAAAAAGAGGAGGAGAAAGGGGATCTCCTTGTCTTATTCCCCTAGAGCCTTTAAAATATCCACACAGCTCACCATTTATTGCAACCGAGAATCTCGTAGTAGAGACACATTGTTGAATCCATGTGATATAGGTTGGTGGAAAATTAGTAGCCTTGAGAATATCGAGAATAAAACTCCATTCTACTGAGTCGAAAGCCTTCTTGAGATCTATCTTTAGCATCCCTCTCCTTGAAATGTTTGTCTTATTGTAACCTTGGACCAGTTCTGAGGCCAGCAACACATTTTCAACAATTTGCCTTCCACTCACAAAAGCTGTCTGGTTCTCTGAAATCATCAAATGTAACAAGCTTTGCAGTCTTCTTGCAAGAAGCTTAGCCACAACTTTATACATTGCATTCAAACATGATATAGGTATAAAGTCAGCAACGTTTTCAGCGTTTACTATTTTTGGGACCATTGCAATGATTGTCGAATTCCACTGGGCTCCATGCATCTTCCCAGAAATGAAGAACCCACATATTGCCTCAGATACTTCTTCACCGATGATACCCCAACCAGGGGCGAATCCAAGATTTGTTTTGACTGGGGGCATAACTTTATTGTTAACAAAATAAATTAAGAAAAAAATATAGTTTATCTTGTAATATTATTATTGAATATATACATATACTATTCATCTTGATTATTTAATTATTTAAAGTAACAATAGTGACAAAAAAATATATTAAACATTTTCACATAAACAGTTTATAATATTTTAGTGATCAGTTCTTTGTTTTTTTTTAAATATTAATTTTATTTTTCAGTATATATATATATATATATATAT
>PKML01035772.1:8362-18454 GCA_002933935.1 Eutrema yunnanense
TAGTGTTTTGTTTGCAGGTGTATGCCTGTTCGTGAGACCAGAAGCAACAAGAGCACACAGCTAGTTGAACTGTCATTGGAACAGCTAGCACTTGTGGAACGCACAAACAGAAAGACCAAGCAAACATCAGGGATGAACAACCCTGTGGTTTTAAGAGCTGATGAAGCTGGGATTCTGAGAGACCAAGAGGGTCATGTGTGTAATGAGAGAGGGCAGCGACTTGATGAAGCTGGAAACGTCGTTGTCCCTGCTCCTATTATTGAGATTGTCGCGCCAGCTGGGCGCGCCAACGTTGGGAATGCTGTAGGTAGAACACTTGCTGAACACAACAGGCCTGATCAGTTCTTTGCCAATCGAGCTGCGATTCGCATACCAACTTTTCAGAGGAATGACTTTGAGCTGAAGCCAGCGTACTACGCTCTTGTAAGTCAGAGCCCTTTCTATGGCCTACCTCATGAGCATCCCATGGATCACATCGAGAGGTTCGAGGATTTGGTCACTGGGATGAAGTACAATGGAGTGCCAAATGAGTATCTATTTTGCAAACTCTTCCCATACTCTCTTGGTAGAGACGCTGCTTATTGGTTGAAGCAGTTAGCTACTGATTCTCTAACTACATGGGAAGAGACGAAGAGAGCATTCCTATGCAACTTCTACGATGATGCGAGATCTGAAGAACTCAGGAACAAGATCTCCCAGTTTTCTCAAGGTCCAACAGAGGGACTCAAGGCTGCTTGGATTCGTTTCAAGTCCTATCAGAGAGATTGTCCGCATCATGGGTTTAATCAGATTCAGTTGCTTAGCACCTTCTACAGAGGGATCGACTGGAGGTATCAGATGGCTATGGATACCGCGAGTAATGGGAACTTCAACACAATGTATCCAGACGATGCAGTTGTGCTAATTGAGAACTTGGTGTCTAGCAATAGCACCAAGAATGCTGACTTCGACAGGAAGAAGCAGGCTGGAGGAATTGATGCATCACAGATTGCTGAAGTTCAAGCAAAACTGGGTTTCTTGATCGGGAAAAATTCGAAAGCGGTTCACTTTGCTGCTGAAGATGAAGTGGAGGATGTTAACTATGTTGGTGGTTCTGGATTTCAGGGTCAGCAATTTGGGTACAACAACAACAGGAACTTCAGCAACAACAATCACAATTACGGGAACTCTTCGTACCAGCCCATCCCTCCCAAGTCCGCAGACAACGAGATGAAATCCATGATGGAGCAGATTTTTCAGGGACAGCAGAAGTTGCAAGTGGATTTCAATGGGAAGCTTGACCATCTGTACTCTGATCTGAATGGAAAAATCGAGACTCTCCATACCAGTCATAGGATGCTGGCAACGCAAGTGGCTCAGTCTGCTGCAAACATCAAGGGAAAGACAGTTCATCCCAACGACGCACACGTCAATGCCATCATCTCGAGGGCAGGAGATTTCGATGAGGAGCCTGAAATCGCCAAGGCATCGATCGATACCCCCCAGTATTGAACGATGCCGGTTACAATTTTGAAACGGGATACTTCCAAACCTCGTGTATCGATCGATACCCCACTGGTATCGGTCGATACCAAGGCGATTTCTGTTGAGACAGCTGAGACCTCGACCGTGGCACCTAAGGTACTTGCAGAACGAGTGTATATACCCAGGATGCCTTATCCTATAGTTCCTAAGCTGACAAGGGAAGAATGTGAGATTGCTCGATTAAGGTATTTGCTGGATAACCCGAACGCGAAGCTTCTTTCTGATGAAGATGTACCTGCCAGGAACGAACCAAAAGCGGCAGTATCGATCGATACCATACCGGGTATCGATCGATACCCCTCGCAGAACGTGCCAGAACTTGTGAAAACACCTGAGGTGATCGAAGAAAGAGTTCGCAAGTCCAAGAAGCAGAATCCTATTCCTAAACACCTCAGAGATCCTATCACTCCAAAGCAGCTGCGTGGCTTTGAGAAGATGGTACGAAGGATCTCCCATGAAAGATCTTTTGAAGAAGCTCTAAAGGGCTGGCCTCTGCTGAGTCATTTCAAAGACTGCAGAGAAACTGAGGAAGAAGTCAAGGCACTCTTTCTCGAGGTAAGACGCAAGTCACAAGAGCCGCGGCAATTGAAACAGAGGGAAGACCCAGGGAAATTCGCGGTATCATGCTCTATCTCTGGAATCGAGTTCAAAGAGTCTCTCGTTGACTCAGGGTCTAGCGTCAATGTGATGTCAAAGGAAATTGCTGAACGCTTGAAGGCTGACATTAGACCCCCTACTTTGCTTCTCACGTTTGCAAACTCCTCCACCTCACCTCCATACGGTACTATCAATGCTTTTCCTATTAAAGTAGGAAATTGTCTGGTGCCCACTGACTTTCGGGTTGTGGAGATGAGCGAAGGATCTGAGGTTCCTCTACTCCTGGGAAGACCGTTCATGGCTACTGCTGGCGCGATAATAGACACACCTAATAAGAGAATCTCTTTCTCTTACATTGACGGAGATGTCTACTATAAGGCCATTCCCCCTAGAGGTGTTCCCAAACGTGTCTCTAACATCAAGATTGTCAAAGGAGAGTCGCTATAGCTGATATTTTGGGAGAGCCTCCTGATGAGCCTGCTGCCACAGACGTCTCAGCTGAACCACCCAGCATCCCCAAAGAAGTTGCCAGGAAAACTAAGGCAACAAAGAAGAAGGCTAAGAGCAAAAAGGTCGAGAATCCCCATGTCACTTTGATACCTCAGAAGTGTGATGGAGATTCGATTGAGTATAAGGTCAAATGCAAAGGAGCCCTAAAGCCATTCTCTAAGGCTAGAGTACTGCTTACTTCTGAGCTGAAAGAGAAAGGGCAGGAGTTTGTGGACAGCATGTTAAGCAGAACTCTGAAGCTAGTAATGTCAAGTGATGGAGCCTGTTTTGATGCAATCTCTGATTCTTATCCAGCCTAAAGGGCGTTACAGTCAAGCTATTGACGTTAAACGAGCGCTTGGTGGGAGGCAACCCACTGGTGAGTATGTTTTTGATTCGTTTTTCTTTTTATTTTCGTTCGTTTTATGTTTGTGTCAGGATGAACAAGGAGCAACTCGAAATCGCCTAAGCATCGATCGATACCCCATTGGTATCGATCGACACTAATCGCGGATGATAAGTTCAGCAAGTCGATCTAAGCATGGTATCGATCGATATCATGCTGTGTGTCGATCGACACTCGGTGTTCCAGGAAGGTAATTTCTTGTTTCTCTTCGTTTCTTCTATTCTTTTGTCTTCTTTTACCTACTATAGTCTACATAACACTAGGGACAGTGTTGTTCAAGTCTGGGGGAGGTGTCTGCTGACATTGTTTTCGTTTTTCTTAGAGTCAGTTGTTTTATCGAGTCAAAATTGTTTTATTGAGTCAAAACCAGTTGGAGATTATGATCCTACGCTTGAACCTATTGATTTGATTTTGTTTTTGAGTGCACAGTGTTACAGGATCAGTTCTAGATCGACTAATGAAAAATCCAAAGACTGACCAGTTGACTAGAAAACATCCATGTTTCCAGCAGAGTTCTTCTGAAGCCTGAGCCAAATTTTTGCACTTCATCAATGTGGTTAGTATTCATAGAGCTTGATTCATCATTCATATCTGATAAAGGAACCCATTTGTTTAGAATTATAGTATCTCTCTCCCCTGTTATAAGTTGATAGATAAGAGCATAAAAGATTGAAATGATTTTCTTCTGAGTAGAGGGTTATGAAAATTTCCTGCGATCCCATTATTCTACTCAAGAGGGAATGATCACACAAAGGTCTGGAAGCAAGGCTAGGATTTTCCTATGATGCCATTATTCGCCTACATCCTTTGATACATAGATAGGGAAGAACCGGGGATTTGGTGGCAAACACCATCAATACTCGCGTCTCATACCTTGATGTGTATATGCTAAGCTGAAAATAAAAAAATACTAATAAGAACATAATAAGAAATAAGTCTGGGGGAGAGAAATTGATACAAAAAGTGTTAAAAAGGGTGGTTCCTTGTCATGATATTGTTTGGTAAAGAGTCTAGAAGGTTCTTGAATGTTAAATGCAGCAATGAAACTGGCGATGAGGGCTTTACTTGAACAATGATGTGGGATAATGGGTGGAGTCTGGAAAAGCTGCGAATGTCTACAGAGAAGTACATGGTGGTTAGATTCAAAAGCTGATCATGTGACATTTGGGTACTTGGGAAAAGGGTCATTTCGATGTTTCAAGTACAGGTGAGTCTCCGCGTTTTCAAACCTCTTTCTCTGTTTAGTCTACTATTTGCTTGAGGGCAAGCAAAGGTTAAGTCTGGGGGAGTTGATATATCATGGTTTTTACCCTGTTTAAGCCATGATATAAGTCCTTTTTATAGAGTCTTTCTAGTATTTTGTAATCTTTTAGAATCTTTTACAGGTCTTAGCACGTTTGGAGGATTATTGGAGATATTGAAGATTATGGGAGCACTTTGGAGCAGAAGCTGAAGTCGTGTTGCTGAGTATCTGATTTCACGGCAAGTATCGATCGATACCCCCTGGTATCGATCGATACCCAGCGCAGCAAACACAACCCGCGAGTTTTGTCAAGACTTGAAGAATTACAAAAGTGCCCATAAGTCTTTAATATTTACAAGAAGACCCCAAGTCGTGATTTAGGTTATAAATAGGAGTGTTAAGCCATCTATTTAGGCTATGCTTTTTATTACTTTGTTTTGAGATAAGTCTGATTTCCCTTCGTCCGAGATCAGATCTTTAACCCTTCTTTGATTATTTATTTGATGATTTATTCAAACATGTCTTTTGATTCAATTGCCATGTCTGAGTAGATTCACTTAGGTTTAGGGTTTTTTCATAAAGGATTTCTCTGAATGCTAGGTTAATTATCTGTTTAGGATTCACTATCTGAATTATAGTTCTTCGCTTAGGTTGTGTTCATAGCTAATTCTAGGTTGACGAATCTAGAATTTAGATCTTAGGATAATTGATTAGGCACGACAGTGCGATTAATTACCTGATAGAACCTAGGTGAGCAAATTGATTATTCGCAAAGAAATTTGGTTTAATTGATTTGTGAACATATCAAACTTATTATTAAAGCTGATTTAGACTTTAGGATTCGCAAAGAAATTTGGAATTCCTAGGATTTAGATTTAGATAGTTTTCGCAACGACAGTTGGTTAATTATACTTTAGTGATTTGAGTTCTAGAACTGCGCTAAATCTGAATCATGTTAGTTAGTTTATCTGCATTCATTGATTTCCTGAGAAAAACCCTGGGCCTATATTTTCCTGATTGAATACAACTCTTTTAATTTCTGCACTGCTTTTAATTACATTCATCTGGCTTAGCTTAATTCTATTCTATATAATCTATTGTGCGTTTCTGTGAGTCTTCTGTGGTTCGACCCCTAGCTATACTATTACAACTTCTTTAGTACTTTAGGGTATTAAATTGAGCATATCACATAGAATGTGCATTGACTATAGGAAGTTGAATTCATCGACTCGTAAGGATAATTTTCGTTACCTTTCATAGATCCAATGCTTGAACGTCTAGCTAATCATCCTTTTTATTGCTTTCTAGACGGTTATTCGGGTTTCTTTCAAATACCCAGACACTCGAATGACCAAGAGAAAACGACTTTCACGTGCCCATATGGCACATTCGCATATCGGAGGATGCCATTTGGGTTGTGTAATGCGCCCGCAACATTCCAACGTTGCATGATGTCCATTTTTTCTGATCTTATTGAGGACATGGTAGAAGTCTTTATGGACGACTTCTCCGTGTATGGCTCTTCGTTTGGTGTTTGCTTGTCTAATCTTTGTAGGGTCTTGCAACGATGCGGAGAGGCAAACTTGGTGCTCAATTGGGAGAAGTGCCATTTCATGGTATGTGAAGGCATTGTGCTCGGGCATAAGATCTCCGAGAAAGGGATTGAGGTAGACAAGGCCAAGATAGAGGTGATGGTTAGCTTGGAGCCGCCTAAGTCGGTCAAAGACATCCGATCTTTCTTGGGTCATGCGGGATTCTACCGAAGGTTCATCAAGGACTTTTTGAAAATCACAAGGCCTCTCACAAGGTTGCTTTGCAAGGAGGTCGAGTTTGTGTTCGATAAGGACTGCATGGGGGCGTTCCTAGAGATCAAGAAAGCGTTGATTAGCGCTCCTATAGTCCAAGCACCGGATTGGGACCTTCCGTTTGAGATCATGTGTGATGCTAGCGACTATGCGGTTTGAGCGGTTTTGGGTCAAAGGAAGGACAAGAAGACCAATGTCATCTACTATGCAGGTAGGACCTTAGATGACACTCAAACCCGGTATGTCACAACGGAAAAAGAGTTGCTAGCCGTGGTCTTTGCAATGGAGAAGTCTAGGTCTTATGTTGTGGGATCAAGGGTGATTGTCTACACCGACACGTGGCTTTAAGATACATTCATGCCAAGAAAGACACCAAGCCTAGGCTACTCCGTTGGATCTTGCTTCTACAAGAGTTTGACTTGGAGATAGTTGACAAGAAGGGGATAGAGAATGGGGTCGCGGATCAATTGTCTAGAATGAGGATTGAAGACCTTGTCCCGATTGATGATAAGCTCCCCGAGGAGAGTCTCATGATGGTTGGAGTTTTGAAGAAAGGGGTTGAAGCCGTGCAAGGGCTAGAGAGCGCTAATGGGTTACAAGATGAGAAACTACCATGGTTTGCAGATCTAGTGAACTACTTAGTGTGCGGAAAGGGTATAAGAAAAAGAAGTTCTTCCACGACGTGACTAGATACTATTGGGACGAGCCCTACTTATACAAGTTGTGCTCGGATGGGTTGTATAGAAAATGCGTGGCGGAAGAAGAAGTCCAAGGGATCCTACTCCATTGTCACGGGTCAAGCTTTGGCGGGCATCACACATCCTACGAAACCGCTACAAAAGTCTTGCAATCCGGTTTTTGGTGGCCTTCATTATTCAAAGATGCACACCTCTTTGTCTCCACATGTGATGCATGCTAAAGGAAAGGAAATATTGGGAAGAGAGATGAAATGCCCCAAAACCCAATCCTTGTGGTGGAAATGTTTGATGTATGGGGCATCGATTTTATGGGACCCTTCCCGTCATCATATGGTAACCAATACATATTGGTGGCGGTTGATTACGTCTCTATATGGGTGGAAGCCATTGCAAGCCCGACCAACGATGCGAAGGTTGTCCTAAAACTATTCAAGTCCATCATTTTCCCAAGGTTCGGAGTTCCAAGGGTGGTCATTAGTGATGGAGGTAGTCATTTCATCAACAAGGTGTTTGAAAGCTTACTTAAGAAGCATGGTGTGAGGCATAAGGTAGCAACACCTTACCATCCTCAAACGAGTGGCCAAGTAGAAGTATCCAACCGGAAAATCAAGGCCATACTCGAGAAGACGGTTGGGGGTTCGAGGAAGGATTGGGCCAACAAGTTAGATGATGCTTTATGGGCTTACCGAACCGCTTTTAAAACACCTATAGGGACTACACCATTCAACTTGCTTTATGGGAAGTCATGCCATCTACAGGTTGAGTTGGAATACAAAGCCCTATGGGCGGTGAAGCTTCTTAACTTCGACATCAAGACCGCACAAGAGAGGCGGTTGATTCAACTTCAAGAGCTAGAGGAGACTAGGCTCGAAGCCTATGAGAGTTCTAGAATCTACAAGGAGAGGACCAAAGCATTCCACGACAAAAGGATTGTGCACAAAGATTTCAAGGTTGGGGACCTAGTGTTGGTATTCAATTCCCGGTTGAAGCCCTTTCCCGGGAAACTCAAGTCAAGGTGGTCAGGTCCGTTTGAGGTTAAAGAAGTAAGGCCGTATGGATCCGTGGTGCTTGTTAACAAGGAGGGCCAAGATTTCATTTCAAATGGCCAAAGGCTCAAACTCTACCGTGCAAATCACATCGTCGAAAAGGGAGGTTCGATCCCCCTCGATGATGTCCCTCTAGCTTGAGAACGGTAACAAACGTCGAACTTAGTGACGTTAAACAAAATGCTCTTGGGAGGCACCCCAAGCTTATCATTGTACATATTTTCTTTTTGTTTATCTCTTTTTCTATCTTTGCTAGATCTTTTTGATGTTTTTGTTAAGTGTGCATAGGGGTTCCAAGATTAAAAGGCGAATACCGAGGAGTGACACCGAGGAGTGACCTCGGTATGGACTTGCCAAGAGCAATACCGACGTCATAGGTCGGTACCACAGCTCGGTATGGAAACAGGAGGAAAACCTCCTTAACACCGACGTGTGGTACCGAGGAGTCACCTCGGTATGCCAATACCGATGTGTGACGCCGAGGAGTGACATCGGTATAGACCGTGTCAAACGAGGGACCAATACCGACGTCACAGGTCGGTACCACAGCTCGGTATGGAAACAGGAGGAAAACCTCCTTAACACCGACGTGTGGTACCGAGGAGTGACATCGGTATGCCAATACCGAGGTGTGACACCGAGGAGTGACCTCGGTATTGACCAATTTTTAAAAAAAATCCGGACCCGAACCAGGTAAGATCCGACCCGACCCAGGTAAGTCTCCTTCTTCTTCCTATTCCACGCGACCAAACCCAATTTTTTTTCCATCACTTTTGCAATTTCAAGAGATAAAATTTCCCAATCTCCCTCTTTTCTCAACCAAATTTGGTGATTCAAAGCCACATAATCTCGATTTTCACTGCTTTTTTTGGATTTATCATCATTTCAAGCATCTAATCCAAATTCCCCAAGGTATTATTCAATTAAATTTTTGAAAACCATGGTTTTGTTCTTGAAGAAATATTGCTTGAATATGGTTTGATATTGTCTTGCACTTGTGCAAATACCTTGGGGATGGCTTATATATGCTTAAACTTGATGATTCATGTGCAAATTGTTGATGGTTAGGGATTTTGAGAAATTGAAATTTTGAGAAATTGGGATTTTGAGAATTAGGGATTGTGAAATGGGATAATTTGCTTGATAGGTGCGAATTGTGACCTTCGTTCATTGCTTTTAGATCATCTTTTGGTGACCCCTTGTTGATTTGATAAGAAATTGTACCTATGCTCATGAATTGTCTCAAGGATATTTGTAGGTACAATGTCGGACAAGGGCGCTCCATCGACACGGGAACGGACCAAGGTTTCAACAGTTGGGAAAGGGAAACGAATTGCCCAAGCTACGGCCGCAGAAAAGGGAAAAGGGATTGCCAAAGCTAGTGCCAAGGCAAAGGCTAAGACCGCGGCTACGGTTTCTAAAGCCAAGAAAACGACAAAGGGAAAGGGCAAGAAAGTAGAAGACGAGGTCGAGAGTGAGAGCTCAAGTGGAGAAGTCCCTGTGCCGCAACGGACAAAGCCAAGTGAGCAAGATTACTTCGACAAATTTGGCCAAATGAAGTTCGAGCAAGGCAAATTTGTCGATGCGGAGACGATGGATAGGATGGGGATAAGTGACTTCGCAACCCCAAGAAGGTGAATCCCATTCCTAAACACCTCAGAGATCCTATCACTCCAAAGCAGCTGCGTGGCTTTGAGAAGATGGTACGAAGGATCTCCCATGAAAGATCTTTTGAAGAAGCTCTAGAGGGCTGGCCTCTGCTGAGTCATTTCAAAGACTGCAGAGAAACTGAGGAAGAAGTCAAGGCACTCTTTCTCGAGGCAAGACGCAAGTCACAAGAGCCGCGGAAATTTAAACAGAGGGAAGACCCAGGGAAATTCGCAGTACCATGCTCTATCTCTGGAGTCGAGTTCAAGGAGTCTCTCGTTGACTCAGGGTCTAGCGTCAATGTGATGTCAAGGGGAATTGCTGAACAGTTGAAAGCTGACATTAGACCCCCTACCTTGCTTCTCACGTTTGCAAACTCTACCACCTCACCTCCATACGGTACTATCCATGCTCTGCCTATTCAAATAGGAGATTGCCTGGTGCCCACTGACTTTCAGGTTGTGGAGATGAGCAAAGGATCTGAAGTTCCTCTACTCCTGGGACGACCGTTCATGGCTACTGCTGGTGCGATCATCGACACACCTAATAAGAGGCTCTCCTTCTCTTACATTGACAGTGATGTCCACTATAAAGCCTTTCCCCCTAGGAGTGTTTCCGCACATGTCTCTAGCATCAA
>PKML01035772.1:35290-61255 GCA_002933935.1 Eutrema yunnanense
TTTGATTTTTTAATAAAAAAAAAAAAAAAAAAAAAAATGCGGTCCTTTCAGTTTCAATATGTTTTCAATATATAATATCTCTTGGAATTCTTCCTATTTTTCAACCGTGTGAGAGAGAGGAGAGAGCAAGAGAAATAACGACACTTATTTTGAAACGGAGGGAGTACTTCCTATGTTCTAATATAAGTGATGTTTAAGGTTTTTGCACACAGATTAAGGATTCATTTATTTTTTATTTTTCCATACTAAAAATATCATTTATTATCTATTTAAACATAATTTAACCAATAACAAAACAATCTGCAGTATACAAAATTGATTAGGTTTGATTCGAAATTGATTAGCATGGACTATACTTGAAATTGATCGTCACGATTTTTTGCTTAGGCCTCTCTATTCCTATCAGAGGGTTTCCTTTATTTTCAATTTTGGAAATTTCACATTATCCCTCGCTTGAGTGGAACCCAAACCGGCTTTTCAGCGACGGTATATCTTTGACTGAATATCCTGGTTTCCTTTTGGCTTTGTTCCTTCCTTCTATCACACAGGAAAACTTCCTTTTCTAAGCTCCCCTTGTCTATCACGCCTTCAATCAATATGATTTCCCTTAAATTAGTGGCTGAATATTGCAGCATTCATTGCAAATCTACCCTCCTAGTCGTCGATCTTCTCCCCCGACTCATCTCCCCGCGGCGACTGCAACAACTCAAATCCCTTCTTGGCTTTCACTCCATGGCTGATAACCTGCACGCGGCGATAAGAGTGATGTCTTTGGAAGATGATGAACCCATCAATCTCCCGAATGACCCACGTTTCCAAGTCTTTGATGTGAACTCTACAAGTATCCTGGGCAGGCTCTTAAACCCGGACAGTAAACCGATGGCAAAGATGATTGAAGCGATGCCAAGAATATGGAGGGTGTATGACAGAGTGAGAGGTATTGCTCTCTCCAAAGACAAGTTTCAGTTCATTTTTCAGAGGGAAGAAGACCTCGAGACAGTCTTGAAAGATAGACCATGGTCCTATAATCATTGGACAATGCTCTTGGAGCGATGGACTGCTAACCCACCAGCGGACTTCCTGACAACTTTTGAGGTCTGGATCCAGATTGCTAACATCCCGATGAACTTCTATACGGCATAGACCATGTTTGAGCTTGCAAAGGCAGTGGGCCACCCTGAAGAAATTGCTTACGACCCCAAGGCATCACAGAAAACAGAGTTTATTCGGGCAAGAATTAAGTTTGATATAGCCAAACTGGCTAGAGACTACAAAAACCTGAACCTGCCCACCGGTGAGACTGTGGTCATTGAATACAAGTATGTAAAGCTTCGGAAAAAATGCTTCCATTTTCTCAGACTTACCCATGAGAAGTTCTCATGCCCACTACTTCGGAAGAATCAGACCAGAGGGACTGAAAATATGAGGTCATCACTCCATATTGAACGATCCCTTAGTGGAAATACCAGTGCGCCGGTACACACACGAGGATTATTGGATGCTCCGCCGGGATTTCTTCCGTTGTTCTCTGGTTTGTCCCGTGAAGAGAACCAAATAGCGTTACAATATGTTTCTCATGCTGATGAGACGGAGAGGCTGGCACGGATCCAAAGAGTCCGACAATCCATTGATGACGCGACGGTTAACCAAACGGTTAAACTACCCCTTATCACTACCAATATGGACAAAGGAAAAGGCCATGTCTTTGGTTATGAAGAAGATACAGAGCGTCTAAAGAGGAGAAACATCAACGATGACAAGCCGATTGCACCTGCCCCTGGCCAAAACCCATTTGGAGACTCTGAAAATGAAATCTCATCGGCACAGAGCTTCTCCCTCTCAACAGCTGGTAAAGTTTCGACGGTTTTCGTTTAGGCTCCGGAGCAAAGGCCACAACGTCCGGGAACTTTACTACTGTCAAAAAACCCAGACGAAGGCCTCAGGCCTGGAAGAGGAAAACCAGACAGAACATCAGTACGAGCATAGACACGGTTCAACCTTGTCAAGACAAGTACCCGAAAGAGAGCGCCTCAAAGAGAAAAGCAGACCAGGGATCTGGCTTACCTACCAACAAATCATCAAAAACAGACGACAAGATGGTGGCTTCCGATTTGAAGCCGCTGCTATCCCAATGAGCGTTATGAGCTGGAACTGCCGAGGAGCTGGAAGCACTGAGACAGTTCAACGTCTCCGGGAAATTCGTAAAAAGTTTTTCCCGGATTTTTTCTTTTTAATGGAAACGAAACAAAAACACAACTACATTTTGGGTTTGAAAGATAGTTTGGGGTATGACGAAGTTATTACTGTTGAGCCAATTGGTTTAAGTGGTGGCTTGGCTGTGATGTGGAAGAACAGTTACACTGTTGAAGTTCTGTCTATGGATAAACGAATCATAGACTTAAAAGTAAAGATGGGCTCTCTGAACTTCTACTTGTCCTGTGTGTATGGTGATCCGGTACGATCACAAAGGCGTATGGTATGGGACCGTTTATCAGATATTGGCATGGTGAGAGATGAAGCGTGGATGCTAGTTGGTGACTTCAATGAGCTCATGAACAACGCAGAGAAGATGGGAGGGGAAGAGAGAAATGAATACACTTTCTAGGATTTTAGAACAATGGCTGAAATTTTTAAAATCAAAGAAATCCACAACGTTGGGAATTCCTTCTCCTGGGCTGGATGGCGAGATCGTGTGTGGATACAATGTCGGCTCGACAGAAGCTTTGGTAATAATGAATGGTTCCATCTGTTCCCTCAGGCGAAAATGAAATACATGGAAATGCTGGGTTCAGATCATCGGCCGATAATGATAAACTTTGCATATGAGGAGGATCACCAACCTAAAGGTCGGTTTTTCTTTGATAAGAGAATGGCTGAACAGGAAGGAGTTGAGGAGATTGTGCAGAAAGGGTGGTGTGACGAGGAGAATGGTGGAGGAAAGTCCTTGATGGACAGAATTAATCGTTGTCGAAGGGAGTTAGCAAAATGGAAAAAATCAGCTAACTTGAACTTCTGGAAAAAAATCCAGCGATTATCTCACCTGCTTGAAATTGAGATTTCTAAAACTTATCCCGACCCAAACGTGATGAGAAGAATAAGACTGGAATTAGCTGAGGCTCATAGAGAAGATGAGCTATTTTGGAAACAACGAAGTCGCGAGAGGTGGTTGAAAGCAGGCGATAAAAATACGAAGTACTTCCACCACTGCGTCAAAGGGAAGAAAGCAAAAAACAGAGTATTGATGCTGAGAGATGTAATGGGACGAGAACAATTTTCTGAAGGCTCCAAAGGTCACATCGCGGTGGAATATTTCAGAGATCTCTTCATGAGTTCGAACCCATACGATTTAGATACATTGTTTGAAGGATTCCGGGAACGAGTTACGCGGGTGATGAACTTGTCTCTCACTAGTCAAATCTCTGATGATGAAATCAAAAGAGCTGCTTTCGCGGTGAAAGGGAGTAGTGCTCCGGGTGACGATGGACTTACGGGCATCTTTTATCAACGGTTTTGGAATATTGTGGGACCTTCGTTAACAGAGGAAATCCACAAATTCTTCCAGACAGCCATTATTCCCCCCGGATGGAACCATACACAGCTCTGCTTGATCCCAAAGATCCCCAATCCTACAATGATGAAAGATATGAGACCAATTAGTCTTTGTTCCGTTCAGTATAAGATTATATCCAAGATTTTATGTGACCGCCTCAAGAACATCCTCTCGGAGATCATCTCTGATACTCAAGGAGCCTTCGTCTCTGGCCGTTTAATAACCGATAACATCATTGTGGCCCACGAGATGGTACATGGGTTAAGAACTAATGCAGCAGTGTCTGAGAATTTTATGGCTGTAAAGACGGACATGTCTAAGGCGTACGATCGAGTGGAATGGTGCTTCCTCGAAACCTTAATGGAGAAAATGGGATTCGACCGAATATGGATTCGATGGATTATGGCATGTGTCAACTCAGTAACTTACTCGGTGTTACTCAATGGTCAATCTCATGGATTCATCAAACCTGAACGAGGCATACGCCAAGGAGACTCTCTCTCTCCTTTTCTGTTTATTATATGTGCAGAAGCCCTGGTCCATGCGCTCAACCAATCTGAGATGTCTGGCAAGCTACATGGGATTTGCCTCGCTACTGGGGGTCCATCGGTCCATCACCTCCTTTTTGCCGACGATAGTTTGCTCATGTGCAATGCTTCGGTGGAAGAGGGTGCAGAACTCATACGTTGCCTTACACTCTATGGTGAAGCCTCGGGGCAGGAGATCAATCAAGCGAAATCGTCCATTATTTTTGGAACAAAGGTACAAGAGCATGTGAAAAGAGCAGTAAAAGCAGTACTTGGGATCGATAAAGAAGGAGGAGAGGGCTCGTACTTGGGTCTACCGGAAAGCTTTAGCGGATCTAAACGCAAATTACTAAACTTTATCCGTGAAAAACTCCAAGGCCGTTTGAGAGGTTGGTTTGCTAAATCTCTGTCTCAGGGGGGGGGAAAGAGATACTCATAAAATCGGTCGGCTTAGCTCTCCCAGTCTTTGCTATGTCCTGCTTCAAATTGTCTAAAGATCTATGCAAGAAGTTAACAAGTGCTATGATTGAGTTTTGGTGGAGTAGTGGCAATAATCGACATAAAATAACATGGGTTGCCTGGCAAAAGTTATGTAAAAGGAAAGAGGAAGGTGGACTCGGCTTCCACGACATCAGCCTGTTCAATCAAGCTCTTCTTGGGAAGCAAGCCTGGCGCATCTGGTCCAAACCAGACTCCCTTCTTGCTCGAATACTCAAAAGCCGCTATTTCAAAAATAACTCATTCCTAGAATGTGGTGTGGGATCTAGACCTTCCTATGCGTGGCGCATCATCATTTTTGGCAGAGAAGTTATAAAACAGGGGATGATAAAATCTATAGGAGATGGAAGGGAGACAAGCGTATGGACTGAAAATTGGATCCTTGATATCGCCCTGAGACCCCCATTATACCGCGAGCACACTGTCATTGATTTCACGATTAAAGTCTCAGATCTACTCGTGGAGAATACTGGATCTTGGGATACAGATAGAGTTCGTCACACATTCACAGATGAGGATACGGAACGTATCCTTCTCATCAAACCTATCCTTAATCTGCAGGACTCTCTGGTTTGGAGTGGGACGAAGAACGGAATTTACACGTCTCAAAGTGGCTACAGGTTTCTTGAAGCGGTTCGTGATGCTGCTACACCACCTGCTCACGTAATGCTTCCAATTGAAAAGGCTGTCTGGAATGATCTATGGAAAGCTAAAACCACACCTAAGATCAAACACTTCATGTGGAGAGCCTTATCAGGTGCCTTGGCGGTAAATGAGAGGCTGAGATCCCGCAACTTACAGATCGATGTGTCATACACCTCTTGTTTTTCATCACCGGAGAGCATTTTTCACGTGCTCTTCAAGTGCGATATCGCGAAGGATATATGGATCTTATCGGGCATCCCCCCACCTCCTGCAGGATTTTCACCCAACTGGATGCTATTGAACCTTCATTATCTTATAAGGTGCAGCAAAAACAGACTGATCCCTATGAAAAACCGCATGGCCTTCCCATGGATCCTCTGGCAGATTTGGAAAGCACGCAATGCCTTTGTATTTGAGAGGATACGGTTTGCTAACTATATCATCTCCAAGGCTACAGAAAATGCAGAAGCTTGGATTCATGTCAACGAGCAGGGTAGTGAACTCATTCAGAACCCTCTGGTGGAAACTGACAAATGGAGGAAGCCAAATCAGAGTGCTCTGAAATGTAACATCGGTTCATCTTGGAACAGAGAAACACAGACATGTGGGGTTTCGTGGCTGGTCCGAAACTCTAATGGTGAGGTCCTCTTCCATAGCCGGCGTTCTTATGCCCTAGTCTCTTCCGTGATGGAGTCTGAACTGCTAAGTTTCCATTGGGCAATTGAAATCCTTTGCAATATGCGGGACATAAGTAAGGTGGGGTACATTAGTTTTGAATCGTCGCTTATCCATGCTCGAGAAGCACTTCTTAATCCTCACCTCTTCCCTGCCTCTCAAGAGATTCTCCTTGGCATATTCCATCATCTCCAGGCTTTTCAGAATTGGTGTCTAGAACACACCTCATTGATTGGAAACAGAGCAGCGGATGCGATTGCGAGTAGCGTCACCCGTGACGTCAGACATCAATCATATATCTCGAGGTACGGACCTCTATGGCTCTGCGATATCCTACTGGCAGAAGCAACAACTTAGATGGGCTTCACTACCCTTGATCGATGGAGACCAATCACGACCCATTCTTCGTTCGATTTCGAACAGTCAATGTGTTTGGATGACCCCATTCCCTTACCGTACTTTGTGGTTTTTGTTTTTTACTTTAGAGGATCGATAAGGTACCTACTGGTATCACATCCCCCCTCGTCTGAATTCCTTGGAATTCTCGACCTTTACATTGAATAACACCAACGTTAAAAAAAAAAGAATACAAATGGTCAAAAATAATTAAAAAATTATTTAATTTTGTATTTAAAACTGAAAACATCACTTATTTGAGGAAAAAAAAACCCCTTAAAACATCACTTATTTAAGAACGGAGGGAGTAGTAAATATTTCCTAAGTTATGTGCATTTATGAGCCCCTTCCTAAAATTAATGCTCTAAATATTTAGTAAACCATTCCAACATATTTATACCCACATTTCTAAACATTTAAACCACTTTTCGAATGTCGAAACCATTTCTAAATGTTTAGGGGATTCTTTCTAAAATTTTAGGAATCCATTCCTAGCAATTTGTAAACCATCCATTAGTAAATATTTCCTAATTTTTTTAGGAACACCTTTTGACATCTCAAAACATTTCATTAATGTTTAGTATACTTTTTAGGGGTTTTTCGTCCTTTGGATAAGCTTATCTCATGCACTAGAATAATAAAACGTCAGAGCTCGGAAAACACGATGGTGAAGTATTTTCTGAGGACTATCCGACGGTCAAACACTACAAGAAAATGTCGTATATAAAGCACCACATAAACGCTATGACATGATACCATAGCGTTATCGCAAACGCTCTATCTTCGCCCGTCATAATAGGTCTGGCGCTTTAGATAGCTTTTTTTCCTTATGCTACGCTAGTTATTTTTTCCATGGCATTTACTAGTTTTGCAATTGTATATTTTATAATAGCATTTTATGTTTGTTATTATTTATTATTCATTTTTATAAATTTTTGCTGGACTATTTTGATTGGGATATGTTATTTGTACCTAATTAATTTATTTACTTTGTTATATTTTGATCATTAAAAAAAATATTGATAAGAAGCAAATGTTATTACTAAATAAAAACACCATAATTAGATGACAATAAAATTACATACTGTGAACTACAAAAACAAAACAAAAATTTGTTCTTCACTAACTGCACAAATCAGCCCGAATTAGAAGCAGACTGATTCAGAAGATTATAAAAACAAACAGTAGAGTGGCACTTAGCAGTAGCTCGTCACCATAACCCGTCGAATTGTATAACTCCTGAATCGCAGAAACATAAACAATCTTGAATGGTTGCAACACTAAAAGACAATAATTAACAAATGGATGAGCATTATGCAATTACGTACCAGAACTTGACCCTTCTTGTAATATTTGGCGGAACTGCTCAAATTTTCCTTGTTTGAAGTACTCTCTGTTCACAAGATATATAAAAGAGATGAAACCCAAATTAGAACAAACATAAATCATTTGAGACACATGACAAAATCATAAAAGCTGTAGAACTTGGACAATCATGCTCGTATAAGTTTTCATAGGAAAGAGAAAGAAACAGAAGAAAACCTACCAAGTCTAACCAGCTGCTGAAATAACTCGGTTCAAAGACTGTCAGACAGTTTACCTCTTTCTCTCCTCCGCTCAGCAATGAGAAGATGGCTCATGTATATGACTGTTTCATCATTGATACACTCCCAATATGCCACATCGTTCCTTGCTCTTTCTCTCACATTTAATAGCCTCAGACGAACATAAACAAAGATCTTCTCTTCCCTCCCACTCGATCCTGAAATTGGGAAACAAAGGAGATTCAATGCAAGTATCTTGTCTAAGTTAGAAACAAATCAAACAATCTCAACCAGCTGAACCATGTTCATCCTTTTAGAAACTGCTGCCGATTCCATATCCATAAAAGATAGAACAAACCTTAGAATGGCCCAACGAAGCTGCGACATGGAGGATAGTGCAACCATCTTCGTTTCTGAAATTCAGCACAAAAACTTTATAACATATTCTTTAACTTCTATAAACTAAAGAACAAAATACGATTCTAATTTGATCACATATTGATAATCAATAAGAAAATATATTTACAAACAAAAACTACTGATATACTCTCATATTACATATTTTAGCATGCATTTCATGCATGTTTTTGTATAGTCCTCATGCATAATCATGGTCTTATCATGCAATTAGGTTCCAAATTAGATATTAGGAGTTGCTTTAGGTCCTAGTGGGTCTTTAGGCATTTTTGGAGTCATTAATAGGTGCTTTTGGAGGAGGTTCGAGACCCGAAGAGAGGAGACAGGGACCATACAGAGCATCGATCGATACCAGGTGTGACACTGGGTATCGATCGATACCACCACCGATGCCACTGCTCGGTGTCACAGCTCGGTATCGCCACAGGGAGAACCCGGGGGAAAAAGCCCTTAACACCGAGCAAAGATACCGAGGTGTGTCCTCGGTATCCACTGAAGAAGCAAGCCAAAACACCAAGTATCGATCGATACCCCTCGGTATCGATCGATACCAATGCTTCAGAAGCCATACACCGATGCCTTTGCTCGGTGTCACGGGTCGGTATTGGTCCCAGGAAGATCCGGAGGAATTGGCCCCTAATACGGAGCAACGGTACCGAGGTGTGTCCTCGGTATCCCTTGAAGAACTGGCCCGACACCAAAGGTATCGATCGATACCGAGGGTATCGGTCGATACCAACCACTTTTTGCCCATTTTAACCGGGTCAATACCCGGTTTGTTCCGGGTTGACCCGGTTCGTTACTGTTCAGTATTTAAGCCCAAAGACCTAATCTTTAAGGGCTAAGTCTTTTTCTAGCAAGAACCCTCTCTAAGAGTGATTTGTAGGAGATTGATCTTCTTTATTTTTTATGCAATCTAGTAGTTGTTTTCATTGATTCTCTTTTTCTTATCCCCTTTCTTGTTGATTATCCAAGATCCATCCATGAATTCTTCTCTTATCATCGATTTAGAGGTGTTCTTCATGGGTCTTGAGTAGTCATTTTAGGATCTTGAGATGGGTTAGATTTAGGGGATTCAGGGCTTGATCTAAGGTGTTTAGGATTAGGTTATATATTATCCTTCTTTGTTTAATGTTCTTATTGCTAAATCTAGCTTGAGAGAGTGGATTTAGATCATAGGCATTTCATGCATACCAAGTGTATGGTGAAATGCCTTGATCAATTATTCAAAGGATTTATGTTCTTAGCCTATGAGAATAGTTGTCTAAGGCATATTTTTGGTTGATCTAGTTTATATTCTCAATGCATGTTGATTGATAATTCACAAATGATGATTTGCTAATGAATTTGATAATTAACATAGTGATTAGTGCCTTGAAAGAGGACTAATCAAGATTAGAGATCATTAACCTAGGGATAGCTTGTTTGTGTGAATGAATGCCTTGGATCATGCTTGGGTCGCCTAATATCGATTACCCCATCTTAGGATTCGCTTTGCTTATTGCTTTTACATCTTGTTTAGTTTGTTATTACTTGTTTTATTTGCTTAATTTGGTTACTTAATTACAAAACCCACTCGTTTGGCTTAACTTACATAGGTTCCTTGCATTCTTAGTGCTTGAATTCATTTTCCGATAGGTTCGATAACCTCTTATGCTCAATAGGCATTTAGAGAATTGACTCTTAGGATTGCGAAAATCCTCGTATCAACTACACATGTTCAAGTAGCCAAAGCAACATTTTACACATTCAAACCAAAAACAACACAAATAGCAATAGTCAAACATAATTGCACGAGAAAGCTCTGTGGTTAAGATGGAGAATATAGTGTAATGTTCTTGTAAAGATCTCAAAATAAAAGATGCATTTGATTAGAAAGAAGTAAAAACACGAGACAGCTGGAAACATAACTTCAAACATAATTGGCTGTGTTTCATATGATAGTATTTATTGATAGAAAACAAACCAAATCTACTGCTACATGTACTAATCTAGACAGAAGAATGGAAAGCACAATCAAGTGTAGATAAAAAAAAAAAAGATATGTATGAGGCACTTAGTAGCATAATGAATAACCACAAAGCTGTGTCAACTAAACTAGGAAGAAGGAACTAAATATGGTGGTTAAATGAAAACATTGTAAGTATCACACAAACTCCGTAATCAAAAGTCTTAATTAAAGACAAGACACAAACCTAGTAACTAGTCTAATCTCAGCACAACTTATAAACGCTTTTATATAAACTAGTTACCTTTTCAACAGCTTCCTGGAGTTTTGTGGTACTTTGTATGGTTCCTGCAATTGAACAACCCGTCAAACCCAGAGACATAACTGAAATACATGACATAACTTAAGAGAAAACACCAAACTGTCAATCTAATCCAAACAATACTCCAAACCCAGCAAACAAATCTAGAGATGTTTCTCTTGAGAAATTCATCGAAAAATCAAAGTCTCTATTAGATTTTGAAGGAGAGAGCAAGATAAATACCTAACCGTGTGAGAGAGAGGAGAGAGCAAGAGAAATAGCTAGCAAAACAAATCGAATAAAGGAGCCGTCGTGGCTGTGAGAGAGAGGAGAGATTTGGAATTGGAGAATCAAAGAAGGGATTCGCCGAAATCGAATAGGAGTGTGACGATGGTAACGTTTCTTCTTCTTCCTCGGAGTTTCTGAATCGTCACCGGAAACTGGGTTTCTGAACACCGGGAACTGGGTTTCTGAGCAACGGAAAATGGGTTTCTCGTCACCTATTAGCGAGAGAGGGTGAAGAGAGAAGAGAGAAAATGCAAGAGAAATACCTAACCGTGTTTCACGAGTCGGAAGCTAGCAAAACGAATCTAATAAAGGAGCCGCCGTGGCTGTGAGAGAGAGGAGAGATTCTGAGCACCGGAAAATGGGTTTCTCGTCACCTACTAGCGAGAGAGGGAAAATGAAAAAAAAAATTTGCGCCTAAAGTAAACATAGCGTTTAAATATGCAACTACTATCTAAAATAAGTATTTCTTTTTAAACTTAGAATCCGAAAACACAAAGATAGCATTTCCATTTTTGAAACGCTATCTTAAACTTGGTGTTATATCAAAGATAGCATTTATATACAAAACGCTATCTTCTTATGCTATATTTACTACATTTTCTTGTAGTGAAATCAACAAACAAGAGAGAAAACGACCACAATTTTTGGGCTTTGGGTTCGGAAAGAATCAGAAAATGGGATAAATAGACTAAGTGACTTTGGAACCGAAAGAATGATGAATCCATAAAATATTTGTTGGTTTAGTGGGCAATTACAGGTGAAAACATGAACATGAGAGTGAATGTGGACGTTTCATAGAGTAGTTCTTTTTTTTTGTTAAGTAGAAGGGATTCGGGCCTATGTCTTAAACACACCAACTTTTGCTAATACTTTATTACATGACGTAAAACATCCCTCTTACCGGGAATCGATCTAGGAGCAAACCAGACATGAAGTAATTCTTGAGAAATCAAGATTTAAGAAGTTAATAAAAGATGGTGTTAGAAATAAAATAAAAAAGTTAATAAAAGAAAACTAGTAACGTGGACCGTTTCAAGTGGAAATAAACTTCAAACTCCATATTAATGTTTGGCCCATATAGAGTAATTTCTCTGCAGTCTGCATTTGATTTGACATTGCAACTAACTCAACCAAGTCGGTATAAAAACATTTATTATGACGTGTGCATTTACAAAGAAGACCGAATCCTGACGTGTGCATTTACAAAGGTTGACTACCCATCTTTTTTTTTGACCAAAGGCTTTTGACTACCCATCCTTTCATTTGAGGATATATAATTAAATTACAAATTGGATGCAGTCGAAAATAATTAAATCTCTACAAATTTAAGTTTTGGGACAAATTTAAGTTGATTCCAAATTTAAGTTTTGGGACAAATAATTAAATCTCTACGAATTGGATGCAGTCAAAAATCACTAAGAATAACAAACGTAAACCTATAACGAAATTAAGTTCACAAACGACAAATTTGAATGATAAAACTCTAGAATCCACTAGAAAAGAAAAAAAAAGTCTCAACTTTGATTAATAAAGATAATAAAATATCTATTATAAATCACCTAAAATCTCTATATATACGTATATCTAAAACCCTAGCATAAAATAGGAAAAACTTTGAAATAAAGAAATTTAGAAAAGGTAAAAAAGCTTAGAGAAAAAAAGAAAAACACTCAAAATGCTAAAAGGGAAAACATGAATTTTTTTTGGGGAAAAAACATATTAAATCCTTCCTACGTGAGTCTCCTCAACCTCCATAGAACTCGACCTCGAGTTCTCTTTTGGATAAAGAACTTCATATGTTTGGTACTCATGAATATTAGTTACATTAAAAGTATTAGAAATGTTCATGGGTTCCGGAAGATCCACATCATAAACATTAGATCATTTATCTTCCTCAACACCTTGAATGGACCATAATTTCGAGGCTGGAATTTGTTGTACGTACCAACTAGGAATATCTCTTTCCGAAGGAACACCATCACATCATCACCTTCTTTGAAAACTCTTATCTTCCTACACGTATTAGCAACAATATTTTTTTTTCTATCTAATACACTCTAACTTAGCCTTAACATATTCCTTAACTGCTAAAATCTCCTATGTGGTAGTTTTAGTTGATGCACTGACCCCAAGGGACTTGGGAAACTTAACCAGATCAACCACAAGCTTAGGAACATAAGTGTATGATATGGATGGTTTTTGTACCATTTCTCCTTAGTTTTTCTCTTTGTTTTTATTCTTTTCATCCATATTCATACATTATAGTCTAGATTTCTCTCATCTTACATATTAGAATCCTAGGTTGTATATATTGCATTTGCACTTGCATATTGGTAAATTTTAGTTACTTTTGGAGCAAGTGGAGAGAGAGGACTATAGGAGGAAGAGGCTAGAGATGAGAAAATGTTTTGTGGTCAGTACACAAACTCTTAAAAAATCAAATTTTTCGTGTCTAACTCTTTATAAAAGTAGTAAAATATTTTCAAATTTTGTTTTGATATATACTCAAATTATAGTGGAAAATATTGCAAAATCTCAAATAGATTTTTTCTTTAAATATATATGAATTGATTATTATTTAAAAATATATAATAGGCTTGAATAGTATGTAGTTTTTCACGTTTTCATGTTTTGAAAACATGATTCCGCCGAGTACATACCATTCACAATAATAAGCACGAAATGATAAAAAAATTGGAAATTAATAAGTTATTTTCCAATCCATCCTGCACGTTTTAAATTTATAACTAGTTTATACAGAACTTTATTCATCTAATAAATAGTAGCTTTTTGGCGTTTTAAGTTTATTTAGTTTTAACTTTTTCGTCTTATTGATTCTGCTATATTATTATTCAGATATTCCATTATTTTGCTATTCGGCTCACATACTAGTCAAGCCCAATATGTGTTTTTTTAATATCGTAATTATTAAAAAAAAAAAAATACATATCATTTTGAATGAGAAACAATTACTTATTATATTCTTTTCAATAATTTTGAAAGACAATTATATATTTTTCTATTTTAATTATTTTTTTTTATTTTTTGTATTTGTAGTGACATAATATGTAATAATTTATAATAAAAAAAAACACATTTTCCTAAATGAGTCGATTGAATTTTTTGTTTCACATTTATGATGAATTTATACATCCCAACAAGATCGACTCTTTTTGCCTCGTTGACTTCACTATTGATTGACTTGCCATTGATTTTGGGGATATAATTGTAAGTTTGTAACGCTGTAGTCGTGTAGATCACTAACCTAATAGTCGTGTAGATCACTAACGCAGTACCTAAGGTTTTTATATAACTTGTAGTCGTGTAGATCACTAACGCAGTACCTAAGGTTTCTATATAACTTGTAGTCGTGTCACTAACCTAATAGTCGTGTAGATCACTAACGCAGTACCTAAGGTTTTTATATAACTTGTAGTCGTGTAGATCACTAACGCAGTACCTAAGGTTTCTATATAACTTGTAGTCGTGTCACTAACCTAATAAGGCATTCAGACTTTAAACCTGTAATCTCGACATCCTCCGGTCTTGAGCAAGATTTTGATCGAAGTTCAGGTAATTTTCTCTTTCTTAATTAAAACTTATCTTTTTTTTTATAAAGTTAATTAAAACTTATCTTAAAACTCAAATATTTATAATAAATACATATAAAAATTAGTATGTAGCTTAATAAAATAACTTATAAATACTTATAAAATTTATTAATGTAACTTAACATTATTATGAATCATATCAATCAACATATACAATTCGTATATGTTTCTTTTTTCAACATTCATAAATTTTATATAGTTAAAAGTAAAAAAAAATATTGTAACATAAGATAAAAAAACTATAACTTGTAGTTAATTCTTTTTATCTTTATTATTACATATAAGATTGCATGTTTTATTTATTTATTTTTACATACTTTATTAATTATTTTGTATAAAAACTGGTTCATAGTATTGTAAAAATATCTATATATGTTGCCTGTTTTTGTTTTCGGAGAAGTTTTTTACCTACGTCGGCGATTATGAATAAAATCTTCTAGATGACAAAAAAAGAATATAGTAAAAATATTTGTTTATTTGTTTTGCTCTATATATATATATATATATATATATATATATATATATATGATTTATATATATTCTAGATTTTACTATAAAACTGTCCTAAATTCTCTGCCTTTTCTTGTAAAAATATTCTAGATTTTTTCTTGTCAATAATTTACTATAAAACTGTCCTAAATTCTCTGCCTTTTCTTGATTATTTTCCTTTTCAGATTAGCTCCAGTTATATCAATGGCGTTGATTGAATTCTCCAAAGTGTTGAAATACTCAGCAGACCTGAGTTCTAACGAGAACGGAACCAAAACTTCGACGGTTAAAACTGTCCTACAACATAAGTTGTCATCACGACACCTGAAATCTTACATATCCACTTGTCAAGAAGACCCAGAGCTCAAATCCTTTGACTCTTCGCTTCACCAACGAACCAGCAAATTGTTCAGCTCGCTCGACACCCAAGGCAAGACTGAGAATTTATCGCTAGACTCACTCATGGAGGTCTACCAGTTTCTAATTGAAGCAAACGAAGATGTGGCAAAGATCATTATTGAAAGCAAAGAAGATGTGTGGAAAAACGAAGAACTAAGGTCTTTGGTTGAATTCTATTTTGAAAATACCACCAAGACCTTAAGATTATTCAATACCGTGGGGAATTGCCTCAAGAAAGCAGAAACCAGCCAGCTTATCATTCGATTTGCGGTAAAACAGTTTGAAACAGAGTCAATGGACGTGGATCTTGGAGGGAATAAGAAGATTATGTATGCCAAAACGTTAGAGGAGCTGAATAAGTTTAAAGCCAAGGGAGATCCTTTTGGTGAAGAGTTCGTGACTCAGTACGAATCTGTCTACGAGCAGCAGGCTTTGCTTCTGAAGGAATTGTGTAAGCAGATAGCAAAGCTTGGTAAGAAACATAAAAAGGTAAAGAAATTGAGGATATTGTCGAACGTGATTTTCGGGACTGCGGTTGTCTCTCTTCTTGCCTTATCGGTGGTTTTAATCCCAGCGTGCTCACCTTTGGTGTCTATGGCTACCGTAATATTGTGTGCACCGATTATGGGTGAAGGGAAATGGGTCAGCAAGATGTTGAAGGAGTACGAGAAGGCTGTGAAGACACAGAAAGATATGTTTTCACTGACGGAAAAACGTTCGAAAGTCAATAATGAAGCGATTGAGACAATAAATAGCTTAGTCAACGAGCTGATGACAAAGATCTCGTCGATTTTGGAGTCTGTGGATTTTGCTATGGAGAGAGAAAATAATGAGTTGGCCACGAAACATGCGATGCAAGAAATCATGAAGAAAGTAGAAGGGTTTACTAAGAAAATCGAGGATGTTAGTGAAAAAGTGGCGAAGTGTAGCAAATTGGTCGTTGAGGGGAGAATTGAGGTTCTGGAAAGCATCGCAAATTCAAAGGGAAGTGGTAAGTAAAATATCAATGCGTTTAAATCATTGGTTCTTAGGGTTTGTTGTTCTTTTTTTGTTGTTCTTTTTTTGTTTTTTTTTGGTCGACCCATGTTTTATATCTTTAAATCATTAGTTCTTAGGGTTTACAGCCCATTGTCCTCTTATTTTGTAACGTTGATGATCATCTTTGTGAACTGGTGTTTATGTACATCTATATAAATTAATATTGTTAATTGGTACTATTAATATTTGCTTACTTTATAAAGATAATAATTATTCAGACTATACAATATGTAGTGAAACCACTGCCTGCCGTAAATTACTTGTGATCCTATTCAAGGCATATCAATTTCAAAGTTAACATGTATATATGTCCAATATATCGCAAATGAGAAATCGAGAAATCAAACATATATATAATGAAGACTAAACAAAGTTAAGAAGAGAAAACTACAAACGTGGTTCTTTTTTTTTTGGCTATATTTAACTATTTATATTGACTAAAGGCGCAAGTTATATATGGTTCCTTTGGGCTTTGGGGTCTTTATTCATAAATATTTCAAGATTTGTAGATGACAATGACTTTCATAATTGATCTCCTCCTAATCTGAGCTTAAGAAACAAACAAAGACAGGTAAAACATAAACATTTGGATTCTTGTGCAGAGAGATTGGCCAAGCCCTCGTAGCTTTATCCTTGATCATGTAAATTTACCCATCGACTTGAAAAGTACTTTAGACAAAGTTTAAAGGTTACATGATTTAAAGGTTACATGATCGAGTAGCGCTTGGAACAGAACTAATATTACATGATTTGGTTACACACCTGGGGGATTATGGGCTTCGGCCCAGAACGTGCGCGCGTAATCCAAAAAAAAATTACCCATAGAATGGTACATATAGCTAATAACTTCAAGAAACTTAGCATTTTTATACATCTTATGTCTATATGCGGATGAAGACCGGTCTCGTATTCCTATTGGGTCCACTTTAAGACAAATTTGTGTGTATGTATGTATATTTAAAATGAGAAACTATAAAGGTACCTCCAACGGGAGGCTCTTAGCAAATTAGGTTAGGTTCTTAACTCAAAAAAAAAAAAAAATATGAACAATATAAGAACCGGTTCTTAAGGGGGTTCTTACACTGTTCTTAGCCACGAGTCAACCCCTAATTCGCCGGAATTTTGTTTTTTGCCAGATTTTTTTTTTACTTTTTTTTTTTTTACTTTTTCTTAACTTTAACTTAAAAAAAAAGATTCTTAATTTTTTTACATATTAATGAATCTTTACATATTAAACTTTTTTTTTAAGATTCTAAAATTCTAAACTTTTTCTTCCTGAAGCTTCGGCAATATTTTGTATGTTTTAAAATTCATGAAATGCAATATAATTTTGGTTTTATAAAATATAGTGTGTTTATAATTTTTTACAAAATAAATTAAACTTAAAAAAATTAATTATAAAAAAATATTTTTTTTTAAGAACTCCTAATGAAGTTTACCATTGGAGGTGAAAAAACTTAAGGGATTATAAATTTTTAAATAATCAAAATTTATGATTTAAAAATTGGTAAGAACCCCATGATGGAGTTCACCATTGGAGATGGTCTAAGGCGTCGACAAAGAATGGAGATGTGGAATGTAACACCCATTCCCTGTCACTTTGAAACCTACATGAACTACAAACAAACACATATGTTCACATTAAAAAGGGGAAAAGAGTGGGGTGAGTATTGAATTACTCAGTGAGAAGCGATCATACATATCTACATGATTCACCAGTAGCGGACCTACGTTGTGGGTAGGGGGTCAATTGACCCCGGTTAAGTTTAGATATAAATTATTTTATATAGGATTGTTAAGTAATTTTTGGATTATTTTGATGATTTCTCCTTTGTTGACCCCGGTTACTCTCGGTTATTTTGGTTCAAAATCTTTATTTGCACCCACCATCTACTTTTTCGGCTTAATTTTTATTAGTCATTTTTACTCATATAACGATAGATTTTTTAATTGTTTTTTCACTAAATAAAACTACAAAACATAATAAAATCTTATATCTTTCTAGTTTAGAAACTATAGTTTTATAGTTTCATATTAAAAAGTATTTACCTAATATTAAACTATTGCAAAATAACTTAGTTTTTAATATTAATATATTTAAAAATGAATATTTAATATTAAATAATATTAATATATTTTAAAATAAATATTTAATATTAAATTTGCATCCTGTAAAAATATTTTTTAGGTCCGCCATTGTGATTCACATTATAATAATAATTCAGAACAATATACGCATATACTAATAACGCTTATAAATGGTACAAGCAACACAACCGAGCATGCCTAAACATTATTCAACTAACCATTTATGACCTAAAGTCTTAACCTTATCTTACATTCACTTTTAATTCTCGAGGCACTTATGTTTTCTTGATCATATTTACAACTATTCTAACAATTATTATACAGCCATTTATAAATTAAAATACACCTACTTCGCTTTTAAAATTAATGAAGTTCCCATCTCCATATAAAAATGTGAACACCCGATCCCGCCTTCCTATTCAAGGATCCTGATGAACCGGCATGACACTTTCGACCCCGTCGCTGGTTAAATGCGACGTGTCGGCTTTGACATTATTTTTACCACATTTCTAAAGTCTCATTTTATTTCATTAAATAATTAAAGTCTAACAATTAATTCATAAATCGAAATGAATAAATAAAACCGAAATAAAACCATCGATTGTCTTTTAAAAGTAAATGACTGAAATTCTAAATAAATAAATAAATAAAACCCGATTCCCAAAAACGGCGCACCACACTGGAACTACTCGTCCAGCTCCACATACTCGTCCTCATCGGACTCACCTGAAAAAGAAGAGAGGGATGAGTAATTTGGATTACCTAGTGAGAACTAAACCTACACTCTCATCACATTCAACCATTTCATTCCAATATATCAAGTATAAATCTACACACATATCAAACATAACGCTCTACCAGCGCACAAGCAATTTACATGCAAGGGAATCTACCAGCGCACAAGCAATTTACATCCTTTTAACCCCGTTGGAAGCCTACCAGACTGCTGGTCTCGGGTCCATCAAACAAATCGTACCACTGTCCCCTTCGCAGTGACGATGACCTCATTTCTAAACTATGCTACAAGCACTATTCACACAACAGGGTGATAAAACAAGGATGCAGGTTATTCATCTAATGCGTTCCTAATCCATTTCCATTCATCAATGCGGATCAACCAATATGCACACTGAAAATGTGTCCGTACTCCGTAACACGCCCTAACCTGAATAGATATAGACTCAACACACTAAAAGGAAATAATTAAACATGACAAAAGCCTAGATCTAATCCTCACCTTTGATTTTCTGCAGATATGACGAAGGAGAACGAATCTAGAAGACGGCGTGAAGGCGGTGGTGCTTGGCGGCTCCTCCTCGGCTCCGGCGTGGCTCGCGGAGGCTGACTCGGCGGTGACTCGGCCGTGACTCGGTCGAACTCAGCCTGACTCGGTCCTGACTCGGGCTGACTCGGCCGACTCGGTACTGACTCGGGCTGACTCGGTAGACTCGGTCCTGACTCGGGCTGACTTGGCGACTCGGCGGCGGCGACTAGGTGACTCGGCGACGGTGACTCGGTACTCCGGCGACGGACGGCGGTCGGCGGCGGACGGAGGCGGACGGCGGCGGTCGGCGGCTCCGGCGACTCTCTCTCTCCTCTCTCCCGATTTTCTTCTTGGAGGCAAATGAGTCTCTACCCTCTCCCCTGCTTCTCTTATATAGGGGTCTAGCCCTAGGGTTTCCTGCAACTGGGCCTCTCCTTCCTGGGCCTGCAGTTGGGCCCTTGGGATGGGTATGTTACAATTCTCCCCTGGTTGAAAGGAATTCGTCCCCGAATTCTCCCTTTCGTCTTCGGTTTCCATCCCGTCCTTAAACAGCTCGGGGTAAACTGTTCTCATCTGCTGCTCAGGTTCCCACGTTTCCTCGCGGATACCCACTCCTTCCCAACTGACTCTTACTGAACTCGTCCTCTTGTCGTTGACATCTGTTTCCTTAAACTCCAAGATCTCGGTTGGTTTATCCTGTACCGAAAAATTTATGTCCAAGTTACTTGGCACTTGAGACAGAATGAGCTCAGGCTCTCTTACTACTTTCCTCAAAATCGATACGTGGAATATATCAAGCCATTCTGACAATTCCTGGGGCAACTTGAGTCGATACGCTACTTCTCCAATTCTCTCGACTATAGGGTACGGTCCCATATATCTTGGCTTAAGCTTTTTCAGTTTTTGGTGCCTGTCATTTCCCCGAAACGTTCTCAACTTTAGGTACACTTCATCTCCGACCTCAAACGACAATTCTTTTCAGCGCTTGTCTGCATAACCTTTTTGACGATCGTGAGCTTCTTTCAGCCTGACTTTAAGCATTTCCACTTGCTCTGCAGCTTCTTTTACCATTTTTGGATCCATATCCCTCATTTCACCTACCTCGGTCCAACAGAGGGGTGTACGACACGGTCTCCCATACAGGGCTTCGTACGGAGCCATCTTGATGCTAGCGTGATAGTTGTTGTTGTATGAAAACTCTGCCAGCGGTAAATACTTTCCCCAATTTCTTTCCCAGTCTAAGACACAATCTCTCAGCATATCCTCCAAAGTTCTAATCGTCCTTTCCGATTGTCCATCCGTTTGAGGATGATATGCTGTACTCAAATGAACTTCCGTTCCCAATGCTTTCTGAAACGCTTTCCAAAACGTTGCTGTAAACTTCGCATCTCTGTCCGACACGATGCTAACCGGGACTTCGTGCAACCTTACGATTAGGTCCAGATACTTCTGTGCTAACTGTTCCGTTCCATATGTATTTTTAATCGGCACAAAATGGGCTGACTTAGTGAGGCGGTCCACGATTACCCAAATCGCATTTTCCTTATCCAACATCATCGGTAATCCAGTTACAAAATCCATCGTTACCATGTCCCATTTCCATTCTGGTAGTGGTAAACTTTGTAATAATCCACTAGGTGCCATATGTTCCGCTTTCACCAAGAGACACGTTTCACACTGCGCTATCCATTTAGCGATGTCACGTTTCATTCCTCCCCAATGGTAGTATCTTTTCAAGTCGTAGTACATCTTGGTGTTGCCTGGGTGTACTGAAAATCGAGATTGGTGAGCCTGACTTAACACCTCGCCCCTCAATCCTTCGTCGTAGGGAACGCATACTCGGTTCCTATACAGATACGTCCCATTATCAGCTATATGGTATCCAACCACTTGTTTCTCGACTAATTCCTTCAAGGCGTCATCTGATTTCTGAGCCTGACAAATTCTCCAAAGAAGATCTGCATTTTCCAATGCCTCTAATCCCACGTAACCCTCTCCCACTTCTGTTATGCACAACGTCAAACTAGCCAGGGTTGCAGTCAACTTGTGGATCTCCTTCACTTATGCTACATCATTTATGCGCCTGCTCAGGGCATCTGCAACATGATTCACTTTCCCCGATTGGTAGGCAATATCCAGATCGTAATCGGCCAACAACTCTACCCATCTTCTCTGCCTTAGATTCAAATCACTCTGAGTGAAAACGTACTTCAGACTTTTATGGTCGGTGTACAACTGCACTTTCTCACCGTACAAATATGCGCACCAAATCTTTAGAGCAAAAACTACTGCTGCTAGCTCCAAATCGTGGGTCGGATAGTTCAACTCGTGCTTCATCAATTGTCTCGATGCATAGGCTATGACCTTGCCTTCTTGCATAAGCACTGCTCCTAGTCCGGTTCCACATGCATCCGTATAAACTTCATGGTATTCCTAGCCTCGGGAGTACCAAAATTGGCGTCTCAGTTAACTTCTTTTTCAATTCCTCAAAACTTTTGGATCGAGCTTCAGTCCATTCAAACTTCACGTCTTTTCCTATCAGACTTGTCAATGGCTTAGACAACTTGGAAAAACTCGGAACGAATTTTCGGTAATAGCCAGCTAAACCCAAAAAGCTACAGACCTCAGTAACGTTTTTAGGAATAGGCCATTCCGTCACTGCTTTGATCTTTTCAGGGTCCACTGCCACTCCTTCTCCGGAAACAACATGACCGAGAAATCTTATTTCCTTCTGCCAGAAACTGCACTTGCTCAACTTCGCAAAAAGCTGATGGTTCCTTAGGTTCTGAAGTACATTCCTCAAATGATGAGCATGTTCACTCTCGGTGCTCGAGTATACCAGAATATCATCGATGAATACAATCACACACTTGTCCAAGTATGCCCGGAAAAGATCGTTCATCAACTTCATAAATGCGGCGGGTGCATTAGTGAGACCAAACGGCATTACGACAAACTCGTAGTGTCCATAACGGGTTCAGAATGCCGTTTTCTTTATGTCCACTTCAGCTATCCGGATTTGGTGGTAGCCTGATGCTAAATCGATCTTCGAGAACCATGACGCTCCTTCTAGTTGGTCCAAGAACTCGTCGATCCTCGGCAGCGGGTACTTATTCTTGATGGTCACTTTGTTCAGTCCTCGGTAGTCAATACAGAGACGAAAACTTCCATCCTTCTTCTTAACAAATAGCACTGGTGCTCCCCATTGTGAACCGCTTGGTCGGATGAATCCTTTGTCCGTAAGGTCCTCTAACTGCTTCTTTAATTCTGCCATTTCCGCTGGCGCTAACCGATATGGAGCTTTTGAAACAGGGGCCGTCCCTGGTTCTAACTCGATAGTGAAATCGTCTCCTCTTGAAGGTGGCAGTCCGGTCAATGGCTCATATACATCTGCATACTCGCACGCTACTGGAATCTCCTCCAAATTATATGCTTCTCCTCCTCCAGCCATAGAAATAGTCGCTAGGTATGCTTCACATCCTTTCTCCATCAGGTCCGTGGCATGAATCATCAAAATTATCGGAACTCCGGAATCCGACTTCACTCCTTGAAACTTTATCCTTTTTCCATCATGTCGCGGTATGTAGGCTCGCGTCCTCTTGCAATCCATGACAACTTGGTAGTGTGTCAACCAGTCCATTCCAAGGATTACGTCATAATGGCCCAACTTCATCTCCACTAGACTCCATGGTACATTCGCTCCTTCTACAACGACTGGTACATCCTTATGCACACCCCTAGACCTCACCTGTTCAGTCCCGGCAGTCTCAATTGTTTTCGACTCCGGCATGAACTTTCCAGTAAAAGTCCAGAACTTATTTAACCTTGGGATCACGAAACTATGTGTAGCACCAGTGTCAAACAAAGTAAAAGTTGCGACTCCTCCTACGGAGACCGATCCTACACGATTTTTTTACGCTTATGTCTAAGTATGCATTTTCCATTCACACACAGATTCTCAGCATCACAACTAATTTCACTCAAACAAAATTACGTACCAGCGATCTGTGCTGCTCCCTCGGCATCTTCCAGAGCATACACTCGAGGTCCAACAGCTAGTCTCCTAGCTGCTGGTGCTGGTAACACACTTTGTGTCTGCGCTGCTGGCTGACCCGGGTTCCACATGCACTCCCTCGCATAGTGTCCTTGCTATCCGCAGCGGTGGCATCCGGTGTTCTTTCCAGCGGAGCGACACTCCCTTAGGATATGACCGTCTCTTCCACAGCCCGTACATTTGAGAGGCGCACAACGTCCTAGATGCTTCTTTTCACAACGGTGACATGCCTGGACGCTGACAACTGTCTTTTTTGAGTTCATATCATCCCAACTCCTTTTTGGTGCCTCTGGAGTAAGGAATTTCTGAACATTAGCACCTCTGATCCTCCTCCGCTCTTCTATCAGAGATTCTTGATTAGCAACTGTCTCCACTAGCTCCCCCAGACTGTCAAACCTTCTGATGGCGTATCTTTCCTTCAACTCCATCCTCAGACCTTTTATGAACTGACGGATTTGATCAGCCTGGGTAAAATGTTTCCTGGAAAACCTTCTCAGTCGGTTGAACTCCTCCTTGAAATCTCGCACGCTAAGATCCTTCTGCCGGAGATCCTCAAAAGCGCTTTCCATCTGGTCCCTAGCCTCGGGCGGAAAGTACTCCTTGGCAAACTCAGTCCGAAAATCATCCCATGTCAACTCATAATGTCCACGGGCTTCTTCTTCCACACCTTCCCACCATATCAGCGCCTCGTCCTTAAGGTACTGTACGGCCAACTCCTTGAGATAACCTTTCGGGCACCTCATGGATTCAAAGTTTATTTCCAACTTCTTCCTCCAATTGTTGGCATTGATAGGGTCAGACCTTCCTCCAAACAGCTCCACTCCCATGTCCTTCATATGCCTCATGGCTTCGTAGTAGGCCATTCCTTGAGCATACACTGGCCCAGGTGGCGGTTTAACAAACTGAGGCTGAACAGACATCGGAAGCGGCATATTCTGCGGTTGAACGAACACTGGCGGCGGCGGAGGTAACACAGGTTGCACCGACGGCTGCTGAACATTTTCTGGGGGTAGCACAAACTGCTGTTGTGGCTGTCCATTCACTGGTGGCACTTGGTGTTGCTGTCCTGGGGTAAACACTGTAGGATTCACTGGAGGGTTTGGTCCATTCTGGAGGTTTCCATACCTCTCCTGGTAACGTCTCAACTCTTCCAAGGCAGCTTGGACTGCTGGTGGCATCTCCACTCCTCCGACCTCAACTTGGTTCACGTCCACTGGATTCACGTGGTTAGCATATTCACACTTCCGGTAGTGGACTCACTCGCTGTCTGACCTTCAGCGGAGGTTCCAGCTCTAGCCACATCGTTTCTCGTTCTTGGCGGCATATGAAAGAAAGAAACATGCAAGGTAAATTAATCCGGTCCTGTAAAGACTGATATTCCTGCAAATAAAATACCACAAACCAGAGAGCTATTCTAGGTGGTGGTTTTACAAATTTTGAAAAATTCCCATCCCCACAGATTCAAATCCGAATTTTTTTTTTTTTTAACTGAAAATCGAACTTTAATCGAAATCCAAAAATATATTTTTTTTTTAAATCCAAGTCCGGGAAAACTTTTCTCTAATCCACTAATCCTAGAATTTTATTTCTCACTTCTCGTAACCCGCTCTGATACCACTTTGTGAACACCCGATCCCGCCTTCCTTTTCAAGGATCCTGACGAACCGGCCTGACACCTTCGACCCAGTCGCTGGTTAAATGCGACGTGTCGGCTTTGACATTATTCTTACCACATTTTTAAAGTCTCATTTTATTTCATTAAATAATTAAAGTCTAACAATTAATTCATAAATCGAAATGAATAAATAAAACCGAAATAAAACCAGCGATTGTCTTTTAAAAGTAAATGACTGAAATTCTAAATAAATAAATAAATAAAACCCGATTCCCAAAAACGGCGCACCACACTGAAACTACTCGTCCAGCTCCACATACTCGTCATCATCGGACTCACCTGAAAGAAGAGAGAGGGATGATTAATTTGGATTACCCAGTGAGAACTAAACTTACACTCTCATCACATTCAACCATTTCATTCCAATATGTCAAGTATAAATCTACACACGTATCAAACATAACGCTCTACCAGCGCACAAGCAATTTACACGCAAGGGAATCTACCAGGCTCTCCGGTCGAATCTCGTAACATGGCTCTCCGGCCTAGAGCGCGGGATAGCTCCTTTTAACCCCGTTGGAAGCCTACCAGACTGCTGGTCTCGGGTCCATCAAACAA
>PKML01035887.1:0-13081 GCA_002933935.1 Eutrema yunnanense
ATATCTCTCTCAACATCTAATGTAGTAGGATATTGCAAGACAAATCTGCGAGATCGAGAGTTTTCAGTTGAGGAGCGGATACCGTTAATTTGTAAGAAGTTCTCTTCTTTGGCTTTAAACAAACATATTTCTCTCATCATGTCATGCATATGACATGTTTCAAACCTCAAAGTCTTGATGTCTCTTTTGGAAATAACCATATTTCTCCTCACCAACTCCTCTATGTAGACATCACCAACATCTCGAATGGCCTCTCCGTTGTAATACCTAGGCTTGAGTATTCCTTCCGCAGCCCAGTAATAGGACATTGTCTCCACACTTATTTGATAATCTTCTGGAAAATAACTAGGCACCTCTTCAAAGCTCATGGACAATACATGGTTTAATGAAGTATTGTTATTGTCACTGAAATCGGTTCTTCCTCCCACGATGTGAGATCCAATATTCTCAGATACTCGTTTCCAATCATGCACTGTGTATTTTGTAGCCAACAATCCTCCTAACACTCTGACAGCCAAAGGCAATCCGCCCACAATGTTTGATTATTTGCTTACCCATCTCTTCCATTTTCTCGTCAACCTTCTGTAATTCTGCACAACATCATAAAACAAATAAATAATACTACATTTGGACCATCAAACAAATATATAGATCAATAGAATGTGATAATGTTATTAAGGGCTAAGAAGTTTCTCTTGCGATCATCTCAAAACATATATAACTCATTTTAAAAGCTTACCTGATGCATCTTTCCATGTCATTGCTATTCTTTGGAAAAGTATCCAACTGTCTTGATTAGTTAGGCATTCTGGTTTAAAGTTGATATATGTTGCATTTCCACGTCCTGTAACACTTTCATTTCTAGAAGTAAGTAGCACCTTCCAGCCTGTATAACATTTACTCATTTATTAGTAAAATCCAAACACAAAAAGCATAATGAGTGTGATATGTTTTCATATTTCTTTTTATTAAGTACCATAAGAGATTACCTTTCCCCAATGGAAATATTGGCTTGATTCGGCACCAGTCTTCTTCTTTCCAAATGTCATCAAGGACAATCAATGACTTTGATGTTTTCAACAATTCAAAGAGTTCACCCTGGAGTGTAGCTTCTGGCATAGGCAGGATTTCATTCATTCGTCTAAGTGTGAGATTCTGCAAGATAGTTTGCCACACAGATGTCCGGTTAAACTCTTGTGAGACACACACCCATGCGAGTCCATCAAACTTATTTTGAACCATCTCGTGATTGAAAACTTGTCTAGCAAGGGTGCTTTTACCAAGACCACCCATCCCGGTGATGGAAACCAGTTGAACGTTATCTTCTTTCACCAATAATTCAACCAGTTTCTTAGTATTTGCTTCCAACCCCACAAGATCGCATTCGTCTTCTTTAGAAAACGTTTGTCACCTCTCCCTTTGTCTATTGTGGGAGATGGTTCGTCATCACAAGTCGGGCTGAGAAATAAAGAGCCCAAGTCAGAAACACAGAAGTTGGGCCAGGTGAATGTCAAGGCCCATAGTGAAAAAGTCACGCTTATATCGTTAGACGGGAAGAGAAGCAAACCTGTAACAAACTTTCTTCTTCTTCTCCGTTGTAACGATCTCACCATTGTTGAGAGCAAGAAGCTTCTGTAAACCCAAAGCTATAGTGAATTCCAGGAAGATCCTGAAGAGAGATGTACCCAGGGTTTTGGGGAACTCTATAATCTTGTGTGTCTTTACTGTTTTTCTTCTTTAATCTTCTTTGAGAGTGATCGCGACACAAACAGAGAGATTCCGGAGAGAGTGAGTTTCGACAAACAGAGAGATTGTGAGCTAGACATAGGTGGATCTGCAACAAGTGGTATCAGAGCTCTCAGGTTGGAGAGATCAAAGGAAGATCCACAAAGTGCTCACAAAAGATAGCGGAAGGAAAACTTACAGAGTCTATAAAGGAGGAGGGAGGTTGCATCTGAGCTTCACAGATCCTAGGTGAAATCAAAGGCGACCTCTACAGTTTGTTGGTTTTGAGCACAAGTCAAAAGCTCAGGGAGATTTTCTGACCTATCGTGCAATCTTGAAACATACCTTTACTTTCCAGATTGTCTTCATCTTGTATAATAGTGTGATTCTTGTGACTCATTCTGGATCTGTGATCTATCTAAGTTGTGGTTGGTCTTTCTTTTGCCTATAGGTGAAAGAGAAGAACACAGGTTAATCAACAAAGATGGATCCAACACCAGGCAAGTTCGAGATGGAGAAATTTGATGGAAAAGGTGATTTCGGTATGTGGAAATACAAGTTGCTTGGTCAGCTGGAAATTCAAGGTTTGCTGTCTGTTCTACAAGAAGATACTACCAAGCCAGTATCGGGAAAGGATGGAGAAGAGGCAGAGGTAAAGATAGATCCAAGGAAGGCAGAAAAGGCTATAAGGGTTAGGAGTCTCTTGGGAACGTGCTTGAGTGACACTATTCTGCGAAAGATCATGAATGAGCCATCTGCTCTCGATATGTGGAAAGCACTTGAAAGAGACTATCAAACAAAATCTCTACCAAACAGGATCTACCTAAAACAGATGTTTGCTAGCTACAAGATGGAGGAACACAAGACCATTGAAGAAAATCTGGACTCATTCTTGAAACTCATAAATGAGCTAGCCAGTCTCGACGTCAAGATATCTGATGAAGACCAAGCCATTCAAGTTCTATCAGGCTTACCATCTCTATATGAACCATTGGTGCATACTCTTAAGTATGGGATGGGGAAGGATACTTTGACATTGCGGGAAGTAACTACTTCAGTTTATGCAAAGGAGGTGGAGCTGAGACAAAAGGGACTGCTGAATAAGGGGAAATCAAGTTCAGAGGGTCTATATGTTGAGAACAGGGGCAGATCAGAGAAGAGGAATGATCAGAGGAACAATGGAAAGGGCAAAGGCAACAGTCAGAACAGGTCAAAGTCAAAGGACCCAAAGTCCAAGGCCTGCTGGATTTGTGGTGATGAAACCCACTGGAAAAGGGACTGCCCACAGAGAAAGAAGAATGGTCAACAGACCAGACCTCAAAATTCCGCAAATGTAGCGGCAACTCTACCAGAACCTATAGCATTGACAGCAAGTCTCATTGTCTCTGAAGATCAATGGGTACTGGATTCAGGGTGTACATTCCACATAACACCAAGAAAGGATATGCTGTCAGACCTAGTAGAATTTGAAGGAAACAAGGTCCTTATGGGAAACAACACGTATTGCATGGTTAAAGGAATGGGTAAGATTACCATTGACAACTCAGATGGTTCTGTGGTGACTCTAAAGGATGTGAGGTATATTCCAGAAATGGGGAGGAACCTTATATCTTATGGTCAACTAGAGAAATCTGGATGCACATACAGTGGAGAAGACTACAAGGTTCGATTCTACAAAGGAAATCAGACTGTGCTGACTGGGAAATATCAGCATGGTCTCTACTATCTTCAGGGAAATGTCAGGCCAGCACAAGCAAATGTTGCCAAGAGCTCATCAGACATGACAAACATATGGCACAAGAGATTAGCACATCTAAATCAGAAATCGATGGCAACACTGGCCAGGAAAGGATATCTGAAACAAGAAGATGTGAAGGATCTGGGATTTTGTGAGGCTTGTGCACTTGGAAAGTCACATAAACAAAGTTTCCCAAAGGCAAAACATACAACAAAAGGGATTCTTGAGTACGTGCACTCTGACTTGTGGGGTTCACCAAATGTAACCCCAAGTATGTCAGGAGCTCAATATTTCATTACCTTCATTGATGACTTCTCAAAGAAAGTATGGATCTATTTTCAAAGGACAAAGGATGAAGCTTATCAAAGATTTGCAGACTGGAAAATGCTAGTTGAAAATCAAACCGGGAAGAAACTGAAATGTCTAAGGACTGACAATGGTTTGGAATTCTGTAACGCAAGGTTTGACAAGTTGTGTACTGATTCTGGAGTTAGGAGACATAAAACATGTCCTTATACACCTCAACAAAATGGGGTTTCTGAAAGGATGAATCGTACTATAATGGATAAGGTGAGGAGCATGTTGTCAGAAACAGGATTGAAGGGAGAGTTTTGGGCCGAGGCTGCTTCTACTGCTGTGTACATCATCAACAGGTCACCATCGGCATCAATTAATTTTGAGGTTCCAGAGGCTGTTTGGACAGAAAGTAATCCAGAGTACAGTCATCTGAGAAGTTTTGGTTGTGTAGCATACGTTCATACAATTAGAGACAAGATAAGTCCAAGAGCTACAAAAGGGATCTTTCTCGGGTATGGACAAGGAACTAAAGGGTACAGAGTATGGCTGTTGGATGATCAGAAAGTAGTAATCAGCAAGGATGTGGTGTTTCATGAAGAAATGTTGTTCAAAGACATAGGCACAGGAGAGAACAACAAGGATAAGACAAAGGTAAAAGGGTCTAAGAGGAAAGTGACATTTAGAAATGACTTGGAAGAAGTTCTAGGTGAAGGAGGATCATCAGGAGAGACTTCAATTTCAGGTGGAGCAGATTCAGAAAGTGAACCTTCAGAACAGGGACAGAGTGAAGGATCAAGTTCTTCTGAGGTTGATACTGATGCAGGGACTGAGACAGAGACTGAAACAGGATCTGAAACTGAAGACAGGGCAGAGGTTGAAACAGAAGACTTGGGTGACTATCTCCTAGCCAGAGATCGTGTCAGAAGGGAATCTAAGCCACCATCGAAGTTTGAGGATGCAGACTTTCTAGCATATGCACTATCAAGTGCTGAGATGATCAACTTTGAAGAGCCAAAGTCCTTTATGGAAGCTCAGAGAAGTAAAGACAGAGACCTATGGATCGCAGCTAGTGATGAGGAGATGGATTCTCTTAACAAGAATTGTACCTGGGATTTGACTAAAAGACCGGAAAAGCAGAAAGTAATAGGATGCAAATGGATTTATAAGCTCAAGCCAGGAATACCAGGGATTGAAGCACCTAGGTATAAAGCAAGATTGGTGGCAAAAGGGTTTGCTCAAATAGAAGGGGTTGATTATAATGAAGTTTTTGCACCCGTAGTTAAACATGTCTCTATAAGACTGCTTCTATCAGCTGTGGTTTACCAGGATATGGAGTTAGAACAGCTTGATGTCAAGACTGCTTTTCTACATGGAGTTCTACAGGAAAGGATCTACATGAGTCAACCAGAGGGCTATGTACAGAAGGGGAAAGAGGATCAGGTTTGTTTGCTTAAAAAGTCTTTGTATGGCTTAAAGCAATCTCCAAGGGAATGGAACTACAGGTTTCATACATTCATGGTCAGGCAAAAGTATAAGAGAAGTGATTATGATCCGTGCGTCTATCTTAAGGGAAATAATTTGGATGACAGGGTCTACTTGCTCCTATACGTGGATGACATGTTAATAGCATCAAAAAGCATGGATATTATCAACAAGTTAAAGGATCTACTGAAGTCAGAGTTTGAAATGAAGGACTTGGGGGCTGCGAGGAAGATTCTGGGTATGGATATCTTCAGGGATAGAAAACAAGGAGTTTTGAAGTTGTCACAGAGTGACTACTTGGTTAAAGTTTTAAAGACATTCAACATGTGGGACAGCAGAACAGTTCAAACTCCACTGGGTCCTCAGTTTAAACTACAGAGTCTTAGTGATAAGCAAGAGATGGAACAGTCAAAGGTTATGAGCAACATACCTTACGCAAGTGCGGTGGGGAGCTTGATGTACGCCATGGTTGGCTCCAGGCCGGATCTAGCTTATGCAGTGGGGTTAGTTTGCAGATTTATGGGAAGACCTGGCAAAGATCATTGGTTAGCAGTGCAATGGATCATGAGGTATATAAAGGGAGCTGCAAATATAGACTTAACTTTCACGAAAGGGACAGACTTCAGGATAACAGGTTACTGTGACTCGGACTTTGCTTCGGATTTGGATAGACGCAGGTCTATTACTGGTTATGTCTACACAGTCGGCGGCAACACCATCAGCTGGAAATCAATTCTCCAAAAGGTAGTGGCGTTATCTACAACAGAAGCAGAATACATGTCATTATCTGAATCAGTCAGAGAAGCACTGTGGTTAAAAGGGATCTGTGAAGAAATGGGATTCAAGCAGGATGCAGTAGTGATAAATTGCGATTCACAGAGTGCAATCTATCTAGCAAAGAACTACATGCATCACGAAAGAACGAAGCATGTCGCGGTGAAGTACCACTTCATTCGAGACATCATAGCAGATGGAGATGTTCAGGTGATTAAGATACATACATCAATAAATCCGGCGGATATGCTTACAAAAGTGTTACCTGGAGAGAAATTCGAAGGGTGCTTGAAGACCCTAAAGGTTATCGGCGGCTGAAGGAGTCGTCGGTGGTCGTCTCCGGGAACAAGGAGATGACGAAGGGCTTTCGAGGAAGCGAAAGCGGAGCTAGCGGACTTCTGGACCATAAGAAGCTGCGGGAAGCTGAAAGACAATCAGATAGATTCGTCAGATGCCGGGATCGGAATTCACGGGAGGCTGTCTGATTTTTCAGACAAGGGGTTGGTGAGACACGAACCAAGGTGGAGTTTTGTGGGAGATGGTTCGTCATCACAAGTCGGGCTGAGAAATAAAGAGCCCAAGTCAGAAACACAGAAGTTGGGCCAGGTGAATGTCAAGGCCCATAGTGAAAAAGTCACGCTTATATCGTTAGACGGGAAGAGAAGCAAACCTGTAACAAACTTTCTTCTTCTTCTCCGTTGTAACGATCTCACCATTGTTGAGAGCAAGAAGCTTCTGTAAACCCAAAGCTATAGTGAATTCCAGGAAGATCCTGAAGAGAGATGTACCCAGGGTTTTGGGGAACTCTATAATCTTGTGTGTCTTTACTGTTTTTCTTCTTTAATCTTCTTTGAGAGTGATCGCGACACAAACAGAGAGATTCCGGAGAGAGTGAGTTTCGACAAACAGAGAGATTGTGAGCTAGACATAGGTGGATCTGCAACATCTATCATGTAGAGGCTGCGGATTATACCCTCCATCGACAATAATCTTTTGTACTCCAGATTTTTCCATCTCAACAGTCACCTTGGAGATCCTCTTACTTATGCCTCCGATGTCTAATGGGGTTTCCCTGCGTTCCGGAATAGTGCAAGCAAGTCTTCTGATACGATTCTTGATGCCACTTGGCTTTTCGAGTTTGTCCCTTTGAAGAAATGTTTCAACTATATCTTCTGCATCATAAATAATTTCCTTGATCTGTTCCAAAAAAATTCTCACCACCGCACTTGTATGTTTCTTGGCATTTGCATCTTTTAAAAAAGAGCTTAACAAGTCAAGATCATCAACTCCCTGAAATCGCTGGTATTCTTGGCTCAGTAGGTCGCAAAGCTTCTTTATCCCAAAGGACACAAGTTCCCCAGCCATAATGGCTCCTGCTTAATTAGTATTAAAATAACAATCAAGCTACGTACTATTGACGAACAGGTATAATCGCAAGGAACATATGACAAATTCAAAGTGGTAAAACAAAGAAATATAAGAGTTTCATATTTTAATCTATACTATTAAAACATGAGCACTTTTGAAATCTGTTTCAAACACCTTTTATGTTTTTAAATAAATTAAATCTGTTGTCAAACATTTATGAAATCTATTGTAAACTTAAAAGGATGATTTGCCATAATAACCTTATAAATATTGAAAATAGCTAAAATATTGAAAATAGCTAAAATATTGAAAATAGCTAAAATAACTTAGTAAGATATTTTAAGATTTCCATAGAATATTTTTACTATATTACCCTTCAACATATCATTAATTTTCTTTATTTGCCACATAAATACTATGAATAATAATTTAAAAATAAATAATCAATTAATTAATAAATGAAAATATATTTTTTTAAAGGAAATGAAATCATTTTCAAAAAAAATAAAGATCTAATTCAACTTGCAAATAAAGATCATTNATGTTTGAAATAGGAAACGTTAAAAAAAAAAAGAGTAAACGTTGGTTTCACTAAAACCATTGTCATCAAACACATTCATCATCCATCTTTTTATTATCAGCTCGTAAATCTTCAAAACAAATTCTTATTCTCGACAATTAAAATATGCACAACTCTTCCAAAATCCGACAAACCATCACTAAACTATAATCGGTAAAATATTTTGTCTTTTATCTTTGTTTTGTTTTTGATTATGGTTTATACAGACTTAAGTGTTGTTGATTTGTGAGCTAAACTTACAATATCGTCTTTGATTGTGTACATTTATTCCATTAAAAACTTATTTGCTATGGTGAAAGACAAAGGAAATCACACCTTCGCCGATTCAATATTCAAAGAAATGCATGTATTTTCTCAAAAACATTCAATCTCATATTCATCTATTTTTTAGTCGATTATACGATTTTTGGCGAAGTGTTCAATTTGTATGTCTGCCATTATTGTGGTAGAGTCTACCAATTTATGGCAGACTATATGAAAGTCTTCCAAAACTAATGGCAGACTTGCAGAAAGTCTTTTAAATTTAACGGCACACAAAAAAATTAGTTTGCAAGTCTGCCATTATTTCGGTAGAGTCTGCCAATTTATGGCAGATTATACGAAAGTTTTCCAAATTTAACAACAGGCTTAGAATTCAATATGTTAGTCTGCCATTTTCTGGCAGACTCTTCAAAATTTTGGCAGACTTTGTGTGAGTCTTCCGAATTTAACGGCAGACAAAAAATTTAGTCTGCAAGTCTGCTATTATTTCGGTAGAGTCTGCCAATTTATGGCAGACTATACGAAAGTCTTCCAAACTTAACGGCAGACTTAGAATTCAATCTGCTAGTCTGCAATTTTTTTGGCAGAGTCTGCCATTTTTTGCCAGACTATTCAGAATTTTGGCATACTTTGTGTGAGTCTTCCAAATTTAACGACAGACAAAAAATTTAGTATGCAAGTCTGCCATTATTCCGGTAGAGTCTGCCAATTTATGGCATACTATACGAAAGTCTTCCAAACTTAACGTATGACTTAGAATTCAATCTGCTAGTCTGTAATTTTTTTGGCAGAGTCTGCCATTTTTTGCCAGACTCTTCAGAATTTTGGCAGACTTTGTGTGAGTCTTCCAAATTTAACAGCAGACAAAAAATTTAGTCTGCAAGTCTGCCATTATTTCGGTAGAATCTGCCAATTTATGGCAGACTATACGAAAGTCTTCCAAACTTAACGGTAGACTTAGAATTCAATCTGCTAATCTGCGATTTTTTTTGGCAGAGTCTACGATTTTTTGCCAGACTATTCAGAATTTTGGCAGACTTTGTGTGAGTCTTCCAAATTTAACGGCAGACAAAAAATTTAGTCTGCAAGTCTGCCATTATTTCGGTAGAGTCTGCCAATTTATGACAGAGTATACGAAAGTCTTCCAAACTTAACGGTAGACTTAGAATTCAATCTGCTAGTCTGCGATTTTTTTGGCAGATTCTGCCATTTTTTGCCAGACTCTTCAGAATTTTGGCAGAATTTGTGTGAGTCTTCCAAATTTAACGGCGTACAAAAAATTTAGTCTGCAAGTCTATCAGTATTTCGGTAGTCTGCCAATTTATGGCAGACTATACGAAAGTCTTCCAAACTTAACGTATGACTTAGAATTCAATCCGCTAGTCTGCGATTTTAATGGCAGAGTCTGCCATTTTTTCCAAACTCTTCAGAATTTTGGCAGACTTTGTGTGAGTTTTCCAAATGTAACGGCAGACAAAACATTTAGTCTGCAAGTCTGCCATTATTCAGGTAGAGTCTGCCAATTTATGGCAAACTATACGAAAGTCTTCCAAACTTAACGTATGACTTAGAATTCAATCTGCTAGTCTGCCATTTTTTTTGGCAGAGTCTGCTATTTTTTTGCCAGACTCTTCAGAATTTTGACAGACTTGGTGAGAGACTGAGAGTCTCTTCCAAATTAAACGGTAGACATAAAATTTCAGTTTAACATTTATTTAAAAATAACAATTTCGTGTTTTGCTAATAAAATATTATTATTTTGCAGGAAATTGAGCAAGAAGAAGAAAAAAGTGGTACCATTGATGGATGTGTTGAAGATGAAGAAAAAAGTGGTACAATTGATGGGTGTGTTCAAAATGAGAAAAAAGTGGTACCATCGATGAATGTGCTGAAGATGAGGCAAATACAACATATGGATTTCGTGAAGAATATGAGGTCCAAAGCGGTTATGTTGATGGTAATTATGGATCCTCTTCAGATGAAGATGAAAAACAAAGTGGTTATATTGTTGGTAATTATGGATCTTCGTCAGATATATCTTTCCATGGAGAGTTTGCTGAGCAATTGACAGGGGCCCTAGAAATTAATCAAAATTCTATCCAGACCATAGAGAGTATTAGGGTAGGACAGTTATGCAGCAGCAAAACAGAGTTAAGTTGCGTATGATCACGGTTTTACAAAGCTTTGATTATACAACTTACAAGTCGATGAAAACTTTACTAATGCTAAAGTGTCATGTTGCTGGTTGTTCTTGGAAGATTGGTGCATCGGCATTAAAATCCTCATGTCAGTTTAAAGTACGAAAGTACATAGACATTCATACATGTCTAGCTACTGAGAGGTGTTCTCGTCATCGACAAGCTACATCAAAATATATTGGAGAGTTGTATTTAGAAAAGTTTCAAAAAGTTGCTGTGGGGATTAGACCTATGCACATTATGGATGTCATGAAGGCTGTGTACGGTATTGATATTGACTATTGGAAGTCTTACAAAGCATTAGTGCATGCACGTGAGTTGGTACGAGGTACATGGGAGAGTCGGTATGAGGATTTGCCTTCGTATTTACATAGGGTTGAAGCAACTAATCCGGGTACAATAACCAGACTTGAATGAGATGAAGAAAACAAGTTTAAATACTTGTTTATTGCATATGGTGCATGTATCAATGGTTTTCAGTTTATAATAAATGTGGTTGTCGTTGATGGGACTCATTTAAAAAGAAAATTCAAGGGTGTTTTGCTTGTAGCTGCTGGGCAGGATGGAAACCGTAAGATATTCCCCCTAGCTTTTGGAATTGTGGATTCTGAGAATATTGCTGCATAGGAATGGTTTTTTACTCAATTGCGTATGGTTTGCATCGACCAACAAGACTTGGTGATAATTTATGATAGAAACAAATCCATCCGAAAAAATATTAGGAAAGTGTTCCCATTAGCACATCGAGGAATATGCACATATCATCTGCATCAGAACCTCATCACAAAATTTAAAGAGAGTGGTACACTAAGCTTGGTTAAAAAAGCCTATAATGTCTGTAGGGTTTCTGAGTTCACTACGCTCTTTAAAGAGATTCGAAGACAAAACCCTAATCTTGCAAGATATTTGGAGAAAGCTGATGTTCGTTTGTGGTCTCGCGCAAATTTTCCAGGTCATAGGTATGATATAATGACGAACAACATCACTGAGTGTCTTAATAATGTTCTTGTCCATGCCCGCAGGTATCCTATTGCTTGTTTTCTAGAAGAGCTACGACGATTGATTTCCAGGTGGTTTATGAAACGGCGTGAATGTGCTCTATCACTACAAACATTCTTCACACCTAAAGTGGAAAGAATTTTGACCTATCAATGCAATATTGGCAACACTCTTACTGTGCAACACATAGATGGGCATCATAGCTATGTCACTGGCGGAGAACTTGCTTGCGTTGTTGATTTACAACAGGTACAAATTCGATTTTTTTTTTAAAATTGCTTGTCTAAAGTCATAGTTCAAGTTTAGTACCATTGTTAATTTGACACTTTTTATTTTGCTTGTTACAGAGGACTTGTACTTGTCGTGTTTATAATGTTGATAAGATACCTTGTGAACACGTCCTTGCTGCTACAACAAATCGACGAAATCTACCTTTGGAAAATTTGGTTTCCACATGATCCTCAGTCTTAGGGAAAGGTTCACAGTTCAAAGTAGTTATGTTTTGAAACTCTGACAAAGAGAATCGAACAGGTGAATTACCAAACAAACACCATATCTCATACTTCTTCTTGCAAACAAGTTGTTTAACAAGAAGGTATTCAACAAGCTTAGATGACCAAGCAAACGGTTTTTCAACAAACCGTACAATAACCCCCAAAGGCAAAGCACATATGTAGTCCCACACCTCTTTTCCAACAACTACTGCAACCTCTTCCAAAAAATTACTCTTGCTATGGTAATTGATGCTTTTGGCAGGCTCCGGTTCACAACCAAGTGAATATAATCGCAAGGGGAATCCCAAATCCACATTTGTTTGAGTCGACATCCTGAAAAATGCTTGAATCCATACAAAGAAAATATAAAACACACTTAATTCACCAAATCTAGATGAAGTTCCAGAAGATACAATCGAGTTTGAAGTTCTACAAAATCTAAGGATTCGTTTACAGACATCTAAAAACACTAAATGACAAACTAAAACAATATAAAGTCATAAACCATATAGCAAAGAATTCGTTAAAAGCCATCATATATTAACTACTTCAAATTCCACTTCAAATCATCACTGAATCCCACTACCAGTCATGAGAAAACCAATTCCTTGGAGAATTCTCTCAAAATCCCAAAAATCCTTACTAAGACATTGATCCCGAACTTGTGCTACGAAACTTCCTACTGCTACACAATAACACTACAAGAAAACATCCCGATTTCCGACCACATTTCCGACCAATTTAAAATTATCAAGAATTTCCGACCATTTTCCGATGACATTCCGATTAAAACAAACCGGTCGGTAATTCCCGACCATTTTAAATTGGTCGGAAATGTGGTCGGAAATCCGTCGGGATTTGAGACCGACTAAAAATCGTCGGAAATTGGTCGGTATTACGGAGAATTTTCCGACTATTTTCCGACGAGATATATACGTTAATATACCTGTTGCATTAGCCGTTTGTAGCCGTTGGCGAATATCAGTATGGTCGGAAATTGGTCAAAAATTTAATCCAATTTCCGACCAATTTCCGACCAGTAAGGAATCCGACTAAATTCCGACGAAATATATACGTTAATCTGCCTGTTGCACTAGCCGTTTCAGAGGCGTTTGAATTTTTAGAATGGTCGGAAATTGGTCGGAAATCCGCGGAAATTTTAATT
>PKML01035912.1:0-63969 GCA_002933935.1 Eutrema yunnanense
TTATCTAATCCTAAACACCACTAATCAAACCTTAGATCCCCCTAATCAACCTCATTCCAAGATCCTAAAGACTACTCACTAATCATCATGGGTCTAACAAATCCTAGGAAAGAAGTGTTAAAGCTCATGATCAAGATGATTGAATGATTAGAAAGTAGAAGAAAGATGGATCAAATCAAGAAAACAATACTCAAATTAAAAGGATCAATCTCTTACAAATCACTCTTAGAGAGGGTTTTTGCTAGAAAAAGACTTAGCCCTCTAAAATTAGGTTTTTGGGCTTAAATACTAAACAGTAACGAACCGGGTCGACCCGGAACAAACCGGGTACCGACCCGGTTTAAATTGGTAAAAAGTGCTTGGTATCGATCGATACTCTAGGTATCGATCGATACCTAGGACGCTCCAGGCTTGTTCTCCAGCGATACCGAGGTCACTCCTCGGTATCATAGCTCCGTATTAAGGGCCAACTCCCCGGGGTTTCTCCTGTGGCAATACCAAGCTGGGGTACCGAGCATGAGCATCGGTATTGCCACTCGGTGTCGATCGATACCTAGTGCTGATTATGGTATCGATCGATGCTGCTTCAGTAAATACCGAGGTCACTCCTCGGTATCTTTGCTCCGTGTTAATGCCATTTCCCTCCGGGTTCTCCTGTGGCTGTACCGAGCTGTGACACCGAGCAGGAGCATCGGTATTGCTTCTCGGTATCGATCGATACTCAGTGGTAAACACCGGGTATCGATCGATGCTGGGTGTTGAGCTTGCTTTTACCTGAAAACACATCCAAAACATGCACGGACTTTCTAGGAAAAAACGTAGACACACTAGACTCCTAAAATGAACTAAATGCTAAAGAAGTATCATGAACTACATGTAAATGGACCTAAACCTATATGAAACGGATGCTAGAATGATGCAAAATGTGATGATATCAAACCTCCCTGAGAGTTGCATCCCAGTATCTCGCTGGAGGAATCATGGCTTTCTCATTTCTCCTAGGCCAAAGAGGCCTAAATGTCACGTTCGGGGTCGCATGAGAGGCAGGAGTGGAAGGAGGTGGGGAGGATGATGGCACGTATGGTGCAGAGATGTTGCGCAGTGAATAGTGGGGAAGGATAAGAACTTCTTGCGTTCCAGTAATCTCTACCTTGTAACGGTCATTGGCGAAGCAAGCCTTCACTATCCCTTTATGCCAAACCACACCATCAAACACCTCGACGCGAGCCATCAAGTTGTACTGTGTCGGAACACTATCAGCTGGTGGGTGTGAACTCGAGGCGTCATCCGTTCGTGCTTTCTTTCGTGAAGACATCTGCAATCAAAGACAAACACAGCCATCACAAAATCAATCTCAACATCACCAGCAACAATCACCAGCAATCCATCTGAAATTTCCATGAAAAGTGGACTCGAAAAACGCAGGGTATCGACCGATACTAGGGAGTGTCGATCGATACTCTGCGATTTCTGCACCAGTGAAATTCCAAAAATCCAAAATTCCAAAAGTCCAATGAAGGTGCATACAAGTGTAAGGGGGTGTCGAAAATCCTCTAGAACAACTTAGGTAAGGCAGATTCATCTATCAAATCAAGTTCTAGAAGGCAAAAATTCAAAAACCCAAACCTTGTGTCATGAATAGAAAAAGAGGGATTCGTGTGTCATACCTTGCAGATCGGATGAATGGATGATAGAAATAGGAAGAGAACGAAAATCCAACAAGGTTAGCCCTTTGAATCACTCAAATCCGTGAAAAATTGAGGAATTTGCGATTTTGAGAGTGAAAATTTTCGGGATCGATCGATGGGGGCTGAGGAAAGAAAAAGAAAAACCCTGAGGGTTTTAAAGGGAACTTACATGCGTGTTGGGTATCGATCAATACCATTACTGGTATCGATCGATACAAAGACCATTGGTCGATGCAACGTCTGTTTCTCCTGGTGTCGATCGATACCCAGTAATGGTATCGGTCGACACAACCCCTTTTCAGCTGATTCACTCAAGAACACAAGACACAAAAACAAAAACAAAAAACAAAAGAATTTATATACAGACTTACCAGTGGGTTGCCTCCCACCAAGCGCTTGTTTTACATCACTAGCTTGACTTTACGGACGATCAGGCGGTGGGTGCATCATCCAGAGGTACCATGTGTCCTCTTGGAATCTCGGCTTTCGCCCAGTAGTGTTTCACCCTTTGTCAATTGACAGTGAACTCTTCGCCTGATGTACTTAGCAGGACTACTGCACCGTGTGGTCTGACTTCCTTGATTGTGAAATGACCTAACCAACGAGAACGCAATTTTCCAGGAAACAATTGCAAACGAAAGTTATACAGAAGTACCTGGTCATTGGGTTCAAAGTGTCTAAAGAGGATCTTCTTGTCGTGATACGCCTTAGTCCTCTCCTTGTACAACTTCGAGTTCTCATAGGCGTGGTGCCTAATCTCATCCAGCTCATTCAGCTGAATAAATCGCCTCTCAGCAGTAGGCTTGATGTCAAAATTCATCATCTTTGTAGCCCATGCTGCCTTATGCTCGATTTCCATTGGAAGATGACAAGCTTTCCCATAAAGCAAGTGAAACGGTGTAGTCCCAAGTGGTGTCTTGAAGGCAGTTCTATAAGCCCAAAGTGCATCATCCAGCTTTGCAGACCAATTCTTCCGAGTTGGACCCACTGTCTTCTCCAGGATCTCCTTGATCTTCCTGTTGGAGACTTCAACTTGCCCACTAGTCTGTGGATGATAGGGAGTAGCCACACGATGATTCACACCATGCTTCTGCAATAACTTTTCGAAGACCTTGTTAATAAAGTGAGTGCCACCATCACTTATAACAATTCGAGGTACTCCAAATCTAGGGAAAATGATACTCTTGAACAGCTTAAGGACCACTGAAGAATCATTGGTTGGACTAGCAATTGCTTCCACCCACTTAGACACATAGTCTACAACAACCAATATGTACTTATTCACATATGATGAAGGAAAAGGACCCATGAAATCGATGCCCCAACAATCAAAGACTTCAACCTCTAGGATGAAGTTCGGTGGCATCTCATGTCTTTTACTGATCTTTCCTCTCCTCTAACAAACATCACACTACGAGATGAAAGCATGAGCATCCTTAAACATGTTAGGCCACCAGAAGCATGCTTGAAGAACCTTGGACACGGTCTTGAAAGTAGCAAAGTGTCCAGCATACTCAGACCCATGACAATGAAATAGCACCTCAGGTACCTCAGTTTCTGCAATACATCTCCTATACATCCCATCAGAGCAGTGTTTGTACATGTAATGTTCATCCCAAAAGAATCTCCTTATGTCACGCAGAAATTTCTTCCTATAATATTTATTGAGATGCTTTGGCTCGTCCTCTGCAGCAAGATAGTTGGCGATATCAGCGTACCATGCTCGAACGGGAATAGTCACAGCAGCTAGATGCTCTTCAGAAACACCATCGTGATCCATAGACAAAACTGTTCTGAATGGCGATGGGTATCGATCGACACTAGGAAGGTGTCGATCGATACCAACACCTGTAACTCGTGAGAAGTGCATGTGTTCGGCAGAACCACTTTGAAACCCAGTCTCGATGAAGTAGATGCCATCTTCTGGTAGGAAATCATCAATAGGAAAGTCTTCATCGATCCTTATTCGCAAAAGATGGTCAGCAACCCCATTCTCTATGCCCTTTCTTGTCCTTAACTTCAATGTCAAAGCATTGGAGCAAAAGGACCCAACGGCAAAGGCGAGGTTTGAGATCCTTATTCTGCAGCAGATATTTGAGAGCAGCATGAACCGTATGAACGATCACTTTGCTCCCAATCAGGTAGGACCAGAATTTCTCATATGAGAAAACAACTGCAAGTAGTTCTTTCTCTGTGGTGCTGTAGTTACGCTGAGCATCATCCAATGTCCTGCTGGCATAGATGACATGAAGTTTCTTATCCTTCCTCTGACCCAGAACTGATCCAACTGTGAAATCACTAGCGTCGCACATAATCTCAAAAGACAGAGTCCAATCTGGAGGTTTTACAATAGGAGCACTCACCAGTGCCTTCTTAATCTCCTCAAAGGCTGCAAGACAATCAGGGTTGAAGTCGAATTTGACCTCCTTGCATAATAGGGCAGTGAGTGGGCGGGCTAGTTTTGAGAAGTCCTTAATGAATCTTCTGTAAAACCCAGCATGACAAAGAAAGCTTCGAATGTCCTTCACAGAATTCGGTGGTTGGAGGCTTGTCATGACTTGAATCTTGGCTTTGTCAACTTCTATCCCAGCCTCAGAAACCTTGTGCCCAAGAACGATGCCATCCTGAACCATAAAGTGATACTTTTCCCAATTAAGAACCAAGTGTTTCTCTTCACATCTCTGTAACACCTTGCACAAGTTATCAAGACAGCTCTTGAATGATGATCCATACACTGAAAAATCATCCATGAACACCTCCATAAAATCCTCAATCATGTCTGTGAAGATAGACATCATGCACCTCTGAAAAGTGGCTGGAGCATTACATAATCCAAAGGGCATTCTTCTGTAAGTGAATGTGCCATAAGGACATGTAAAGGTTGTCTTCCCTTGGTCCCCTGGATGTATCGGAATCTGAAAGAAACCTGAGTACCCATCGAGAAAACAATAGTATAGATGACTCGCCAACCTCTCCAACATATGATCAATGAATGGTAATGGGAAGTGATCTTTCCTTCTGCCTGCATTCAACTTCATATAGTCAATACACATTCGATGTCCAGTGATTGTCCTAGTAGGGATCAGCTCGTCTTTCTAATTTTTACCACAGTGATCCCTCCTTTCTTAGGCACCACATGAACTGGACTGACCCAAGAGCTGTCCGAGATGGCATAGATGATCCCTGCTTCCAAGAGCTTCATTACCTCCTCCTTAACCACTTCTTTCAAGTTCGGGTTTAGCCTCCTCTGATGCTCAACTGAAGACTTGGACTCGTCCTCAAGATGAATCCTATGCATGCACAAGTCTGGGGCTATACCTGAAATGTCATCAAGAGAATAGCCAAGAGCTTTGCGATACTTGTGCAGCTTGTTCAGCAGTAAGGTGATCTCTGCGTTGTTTAAGGAAGCATTAATGATCACTGGATATGTGGAATTCAGACCAAGAAAAACATACCTTAAATTGGCCGGGAGTAGTTTGAGTTCGATCTTAGGAGCCTTCTCCTCACTCCAATCACTAAGCACATCACCTTTCGTAGAAGTTTTGGCCAACTTCTTTGGTGCTCGTGGGTGGTGTCGATCGATACCAACATTGGTGTCGGTCGACACTGCTCCTGTTGCGTCGAGCATTTTAGCATATCCAGCAGTAATATCACTCAAATACACCTCTGAATCAGCTGAACAAACCAATGCTCTCTCTAATGGATCCTCAGGATGCATCTCCAGAAAATACTCTTCAGCTATATCGCTGAAAGTGTCAACAAAGTACGTCTTCCCATCGATGGTTGGTCTCTTCATCATCTTCTCCATGTTGAAAGTCATAACCAAATCACCAATGTTGAGAGCTATCTTCCCATTCCTGCAATCTATCAAAGCTCCAGCTGTTGCTAAGAATGGCTTTCCCAAAATAAGAGGATCGTTGGGCTCTGAATCATACTCCAAGACAATGAAATCAGTCGGGATCAAGCAATTCCCAATCTTAATTGGAACATGTACGAGCAATCTTTCAGGAAGTCGAACTGAGCGATCAGCAAGTATCAGTGGGATCTTAGTGGACTTGAAGTCTGTCATCCCCATCCACTGAGCGACTGAGTATGGCATGAGGTTCACACTTGAGCCAAGATCACAAAGAGAATGCTCAAATCTTTCTGTGAAGATCGTACAATCTAACACAAAACTCCCTGGGTCAGGTAGTTTCTTTGGGATCTTGTTGAGCAGAATCGCGCTGCACTCATGAGTAATCATCAGAACTCCTTCTTCAAGGTTCACATTGCTTGATACCATCCTCTTAACATATCTCCAAAAGGCTGGGGAAGTCTTGATATCATCGACAAAAGGATGCTCAACAATCAACTTATCCATTATCGCTTTGCATCTAGAGTCTTCCACCTTCTTCTTGGTCTTTCCAATAGGCCTAGGGTAAGGTATCTTAGGTTTGTAAACCATTTCTTCAATCAACTCATGTGTCTTCTCGACCTCAGGGTGGGTGTCGATCGATACATGATTGGTATCGGTCGACACTCAGGGTTTTGACATGTCTTGAGAAAGTATTTGGACAGGTGTTGATCGACACGAGGTGGTGTCGATCGATACCCTGGGATTTTCAGAATCCTCATCGTCATCTTCCATAAGATCAACGAGATTTCCTGCAGTTAGGCTCTTTTTCACTCCTGAATTGACCTCTTTTCCACTCCTCAAGGTGATTGCATGAATGTGTGCCCTTGGATCTGATGTTTTCCCTGGAAGAAAACCATCATGCCTCTTCACAGCACCTGCAATTTGGGCAACCTGAGTTTCCAGCTTCTTTTGATGAATGCTGATACCCTCGATTTTTCCATTCAGGTCTGTGTACATAGCATCTATTTTCCCATTAAAATCCACTGTCATCTTCTGCTGTCCCTGAAGAATCTGTTCAAGTATAGACTCAACCTTGTTCTCTGGGGTGTTGGGAGGTATAAGTTGATAGGATGAACTCCCGTAGGTTCTGGTGTTGCCACTGATCTGGAACGGTTTCAGGGTGAACTGATTTGTTCCAAAACCAGTTGGATTGAATTTAGACTTGTATCCTCCTCGCTGAGCATTGTTGGTGAAGTTTCGGTTGTTGTTTTGCTGGTAATCTATGACCTTGAAAACCATCACCACCAACGTAATTAACATCCTCCACTTCATCCGCATTGAAATTCTCAACCTCATAAGCAAAGTGAACAGCCTTCTTCGTCTTTCCCATTAAAAGATTGTGCACTGAATCCAGCTTGGCTTGAACCTCAGTAATCTGCGACCCATCCATGCTCCCAGTCTGCTTTCTTCGCTCATAGTCTGCATTCTTGGTACTATTGCTAGATGTCAAGTTCTCAATAAGTACATAAGCATCGTCAAGATACATGGTGTTGAAGTTCCCATTACTCGTAGCATCTAAGGCCATATTATACCTCCAATCAATCCCTCTGAAGAAGATACCCAACAATTGAACGTTAGTGAACCCGTGATGTGGACAATCCCTCTAATATGATCTGAATCTAATCCAAGCACACTTGAACGTCTCAGTCGCTCCTTGAGAAAATTGGGAAATCTTGTCCCTAAGCTCCTCAGACCTTGCATCATCATAGAAATTGTATAAGAAGGCATTTTTAGTCTCCTCCCAGGTAGTCAGTGATCCAGGCGGCAACTGCTTTAGCCAATAAGCTGCATCCCCACCAAGAGAGTATGGAAAAAGCTTACAGAAGAGGAAATCATTGGACACTCCATTGTATTTGATGCTTGTGACCAAGTCCTCAAACTTCTCAATGTGATCCATGGGGTGTTCATGAGAAAGACCATGAAAAAGGTGCTGACCCACAAGAGTGAAGTATGCAGGTTTCAGCTCAAAGTCATTCCTCTGAAAAGCAGGAGGGCGAATCGCTGATCGATTGGCATAGAACTGATAAGGTCTGTTGTACTCACCAATCGTTCTACCACGATTAACCACAGCATTCCCTTCGTGGCCGCGCGCAGCTGGCGCGATAATCTCTTCAACAACTAGAGGGACAATGGCGTTTCCATCTCCATCAAGTCTTAGCCCTCTCTCATTGCACAAATGACCCTCTTGGTCTCTCAAAGCTCCAGCATCATCACGAGTCAATACCACTGGATTGTTCATCTATGCTGGCCTCTTTGTTTTCCTGTTTGCACGTTCCAAATTTGCTAGCTCCTTGTTGGAAAGATTAACTAGCTAAGTGCTCATGTTCCTCCTGGTTTCGCGAGTGGGCATACACCTGAAACACAAAAGACAAGGCACGTAAGTAACAAAAATAACGATGAGTATCGACCGACACTGGTTGAGTATCGATTGACACTATCGAACTTAGTCGAAATTCTTGACTAAAATCTAATGGCGAATTAAAAGTCTCTGCCAACGGCACCAAATTTGATATGCTTAAATGTAATACAATCTCTTGAACAACAACTAGAGGGACAATGACATTTCCATCTCCATCAAGTCTTAGCCCTCTCTCATTGCACAAATGACCCTCTTGGTCTCTCAAAGCTCCAACATCATCACGAGTCAATACCACTGGATTGTTCATCTATGATGGCCTCTTTGTTGTCCTGTTTGCACGTTCCAAATTTGCTAGCTCCTTGTTGGAAAGAATAACTAGCTGAGTGCTCCTGTTCCTCCTGGTTTCGCGAGTGGGTATACACCTGAAACACAAAAGATAAGGCACGTAAGTAACACAAATAACGATGAGTATCGACCGACACTGGTTGAGTATCGATTGACACTATCGAACTTAGTCGAAATTCTTGACTAAAATCTAATGGCGAATTAAATGTCTCCGGCAACGGCACCAAATTTGATAATCTCAAATGTAATACCCTAAAGTACTAACAGCTTTGTCGATTGTAGTATTTAAGGGTCGAATCCACATAGACTCAAGAATCACACAATATATTTTATAGGTTCGAATCAAGCTAAATAAATCAATGAAATAAGACAGTAATAATGTAAATCAAGGGTTGTAAATTCAATGGAAGGGAGATAGGTTCAGGATATTTCTCAGGAAATCAGAGAATACAGATAAACTAATTAGTTAGGATTCAGGTTAAGCCCGATTCTTGAACTCAAATCACTAAGTTATAATTAACCAACTGTCGTTGCGAGAATTATCTAAGTCTAAATCTCATAATTCCAAATTTCTTTGCACATCCTAAAGATTAAACTAGCTTTAAGTCCAGGTTCGATATGTTCACAAAACAACTAAACCAAATCTTTTTGTAGATAGTTATTTTGCTCACCCTAGGTTCTATCAGATCATCATTTGCACTGTCGTGCCTAATCAATTAACCTAAGATCTAAGTTCTAGGTGATCAATCCAGAATTAGCTTTAAGAACAACCTATGGTGAAGAATTAATTCAGATTATGAACCATAACCAACTAATTAACCTAACATTCAAGAGATCATTTATTGAGAACCCTAAACCTAACAAGAGATCTACTCAGACATGGAGATTGAAACAAACAACATGATTGAATAAATCTCTTATATAAATAATAAAGGAGAAAGAAAACAAGGGTTCAAAATCTTCTCTCGGACGAACAGAGTTTCAGACTTGTCTCCCTCAAAAGCTCTCTCAACCAAAAAACAAAGTAGAATAAAGCGTAGCCAAAACAAGTGGCTAAAACCCCTAATTATAGTGCTAAAACATGTTTTGGGGCTTCTTGTAATTATTAAAGTCTTCTGGACCAAATTGCAAGATCTTCAGACTTGTAAAAAGTCGCGATCCTTCTCTTCATGCGATCAGTATCGACCGACACCATAAGTGGTATCGATCGATACACAGCTTCTGTGTCGACTCTTCCGGCCTTCAACTTGATCCTTCAGCTGCATGATCTTGCTTGGCTCCAATAAGCTCCAATATCTCCAATTTAGCTCCAAACGTACATAAACCTGTAAAGACTCGAAAAGACTCTGAAAATACTAGAAAGACTCTATAAATAAGACATATATCATGGTTTTTACATATCATGGTTAAAAGCGGGTAAAAACCATGATATATCAATATATGAAACTGGTGTATATAACGAAGATATTTCATAACATACATCATCATTTCTTTTTTTGAATTTAAATGTTAAATTAATTCAAATCCAAAAAAACAACGTTTTTACAAAGTAATGCATCATTTGCTGAAATTTGAAATTGTTCTTAGTATGAAAACAGAAAATCTTGTACTACGACGTGATAACTCTCAGCGAGTTGCCAGCCAAGTTTGCATCCCTTCCTCGTATCTTCCATCTTTCAAACTTCGTATAGATGTTAGCCGATTTCGAATTTGCTTGTCGATGAATTGGATTAGACGTGTTGGGTGGTTATGAGGCTCCCCATGTCTTCTTCTGTTTCTTTCTCTCCAAATAGAATGAATTGTGGATTGAAAAGCGTATCGAAACAGAAAACTACCTCAGGTGTAGCTTATGTGTAGCGGGTGTATATAATGAAGTTTTTTTGTTGTAAAATTGAGAAACTATCAAATTGGTTATATAGAGGTGAGGAATTAGAATTCCTTTTCCTTATAGGATTGTATTCTTTTTTTTAATTTCCTTAATCAAAATAGAAAAATTTGTATCTCCTTTTTTAAAACTTTAGCTTTTATCCTTATTTTTAACTTTAGCTTTTACGAGATTTGTTGGTTTAATTTTTCGTTGTTTACTTTCATTTTTACAATGTCAATCTATTGTTTAATTGCTTTATTATAAACATGATTTTTTTTTTTCTTTTTTTTTTTCAAAAACTTTAAGATAAATTTCCTCAATCTAAAAGCAACTTTATTATTATTATTTTTTTGGCTAACTTTACTTTTAGGATTAAGTCTAGAATATATTTTTCCATTATTGTTAAATAAAAAAAATTTTAAGATGAATTTCCTTAATCTAAAAACAACATTTATTTTTCTTTTTTTTTGTGATAACTTTACTTTTAGGATTAAGTCTAGATAAGTATCCGCATATATGTGGGTTTGTAATTTAATATTTTATAACCCGTTAAAAAAATTAAAGACAAAAAAATAGAAAACAATATTAGATTACCCGTGAAAAATATATAATACATAAATTTAGAAACAAAGTTTACGATGAAATAAATATATACCTTGAAAGAAAAATTTGGTAAACAGATGCAGTAAATAGTTTTGGATACGTTTATTGGACTTTTAATTTTTTGGTGTGTAATGGACACATTACCAAATTATGGTTTATATAGAGGTGATAAATTATAATTATTTTCCTGTTATGATTAATTTCCTTAATCTATACCGAAAAACAAAATAATGTTTTTTCTTTTATATATTAATTTTGCATTTTAGGATAAATTTATTTTTTAATTTTTATTTTTAATAACTTTACCTTTTAAAATTATAAATCGGTTATTAAATTTTCAGAATTTTTTGAGTTTTTTTATTAATCGATTTTAAGATTATAAATCGGTTATTAATTGATTTGAGTAACTTTACATTCAATTTTATATTATTTAAGGTTATTACTTTATTAATCGATTTTAAAATTATAAATCGGTAAGATTCCCTTATTCTAAACTGAAATATATATATATATATATATATATTTTTTTTTTTAAATTGGTTTTTATTCATTTTCTTTTTATGATTGTTATCTATTATTTAATTTCCTTACAATTTTTAATTCCTTATCTATAATTGGTTTTAATTCATTTTCTGAAATATAGTTTTTCCTTTAAAAACAAAAAATTGGTTTTCATTTATAGTTTTTGTTTAATTTCCTTAATCTAAACATAACTATTATTTTTTTCCTAATAACTTTTAAGATTATAGTTTTTGTCTATTTTATATGAGTTTTTTTTCTTCGGGTTATTAAATCACCCGTGTGTAATCTATGCGGGTTAGAAAATGATACAATGGTGGATAATTAAGCGACAATTTGTCATGACTCTCTCTAGATTAGGACCCGCATATATGCGGGTTTATAATAAGATATCTTATAATCTATGAAAAAAATAAAAAAATGAAAAATTAAATTAAATCACCCGTAAGGATAAATAACATAAAAATTTAAAAACAAAGTTTCCGATAAAATAAATATATACTATGAAAGAAAGTTTTGGTGGAGCAGATTGATATGCTCAAATTAATACCCTAATCAGTACTAAGCAGTAGTTGTAATATAGTTAGGGGTCGAACACAAGGACTCACAGAAATCACACAATAAATTGTATAGTATCAAGCTAAGCTAAGCAGTTCAGGTTTATTAGAAAGCAGAAAGTAGTAAACGAGTTGTAATTCGATGGGAAAAAGATAGGTTCATGGATATTTCTCAGGAAATCAATGAATGCAAAATAAAATAACTAATCAGGGTTCAGGTTACGAACGGTTCTCGAACTCAAATCACTAAAGTATAATCAACCAACTGTCGTTGCGAAAACTATCTAAATCTAAACTTCAAAATCCCAAATTTCTTTGCAAATCCCTAAGAATAAATCAACCTTAATTTCAAGTTTGATATGTTCACAAATCAATTAAACCAAATCTCTTTGCGAATAATCAATTTGCTCACCTAAGGTTCTATCAGGTAATTAATCGCACTGTCGTGCCTAATCAATTATCCTAAGATCTAAGTTCCAGGTGATCAATCTAGAATTAGCTTTGAGAACAACCTAAGGTGAAGAACTAATTCAGATTATGAACCCTAAATAACTAATCAACCTAGCATTCAAAGAAATCCCTTATGAGAATCCCCAAACCTAACAAGAGATCTACTCAGACATGGAAATTGAATCAATAGACATGTTTGAATAAATACTCAATAGAAAATAAGAAAGAGTGACAAAAGGTTTTGAGATCTGATCTCGGACGAAGGGAGATTCATACTTGTCTCTCTTAAACCAAAGCAAAAATAAAGCATAGCCTAAAAGTGGCTACAAAAATCTCTATTTATAAGCTAACACACGAATTGGGGCTTCTTGTAATTATTAAAGACTTCTGGGCACTTTTGCAATTCTTCAAGTCTTGGAAAACTCGCGGGTCGTGTCTTGCTGCGATGGGTATCGATCGATACCAGGGGGTATCGATCGATGCTTGCCGTGAAATCAGGTACTCAGCAACACGACTTCAGCTTCTGCTCCAAACAGCTCCAGAAAGCTCCAATACTTCCAATTACGCTCCAAACGTGCTAAGATATGCAAAAGACTCTAAAAGACTACAAAACACTAGAAAGACTCTATAAAAATGACTTATATCATGGTCTTAACAGGGTAAAAACCATGATGTATCAACTCCCCCAGACTTAGCATTTGCTTGCCCTCAAGCAAATAGAAGACTAAACAGAGAAAGAGGTTTGAAAACTCGGAGATTCACCTGTTCATGAACCATCAAAATGACTCTCTTTCCAAGTACCCAAATGTCACCTAATCAGCTTTTGATCTAACCACCATGTACTTCTCCGTAGACATTCACAGCTTTTCCAGACTCCACACATTATCCCACAGCATTGTTCAGGTAAAACCCTCATCGCCAGTTTCATCGCTGTAGTCAATGTTCAAGAACCTTCTAGATTCTTTACCATACGATATCATGACAAGGAACCACCCTTTTCACACTTTTTGGTATTAATTTCTCTCCCCCAGACTTATTTCTTATTATGTTCTTTTTTTTTTTTTTTTTTTTTTCAGCTTTGCATATACACATCAAGGTATGAGACGCGAGTATTGATGGTGTTTGCCACCAAATCCCCGGTTCTTCCCTCTCAATGTATCAAATGATGTAGGCGAATAATGACATCATAGGAAAATCCTAGCCTCGCTTCCAATCCTTTGTGTGATCATTCCCTCTTAAGTAGAAGAATGGGATCGCTGGAAATTTTCCTAACCCTCTACTCAGAAGAAAATCATTTCATCTTTTATGCTCTTATTTATCAACTTATAACAGGGGAGAGAGATACCATAACTCTAAACACATGGGTTCCTTTATCAGATATGAATGATGAATCAAGCTCTATGAACACTAACCATATCGCTGAAGTGCAAAAGTTGGCTAAGGTTTCAGAAGAACTCTGCTGGAAACATGGATGTTTTCTAGTCAACTGGTCAGTCTTTGGATTTTTCATTAGTCGATCTAGAAATGATCCTGTAACACTGTGCACTCAAAAACAAAATCAAATCAATAGGTTCAAGCACATGATCATTATCTCCAACAAGTTTTGACTCAATAAAACAATTTTGACACGATAAAACAACTGACTCTAAGAAAAACAAAAACAATGTCAGCAGACACCTCCCCCAGACTTGACCAACACTGTCCCCAGTGTTATCTAGCCCAGAGTAGGTAAAAGAAAACAAATGAACAGAAGAAACGAAGAGAAACAAGAAGTTACCTTGCTGGAACATCGAGTATCGATCGACACACAGCCTGGTATCGATCGATACCAGGCTTAAATCGATTTGATGAACCGTACATTCGCGATCGGTGTCGATCGATACCAATGGGGTATCGATCGACACTAAGGCGATTTCGAGTCTGCTCTTTGTTTATCCTGACACAAAAACAAAACGAACGAAAATAAAAGGAAAAACGACTCAAAGATAGACTCACCAGTGGGTTGCCTCCCACCAAGCGCTCGTTTAACGTCAATAGCTTGACTGTAACGCCATTCAGGCTGTTGGTGCATCATCCATAGGCATTATCTGCCCTGTTGGAATCTCGGCTTTTGCCCAATAATGTTTCACCCTCTGTCCATTGGCAGTGAACTCATTGCCTGTAGGACTAATCAGCACGACAGCTCCATGTGGTCTGACCTCTTTGATTGTGAAGGGACCTGACCAACGAGAACACAGTTTACCAGGAAACAATTGTAAACGAGAGTTATACAGAAGTACCTGGTCATTTGGCTCGAAGTGTCTGGAGATGATCTTCTTATCATGATAAGCCTTTGTTCTCTCCTTGTACAACTTTGAGTTCTCATAGGCGTGGTGCCTAATCTCATCCAACTTGTTCAGCTGAATCAACCTCCTTTCTGCAGCAGGCTTGATGTCAAAGTTCAGCAACTTCGTCGCCCATGCTGCCTTGTGTTCAATCTCCACTGGAAGGTGACATGCTTTCCCATACAGCAAGTGAAATGGTGTAGTACCCAGCGGTGTCTTGAAAGCAGTTCTGTAAGCCCATAGTGCATCATCCAGCTTTGTAGACCAATCCTTCCTAGAAGCACCCACTGTCTTTTCCAAAATCTCCTTAATTTGCCTGTTGGAGACTTCGACTTGCCCACTGGTTTGAGGGTGATATGGAGTAGCGACACGATGGTTTACACCATACTTCTTCAGCAACCTCTCGAAAATTTTGTTGATAAAGTGAGAGCCACCATCACTTATCACAATTCGAGGTACTCCAAACCGAGGAAAAATGATGGTCTTAAACAGCTTAAGAACCACCGCAGAGTCATTTTTCTCACTAGCTATCGCTTCCACCCATTTGGACACATAATCCACAGCAACCAGGATGTATCTTTTGTTTTGTGACGATGGAAAGGGGCCCATAAAGTCGATGCCCCAGCAATCGAAAACTTCAACCTCAATGATGAAATTATGTGGCATCTCATGTCTCTTGCTGATCTTCCCTCTTCTCTGACAGACATCACACTGTGAGACATATGCATGAGCATCCTTGAACATAGTAGGCCACCAGAAGCCTGCTTGAAGAACCTTGGACACTGTCTTGAAAGTAGCAAAGTGACCAGCATACTCAGACCCGTGGCAATGAAAAAGAATAGCTGGCGTTTCAGACTCTACAACGCATCTTCTGTAGATACCATATGAGCAATGCTTGTATAGGTAAGGCTCATCCCAGAAGAATCTCCTTATCTCGCGCATAAACTTCTTCCTTGCATATTTTGTGGGATACTTTGGCTCAGTCTCTATAGCAAGGTAGTTGGCGATGTCTGCGTACCATGGACGTGCAGCACTCGTTTCAGCAGCTAGATAGACATCATAGGAGTTCAAGTGCTCTACGGACAAAAGGGGTTCAGGTCGCGACGAGTATCGATCGATACTAGGTGAGTATCGATAGATACCGTATGTCTGCATTCGTGAAAATTGCAGATTTTCGGGATAAAGGTCTTGAAGCTGAGCTTCAATGAGCTTAACACCTTCCTCTGGCAAACAATCATCAATAGGGACGACCTCATCGACCTTTAGTCGCGATAGGTGGTCAGCAACGCCATTCTCAACTCCTTTCTTGTCCTTGATCTCGATGTCGAAACCTTGGAGCAGAAGAACCCATCGGCATAGACGAGGCTTGAGGTCCTTGTTCTTCAGCAGGTATTTGAGAGCAGCATGGTCTGTGTGAACAATGACCTTGCTCCCAATCAAGTAAGACCAGAATTTCTCAAAAGAGAAAACGACCGCCAGCAACTCCTTCTCAGTGGTGCTGTAATTTCGCTGAGCATCATCCAACGTTCTGCTAGCATAATAAATAACGTGGAGTTTCTTGTCTTTCCTCTGACCCAACACAGCTCCAACAGTAAAATCACTGGCATCACACATAACCTCAAAAGGTAAACTCCAATCAGGTGGTTGGACTACATGAGCACTCACTAATGCCTTCTTGATTTCCTCGAAGGCTACAAGGCAATCAGTTGTGAAATCAAACTTGACTTCCTTACATAACAGGGCTGTGAGTGGACGTGCAAGCTTAGAAAAATCTTTGATGAACCTTCTGTAGAACCCAGCATGACCAAGGAAGCTTCGTATCTCAAGAACAGAACGTGGAGGTTGCAAGCTTGTCATGACCTGAATCTTGGCTTTGTCGACTTCGATCCCTGCCTTAGAAACCTTGTGCCCAAGAACAATGCCATCTTGTACCATGAAGTGGCATTTCTCCCAATTAAGAACCAAGTGCTTCTCCTCGCATCGCTGAAGCACTTTGCACAAATTATCCAGACAGTCCTTGAATGACGATCCATACACAGAAAAATCATCCATGAAGACCTCCATAAACTCCTCAGTCATATCTGTGAAAATCGACATCATGCATCGCTGAAAGGTCGCTGGAGCGTTACATAATCCAAATGGCATTCTTCTGTAGGCGAATGTGCCATAGGGACATGTAAAGGTCGTCTTTCCCTGGTCCTCTGGATGTATAGGAATCTAGAAAAAGCCTTAGTACCCATCGAGAAAACAGTAGTATGGGTGACTCGCTAACCTCTCCAGCATCTGGTCAATAAATGGTAATGGGAAGTGATCCTTCCGTGTAGCCGCATTAAGCTTCCTGTAGTCAATGCACATCCTGTGACCAGTGATTGTCCTTGTAGGGATCAGCTCGTCCTTCTCGTTCTTCACCACAGTTATGCCTCATTTCTTAGGCACAACGTGAACTGGACTAACCCAAGAACTATCCGAGATGGCATAGATAATCCCTGCTTCCAATAGTTTCATCACTTCCTTCCTGACCACTTCCTTCAGATTCGGATTCAGCCTTCTCTGACACTCAATCGAAGACTTTGACTCATCCTCCAAGTGAATCCGATGCATGCACAAGTCTGGTGCTATACCTGAAATGTCAGCAAGAGAATAGCCAAGAGCTTTGCGATACTTGCGCAGCTTGCTCAGCAGTAAAGCAACCTCTGTGGTATTCAAGGAAGCATTAACGATTACTGGGTATGTGGAATTAGGATCAAGAAAACTATACCTCAGATTCGCTGGAAGTGGTTTTAGTTCCACCTTAGGAGCATTCTCTGTACTCCAATCTCCAAGCCCAGCAGCTTGCTTAGAACCATCGACCAACTCTCCTTCTGGCCGTAGGGTATCGATCGATACCAATGGGGTATCGATCGATACCAATGGGGTATCGATCGATACTGGTGATGCTGAATCAAACATCTTCGAGTATCCAGCAGATTCGTCACATGAACGGGCTTCTGAAGTGGTTGAACAGACCAATGCTCTCTCCAGTGGATCCTCAGGGTGCATCTCCACGAAGTACTCTTCAGCTATGTCATTGAAGGTGTCCACATAGAATGTTTGCCCATCGATTGTTGGCCTTTTCATCATCTTTTCCATGTTAAAGGACATCACCAAGTCACCGATGTTGAGAGCGATCTGTCCATTCCTGCAGTCAATCAAGGCTTCAGCAATTGCAAGGAATGGTCTGCCCAGGATAAGAGGATCCTTAGGCTTAGCATCGTACTTCAGGACGATGAAATCTGTTGTGATCAAGCAATTCCCAATCTTGATTGGGACATCTTTAAGTAGTCCCTCTGGAAGTTTTACTGAGCGATCAGCAAGTACCAGCGAAATCCTTGTAGATTGGAAATCTGTCATCCCCATTCGCTTGGCAACTGAGTGTGGCATAAGGTTCACACTCGACCCAATATCGCAGAGAGCTCGCTCAAATCTCTCTGTGAAGATAGTGCAGTCCAAAACAAAGCTCCCTGGGTCTGGTAGCTTCTTAGGAATTTTGTTAAGCAGGATCGCACTGCACTCAGCTGTGATCATCATGACACATTGCTCTAGGTTCACATTGCTAGAGACCATCTTCTTCACATATCTCCTGAAAGCTGGAGAAGTCTTAATAGCATCAACAAAAGGAAGCTCCACAACCAACTTATCCAGCATAGCCTTGCATCTGGCATCTTCTCATTCCTTCTTTGTCAGCTTAGGAAGTATAGGATAAGGTGCCTTGGGTGTATACACCCTCTCCTTGACAATCTCGACTTCCTTTTCCGGCTGTGTCTCAGCATCGATCGATACTTCAGGGGTATCGATCGATACACGAGATTTTGGATCCACTCGGGCAGGTGTCTGGACTGGTGTCGATCGACACTGGCTGGTATCGATCGATACCTGTGGAATCTCAGAATCCCAATCGGCATCTCCAGCAAGATCGACGAGATTTCCTGCAATTGGGTTGTTCTTCACTCCTGTAAGCACTCTTTTTTCATTCCTCTAGGTGATAGCGTTGATGTGTGCCCTTGGATTCTCAGTTTTCCCTGGAAGAAAACCTTCCTGCCTCTTTATAGCTGCTGCTGTCTGAGCCACCTGAGTTTCCAGCTTCTTATGGGAAAGATTGATGGCTTCGCCTTTCCCATTAAGATCGATGTACAGAGAGTCAAACTTCCCATTGAAGTCCACTTGCAACTTCTGTTGTCCCAGAAGAATCTGTTCCATCATGGATTCCATCTTATTATCTGTGGATTTGGGAGATGCTGGTTGGTACGAAGAGTTCCCATAGTTGCGAGTGAAATCGCTGCTCTGAAGTGGTTTCTGAGTAAATTGATTCGCTCCGAAATTAGATTGGTTCCCCTCTTCGTACCACCTTGCTGATTGTTGTTGTTGAAGTTTCGGTTGTTGTACCCAAATCGCTGACCCTGAATACCAGAACCACCAACGTAGTTAACATCCTCTTCTTCTTCTTCCACATTAGCGACTTCATCAGCAAAATGCATAGATTTCTTTGATTTTCTGATCAGGAAATTCAGTTTGGCCTACACGTCAGCAATCTGCGACCCATCAATTCCTCCAGCTTGCTTTTTCCTCTCGAAATCAGCATTCTTGGTGCTATTACTAGACGCCAAGTTCTCTATCAGCACAACCGCATCATCCGGATACCTGGTGAAGAAGTTCCCATTACTAGCAACATCCATACCCATCTGGTATCTCCAATCAACCCCACTGCAGAAAGTGCCCAGCAGCTGCACCTGAGTGAACCCATGGTGCGGACAGTCTCTCTGATAAGACTTGAAACGAATCCATGAAGCCTTGAATGCTTCTGTCGGACCCTGAGTGAACTGAGAGATCTTGTTCCTGAGCTCCTTGGATCTTGCATCATCATAGAAATTTATCAGGAACACATTCTTTGTCTCATCCCATGTGGTCAGCGAATCAGGAGCTAGCTGCTTCAGCCAATAAGCAGCATCCCCACCAAGAGAGTACGGGAAGAGTTTGCAAAAAAGGAACTCGTTGGGCACTCCATTGTACTTCATACCAGTGACCAAGTCCTCGAACCTTTCGATATGATCCATGGGATGCTCATGAGGTAGGCCATGGAATGGGTTCTGACTTACGAGAGCGTAATACGCAGGCTTCAACTCGAAGTCATTCCTCTGGAAAGTCGGGATGCGAATCGCAACTCGATTGGCATAGAACTGATCAAGCATGTTGTGCTCACCAAGTGTCCTAGCTCGATCACCTGCAGCATTCCCAACGTTGGCACGCCCAGCTGGTACGACAATCTCAACAACACCAGCAGGGACAACGACGTTTCCAGCCTTATCAAGTCGCTGCCCTCTCTCATTGCACAAATGACCCTCTTGGTCTCTCAGAACTACAGCTTCATCAGCTCTTAAAACCAATGGGTTGTTCATCCCTGATGTTTGCTTGGTCTTTCTATTTGTGCGTTATAAACGTGCTAGCTTCTCTAACGATAGATTGACTAGCGGAGTGCTCTTGTTTCTTCTGGTTTCGCGATTAGGCATGCACCTGAAACACAAAGATCAAGAACGTAAGTAACCAAACAAAAGACGTTGAGTGTCGATCGATACTGGATGGTATCGATCGATATCAACAAAGAAATCGCATGTGTATCGACCGATACTAGGTAGTATCGATCGATACTGGCGGGCTTAGTCGAAACTTGACAGCTAAAATTTAATGGCGAAATTGAATCCCCTGCAACGGCGCCAAATTTGATATGCTCAAATTAATACCCTAATCAGTACTAAGCAGTAGTTGTAATATAGTTAGGGGTCGAACACAAGGACTCACAGAAATCACACAATAAATTGTATAGTATCAAGCTAAGCTAAGCAGTTCAGGTTTAACAGAAAGCAGAAAGTAGTAAACGAGTTGTAATTCATTGGGAAAAAGATAGGTTCAGGGATATTTCTCAGGAAATCAATGAATGCAAAATAAACTAACTAATCAGGGTTCAGGTTACACACGGTTCAAATCACTAAACTATAATCAAGCGAAAACTATCTAAATCTAAACTTCAGAATCCCAAATTTCTTTGCAAATCCCTAAGAATAAATCAGCCTTAATTTCAAGTTTGATATGTTCACAAATCAATTAAACCAAATCTCTTTGCGAATAATCAATTTGCTCACCTAAGGTTCTATCAGGTAATTAATCGCACTGTTGTGCCTAATCAATTATCCTAAGATCTAAGTTCCAGGTGATCAATCTAGAATTAGTTTTGAGAACAACCTAAGGTGAAGAACTAATTCAGATTATGAACCCTAAATAACTAATCAACCTAGCATTCAAAGAAATCCCTTATGAGAATCCCCAAACCTAACAAGAGATCTACTCAGACATGGAAATTGAATCAATAGACATGTTTGAATAAATACTCAATAGAAAATAAGAAAGAGTGACAAAAGGTTTTGAGATCTGATCTCGGACGAAGGGAGATTCAGACTTGTCTCTCTCACCAAATTCTCTCTTAAACCAAAGCAAAAATAAAGCATAGCCTAAAAGTGGCTGCAAAAATCTCTATTTATAAGCTAACACACGAATTGGGGCTTCTTGTAATTATTAAAGACTTCTGGACACTTTTGCAATTCTTCAAGTCTTGGAAAACTCGCAGGTCGTGTCTTGCTGCGATGGGTATCGATCGATACCAGGGGGTATCGATCGATGCTTGCCGTGAAATCAGGTACTCAGCAACACGACTTCAGCTTCTGCTCAAAACTGCTCTAGAAAGCTCCAATACTTCCAATTACGCTCCAAACATGCTAAGATCTGCAAAAGACTCTAAAAGACTACAAAACACTAGAAAGACTCTATAAAAAGGACTTATATCATGGTATAAACAGGGTAAAAACCATGATATATCACAGATACAGTAAATAGCTTTGTAAACGATTATTGAACTTTTGTTTTTTAGTATGTAATTGACATATACTACCAAATTATTTATATAGAGGTGAGAAATTAGAGTTTTTTTTTCTTCTTTTAGGATTAATAATCCATTTTTTTATTTCCTTTATCTAAATATTTTATGAATCGATTATTAATTTTTCCAAATTTTATGTTTTTATTAATCTAAGTAACTTTACTATTTAAGATTATGGATCGATTATTAATCTTTCCAAATTTTTATATTTTTTTAATAATTGGTTATTAATCTATTTAAAATTTTTTCTATTATAAATTTTTGATTTTTCCTCTTATTATGAACTTTAACTTTCAGGATCAATTTACATTCTCTATTTTTCTTTTTTACCTATAATTTTACCTTTTAAGATTATGAATCAATTATAAATTTAGTAAAAAAAAATTTGAAAGTTTTTTTTAACACATGTTAGAATCTGATCAATTGACTTGACACATGTCGCGATCACGCGAGTTAGTAACTTTAAAACATTCTGCTTTATATAATAAGAGATTTCCTTATTCTAAACTGAAATATATATTAATTTTTTTTTTTACCTTTTATTCATTTTCTTTTTATGCTTCTTATGTATTGTTTAATTTCCTTATTCTAATCTGAATTATGGTTTTTCCTTCTTTGAAAAAACTTTGGTTTTTATTTATAAGTTTTGTTTAATTTTCTTAATCTAAACATCACTACTAATTTTTTCTTTTTACCTTTTAGGATTAGGAATATATTATAAATTTTACTTTTATTGTTAATATTATGTGTCAAAATATAATTGGAAATTTATTAAACATGTGTCAAAATATAATTGGAAATTTATTAAACATGTGTCAAAATATAATTGGAAATTTATTAAATACATTTTAAAATCTTTAAAAAACTTTAAGATAAATTTTCTTGATCTAAAAGTAACTTTTATTTTCCTTTTTTCTAACTATAATTTTAGGATTAAATCTAGGTCAATTGACCAAAATAGCACACTTTTTAATTTTTGTTCCAAACTTAGCATCACTAGTTGAAAATGACAATAATAGCACAAATTTTGACAATAATAGTACAAATTTAATATGAAAATGACATAAAATTATTTCCTAATGGGAAAAAACTAAACCCTAAATTAGAAATAGTGAACCCAAACATAATGTTTAATTTTATTTTAAATTTATTTTGGGTAAACAAGTATTTTTACATAATTATTTGTGATATTTTCGGAATTTTAAATTTAAGGGGCTAGTTTTGGAACAAAAAATAAAATTTGTGCTATTTTAGGGTATTTCTATTAAATCTAGATTATATTTTTTCTTTTATTGTTAAATAAAAAAAAACTTTAAGATAAATTTTCTTAATCTAAAAGCAACTTTTATTTTCTTTTTTTGTGCTAACTTTACTTTTAAGATTAAGTATAGATTATATTTTCTTATTTTATTGTTAATATTATGTGTCAAAATCTAACGGATTAACTCGACACGTGTCGCGATCTTGAATGTTACTAACTTTGAATCATTCTCCTATATATATTTATATAGGAGAATGGAAGGATCACTCTCATCTCATTCACCTTATTTATCTCTTGCTCTTATGACAAAAAAAATCACTCTCTTAAATCAGCCAAAGATGGAAGGATCCTATATTGCATTTTCACAGCTCAAAGCTGGTCGTGGTGTCCAGCGTGTTGTAGCTAGGTTGCTCTGATTCTGGCATGCGCGCACCATCAAAAAAAGGAGGGGAGCTGATGGGCATAAACATCCTTCTCCTAGACGAAAAAGGTAATCTACAATTACTAAACATAAACTCTAAATTTCCAACAAAGAAATACTCACATTTAAATCTTTTTTCCTTAGACCATCTTCAATGTATTTCTCTATTTTTGACTCTAAAATAGAGGTGGGTTTCTCTCCAATGTATTCTCACTTCTAAGTATATTCTATTTCTATTTTATTACTAATACTTTTTATTTATAAACATTTACAATTTAACCCCACTTATTTTATTCTTTACAAAACTTCCAAAAATTATGATATTATTTAAATTAAACATTTATTATATAAAGAAAATTACATTACATCATATATACATAACAAAACATAGTAGATTTTGGTTAAATATCACCATTAGTGTATTTTTCCTATAAATGTTAATTAACGCATTTCAAAGTGAGAAATGAGCTTCTTTGTCTTTTATTTCTCTAAATCACTAGTCTTTGTTGTTTAAATTTATTTTATGTTGGTTATCTTTAATTTCAGTATTTGATATGTTGTTTATCTTTAATTTCAGTATTTGTTAAATCCAAATTGCTAAAAAAGTTAAATCAAAATAAGAAGTTAGTCATAAATATAATGATTTAAAATTAAAAGGACCATTTGATAAATAAAAAAGTTCAACTCTAAAATAGAGTAAGAAATAGAGTTACTCCAAATATAGAGTAAGAAATAGAGTTACTCTATTTTAGAATTAAAAATAGAGTGGGGTTGGAGAAGATTTTGCTCTAAAATAGAGTTTAGAGTAGAAAATAGAGTAGAGTTGGAGATGCCCTTAGTCTACAATGATGCAGGGTTCTATACACGTCCAAAACCTACCAACTTTTCAGTCATTGTTGCACGAGGGTTCATTGTTGGTACCTTCTCTCGAACGAGCGTTCGCCATACCATGGAAGCATCACCACTATTGGCAAAGGCTGCTAAAGACAAATTAACGAGTTTACAAGATATCAACCTAAGACCACTGGCCTTGCATCCTTTATCAACAAGGTACATATACCAAGACATAATGGAAAAATCTCTTTCAAGCGGAAACGTGGAAACTCACTACATCAAAGGCATATTAGAGTACTTCCACAACAACAACACAATCACATGATTGCAATATCTAAATCATATCAATCGATAGAAAATACAAAACAAAGCTTCAATATTAAACTATTAAACTATAACAAACAAACAAGGTAGATTCTTCGTGTAGATATTATTGGAACTAATTTTTTATCAAAGCTTAAGGGCTTGATAAAATTATGTTAGTGTGAAAAGAAATGAGTTAAGCCCATTCAAATGAAATGTTTTCATTGGCTATAACTATTTGTGGGAAGAACAAAAGTCCCACAGTGCTAGTTGAGAAATGTTTTCTCTTGCATATATTTGGAATAGTTGTGTCATTAATTTAAATGACTAACAACAAGAGAGAAGAAAAGACCACACACGCTCAGCTCGCGTCTTGGGCCTTGTTGGGCTCGTGGACTTTTATAGGTATCGATCGATACTCGACGGGCCGACTTAAAAAATCGCAGCCCCTAGAATATTCCATATCTGTCTGGGAAAAACCCTAGCCTCTCTCCTATATATACTGGCCGATTTTCACCTTAAAAATCATCATCTGAAACACTAAAAACACATCCTAAAAGTTCTAGCAGAAGTTCCTTCAATTCCCTACTGCTTAGAGTAAGTCTTTATTCGAGAGTATCGTAGTTATAATGTTCGACAGATCTGTTATCGAGTGTTTGCGATAACAGATACCTTTGGTTGTATCCTGGGACTCATGAATCTATTATAAACCGTCGCACTATGGAAGATTCTTTGAGTTAAGGAAAGAGATTCATCTCGCCTCCTTAGATTTATTTATGCTTTATCGTTTTATGAATCTTCTGTTTCCTTACCGTTTATTTATGTAATCGTGATTACATCAAATTCTCTTATTGTGCGAATTTTTGGTCCTACAATCTTAACTCAAAGAAGATCCGATTTTGTTTTATTACTTCAATCGGATCTTTAATCGCGAGTAAATAAACGTTTTCAAACGATTTATAAAACGATTCTTCTACGGCTGATGATACTCAAACGTTATCAAAAAGCTTTTTAGCATCTTGAAACGTGTAGTAGAAGCAATTTATGTTTAATTTTATAAGAAGATGTTCAACTGCTAGTGATACTCAAACGTTATCAAAAAGCTTCTTAGCAACTTGAAACGTGTAGTAGAAGCAGTATTGCTTTAAACATCTTCTACAACTGTCATTAATTGCGATTAATGAACAGTGTAATCAACGAACGCACCATGTGGTTCTTAATAGGTTCGATTACGATTGAAACCTTGTGAGTATCGATCGACACCCTGTGGCATCGATCGATACTATGCAAAAATTTGTATCGGTCGACACTGAGGTGCATCGATCGATATTGTGCATCGACCAAGTTGGGTCTATGTCGATCAATACTGTGTAAAATTCACATGTATCGATCGACACAGTGGTGCATCGATCGATCCTGTGAAAGATTCACTTGCATCGATCGACACCTAGGATGCATCGATCGACACCTAGGGTGCATCGATCGACACTGAGTGTATCGATCGACACCAGCTGAGCATCGATCGACACCGTGGTGCATCGATCGATCCTATGCAAAATTCACTCGCATCGATCGACACTGAGTGTGCATCGATCGACACTGTGCAAACTTACTTTGCATCGACCAGTTCGGGTCTGTATCGATCGACACTGGTACATCATCGATCAACACTGATAGGGCATCGAACGACACCATGTGTGCATCGATCGACACCTACAGTCGCATCGATTGAATCTGTGCAAAATTCTTTTGCATCGATCGATACTGTGTGTGTATCGATCGACACCAATGCTGTTTGGTTCGATATTAACATTAGAATTGCGATTCTTAACTATATATCGGTACAAATGTGAAGCTTGTGTACAAGCAAGTGGTTACCTTGGAACGTTTTTTAAAACGCTTCCCGAGTTAGGGTTTGCGAACGCCTAACATCAAACACATTGAAGAACGATTTGAAGGACACTCTGCGGAGGTTACTGTTAAAACGTTTTAAGGGTCTCTCATAAACGCCTTCAAAAGGTTTAAAATTGTGTCTAAAATGCTAATCAAACGCGTTTTGAGAAACCGTTTGACGAACGCTCTGAGGAGGTTCGAACTTGAACGCGCGTTTGCGGTTCAAACTTTAGAACGCGCACATGCGGTTCTAGTCGTTTCGATAAGCGGATTCTAAAAGAATATATATCATCTATAAAAGGGTGATTGTTGATTAGTCAAAGTCACAAATTATAATCATCTCATTATTATTATGAGTTTGCGGACGTTTATAAACGGTTCGACAAGTGACAACTCTGCGGTACTAATCCCGTGTCGTTTAGCGTTTACGAACGTCTCATAGCGTTTCTCGTAAAACCGGCTAAAACATTTATCAAACGCGTTTCTGATATACTCATATATTATATATTTTAGCATGCATTTCATGCATGGTTTTGTATAGTTCTCATGCATAATCATGGTCTTATCTTGCATTTAGGTCTCATTTAGAGTTTAGGACATTTCCATTAGGTCCTAGAGTGTCTTGCATGTTTTGGAGCGCTTTCAGGTAAAAGCAGAGCCAAACACCAAGTATCGATCGATACCCCTCGGTATCGATCGATACCAAAAGCTTCAATAGATTACACCGACGCCACTGCTCGGTGTAACAGCTCAGTGTTGGTCCCAGGAAGATCCGGGGGAGTTGGCTCTTAACACGGAGCAAAGATACCGAGGTGTGTCCTCGGTATCCACTGGAGATCAAGTTCAAACACGAAGCATCGATCGATACCCCTCGGTATCGATCGATACCAAATGCTTCAGGAGACAATACCGACGTCACAGCTCGGTATCACGGGTCGGTATTGCCACAGGAAGATCCCGGGGGAAAATGGCCCTAATACGGAGCAACGGTACCGAGGTGTGTCCTCGGTATCCCTTGAAGAACTGGCCCGACACCAAGGGTATCGATCGATACCGAGGGTATCGATCGATACCAACCTCTTTTTGCCCATTTTAACCGGGTCAAAACCCGGTTTGTTCCGGGTTGACCCGGTTCGTTACTGTTCAGTATTTAAGCCCAAAGACCTAATCTTTAAGGGCTAAGTCTTTTCTATGCAAAAACCTCTCTAAGAGTGATTTGTATGTTTGATCTTCTATATTTATGCAATTAAGTGTTTATTTGATTAAAGCTCTTCTTCTTATCTTCTTTTCATCTTGATTATTCAACATCCATCTATGGAATCATCCTCTATCAAAACTGATTTTGAGGGGTTCTTAATGGGTCTTGAGTAGTCTTTTAGGATCTTGAGATGAGGTAGACTAAGATGTTCCTAGGCTTGATTCATGGTGTTTAGGGTTAGATAGTCTTATATTCCTTCTTGTCTAGAGTCCCCAATGCTAGATCTAGCTTGAAAGAGTAGGTCTAGATCATAAGGTATTTCATGAACACCAAGTGTTTGATGAAATGCCGAGACCAAACTAGACAAGAGATTTACATTCCTAGCCTATGACAATAGTTGTCTAGGGTGTACTTTTGGTTGATCTTGTTGATTTAAACTAAATGCTTGCTAATCAATGATCCACAAATGATGATTTGCTAATGGGTTAGGTGATTAGCATAGTGATTAATTGCTTGAAAGAGAATTAGTCAAGTTTAGGATCTTATGCCTAGGGATTAGCTTGTTTGAGTAAATGAACATCATGAATTGAACTAGGGACTTCCTATATCGATAACCTTATCTCAAGATTCGCTTTTGCTATTTGGATTACAATCTTGCTTAGTGTTTTAGCTTAATTCTAAATTGGATACTTAATCATAAACTACCTCGTTTAGCTTAACTTGCTTGAAGTGCCTTGCATTCTTGGTGATTAGGACTATTTCCCAATATTGGATTCGATAACCTCTTACTACATCGGTTAGAGGGTATTGATACCTCTTTGGATTGCAAAAATCCTTGTATCAGTTTCAAGAAACGATTCGGCGAACGCTCTAAGGAGGTTCAGATTAGAACGCGCGATAGCGATTTGAAAACGATTTTATAATCCCTTATAATCGGTTTTAAACTGCGGTTTAAAATCAAAAAGGAAGGGTTTCAGATCTAAAAATCGAATACTCTTAACGTTTAATTATTTAATAATTATATTGATGCAACATTGAAATCGTTAAACCGTCTTTGATTTAAAGACGTGTTAAGTTGCAGTATATTGCACATAGCTCAATATGATGTTTCCAAAAATTTGCTATTTTGGAATATTTAATTGTTAATGTACAATTAAGTATTAGAGGTTGATTTAATCGGAAAATTAAATCATTGGGCTAAGTTAGCAGGCCTCTTGCGATTCTTTTCAAGAATACTAATACAATTCGATATTGTATTAAGTTTATTAAATTGCAAAATTTCTGAATTAATTCTAGAAATCGAATTTAATTTTACCTTTTAACTTGAGAGTTGGGTATTGGTTAGTATATTAATTTGGTTTGTTTCTCTTGAACAAAATCAAATTTCAATATGACTAACAACACCGATGTGATCATTGTTAGATTCGGTGGTGTAAAAGACAATGGAATGGCTCAAGCCAATGTAGTCGAGATAGACATGTGTAATGTCATCCTCGGAGTCAATATGGTTGAACATAACCCACATGAGTGGTGGTATTATACCAATGTAACAGTTCATATATGGGTTGAGATGGGAATGTTTTCCTCCTACCATAAATAATGACAAGAATTTAATCATAGTGCCGAAGTTAACTTCTCAAAGAAGTTCACTCTCACTAATGTAAAGCATGTGCTAGAGATGCTTAAAAATCTCATTTAGGGCACAATGCTAATTAGGCACGAATTCATCGTCAATGTCAAGGCTGATTAGCGTGCATTGACAAATAATGGTGTCTATATTAAGGACGGACTGGTAACCAATGTTGTTGACATTAATGAGAAAGAACCATTTGCTTATGGTACATAATCTCTTAGTATTTGATCTGAATGTTTCGGTCACATTATATTCGAATCTATGCGTAGATTGAATGAGATCCCGAAATACAAAATAAGCACAGATAAGTGTAAGGTTTGCGTTCAAACCAAACTCACTAAAACACCTTCATCGAGCGAACCTCTTGGTTTGATTCATACAAAAGGTGGTGATAAATATTTCGTGACTTTCATTGATGACTGTACGAAATATAGTTATGTCTAGTTGCTAAGTAGCAAATACGAGACCTTGGAGAACTCAAGGAGTATAAACTCGAGGTTGAAAACCAACTCGAGAGAACTATCAACATAGTTTGAAGTGATAGAGGACATGAACATGGAATCTGGGTTAGTCCAGAAATGTGGGGGGAAGCGTTGCTTACCACAAGTTATACCCTGAACTAAATACCGCACAAAGTCACTGGAAATGCTTCATGTGAACTTTGGAAAGGTATACAAATAAATGAAAGTGTGGGGGTGCCTAGCAACCACCTAAGAAGGTGACAATCGGACCAAAAAATGGTGGATTGTATCTTCATTGAATATGCACACAATGTAGTGTTGATAGCCTTCTGGTGTATAAAGTAGATATACCAGACATCCAAGTAATCACGGTAACCAAGGAATGTGTCTTCTTTTGAACATGGGTTTCCGTGTAAAGGATAAGCTCTAATACCTCACGAATTGAGGCGAGCAATTTTGGTACTTCTGTAAAGAAGCAGAAGAGGCTAAAGTTGAAATTAGTCGTAGCCAAAGATATTATACAGAGAAATCCTTTGTTTTTGATTTCATGACAATTTTCTTTTAGAGAATAACTTCGATTCGTATGCTGATTGGAATCACAGCGATACAAGATCTTGTAATCTATCAAATGGATGTGAAATCTGCCTTTATAAACGACCATTTAGAAGATGAGATTTACTTGAAACAACCCGAGGGTTATGTCACTCCTGAACAAGGAAAGAAGATAAGTAGACTTGCAAAGTCTTTATACAAGCTTAAGCAATAGCTTGGAAAGTTTGACAATACAGTAATGTCAAATAGCTTCCAAATCACTTAAGGTGATATACATCAAAAGTACTCCACATGGATACCTTTTGTTGTGTTTGTATGATGACACGTTCATCATGGAAGCAAGAAGGACATAATCCAACATACTAAGAATGTGCTTAGTGGGAAGTTTGATAGACATAAGATTAGCGGATAATCTTGTCTCAAGATCCTAGAATGGTTTGAGAACTACTCAAACAAGATTGCAAAAACTCCAATTGTGGTAAAGTTGTATCACAAGTGGTGTGTGCAAGAATTATCGGAAGTCTAACGTACTTGGTGAATCGTACTAGATCCGATTTAGCGCATTCAGTAAACATACTAAGTCGCTACACGAGTGATCCAGGTCATACTCTTTGGAAAGCCATAAATAGAATTTTGAATTATCCAGCGTTATATGTTGTCTCGGTTTATATCAAAGTCCGGGGGTTCAAGACATTATGTTCACCTTTTGGCCTAGTAAACCTGACAGACATTATAAGTGGATAGTACAGTTCTTGGTGGTGCAGCAGTATCCTGGAAATCTTCCAAACAAACACTCTTGATGAAATATCAACCATGGAGTCAGAGTTTATAGCTTTAGATAAAGCTGCAGAGGAAGCATAATGGCTTCGAAACTTTTTGGAAGATATCCCGACGTGGATAAAAAACCAGTGATATAAAAATGTGTACACTGTGATAGTCAGTGAGCTATCCCTCGGGCACTAAGTAAGTTATAAAATGGCAAATCTCGAGAATAAAATAGGACCATTAGACAACTGATCTAAAAACGGCTGATAACTTAGCGGATCTGTTTCCCAAAATTTAGCCTCGAGATCAAGTTTGTTAAATCATCAAAAGGAATGGGTTTAGAGCCTATGGTTAAAGATGACACATGGATGGATACCCAACCTATATGACTGGAGATCCCAAAAAATAGGTTCAACGGGAAAACTAAATCAGGCTGATTCTGTGATGAACACTGTGTAAATACCCAGTTCCTAGGATGATAAAACAGTGTTATATGTGAAAAATGAGGTTAAGCATTGACTTTTAACGATTCATTAGCTTCTGAAGTACAGAGGATACTTCCTAAAGAAGGCTAATGGTAGATCACCTAGTGAAGTGTGAAATGAGAGCCGTTTCTAGGAGAATGAAAGAGAAGGCTATATTCTCCAAGTTCACTCACGAAAAACCAGGAATGTTCAAGGTCAAAATGAACACAATAGAGAACAAAGTTTTACGAGAAAATGTCGTTGTGCGATATCTGTTGGCTCAGTTTACATCAAAATCCGGGTGGTTCAAGACATCATGTTCACCTCCTGGCCGAGTAAACCTGACATATATTAAATTTGTTTGGTTCAAAGCTGAAAAACGCTACCTCTCAGATGCAGTTACATTTTCGTATACTCTCGAAAGTCTGTCTACGTCTAGATGAGTCTAGTCAAGTATGTCTAGTGAAGTCTAGCCTGTTCAATTTTCATATGTTTAGAGTCATTTCTATTCATGTGGGGGATTGTTGGAACTAATTTTTTATCAAAGCTTGAGGGCTTGATAAAATTGTGTTAGTGTGAAAAGAAATGAGTTAAGCCCATTCAAATGAAATGTTTTCATTGGCTATAACTATTTGTGGGAAGAACAAAAGTCCCACAGTGCTAGTTGAGAAATGTTTTCTCTTGCATATATTTGGAATAGTTGTGTCATTAATTTAAATGACTAACAACAAGAGAGAAGAAAAGACCACACGCGCGCAGCTCGCATATTCAAAATGACCAGTCCGTCCTTAATATAGACACCATTCTTTGTCAATACACGCTAATCAGCCTTGACATTGACGATGAATTCGTGCCTAATTAGCATTGTGCCCTAAATGAGATTTTTATGCATCTCTAGCACATGCTTTACATTAGTGAGAGTGAGCTTCTTTGAGAAGTCAACTTCAGCACCATGATAAAATTCTTGTCATTATTTATGGTAGGAGGGAAACATTCCCATCTCAACCCATATATGAACTGTTACATTGGTGTAATACCACCACTCATGTGGGTTATGCTCAACCATATTGACTCCGAGGATGACATTACACATGTCTATCTCGACTACATTGGCTTGAGCCATTCCATTGTCTTTTACACCACCGAATCTAATTCCACAAAATAAACGACCATATTATCAAAAAAATCAACAAACATGTAATAAGAAAATATAAATATACCAAAGTTTAATCCAACCACTTCGACAATCACGTGACAACAGTAGTTTGCTCCTTCGGAGGAAAACATAAACACCACAATGAGAACTAAAAATGATTGGCGGTGACTTCAACTCTCGCTTCTGGCTTCTTCTGCCGGTTTGATCCGAGAATCTAGAAAACTATCACAGATCCAAGAGGATCATCCAAGACGGAAAAAGTATAGCAATAAAGAAAAGCAATCACAAAATGGAGTCGAGAAAATCACCATTGGAGGAGGAAGTACACGAGCCTCAACCGATGCTAGCTGATAACTCACTTACATTCCGAACTCCTTGCTCACAAAATCAATCACGTTATATTTATTATTCTTGACCATCTAATAATAGAAACAATAACGTGAAGTTTGTCAAAACAAGGATGCAAAATTAAAGACTCTTGTATCCGACAAGTAAATATTGTAAATGTGATGCAAAAAGGACAAAACCTACCCCTTCGAATTTTCTCTCTAACTTGAGGTCGTCGGCAGGTAGCTTTTAGCAACGCCGTAACCTGCCTCTCATTCATCTTTTTGGTGTGTCGCTGTCCTTGATCTATTCGACAGAGCTGCAAAAACCAAGAATAAGATTTGATTGTTACGTCTGTGTCTGTCATAAAATGATGAAGGTAAACACGAAAATGAAATGCTCGAATATAAATCATACTTCCATCGGGAGGTAAGCAAGCTCATCCCTATTTCCCAAACTAGGGTAGAAAAAGACCTCCCAACTGTAACATACATGAATACAAAGCAATACAATGAATGTTTAGTCTATGCATAGATTTTGACTCTTGGGAAGTTAAGCAAAATCCAAATTTCTTACTTTTGAGAGGGCATATCCCTGAGAACTACTATCAAAGTTTATTGGATATGTAATAGTTTGACATTTAATAGAGGGAATTTTTGCAGGTAACGTGTATATTACCTCCGATGATGGCTGCAAAATCACCGATTATCAATTTCTTTTTTGATTGGGGTTTTCAAACGTGTCCGACTTATGAATAACTTATATTGCGAAGTTGGGCTAGGCCCGTAATAAAAGATGTATTGTTACATATGGAGATAGATATTAAAAAAAAAAAAAAAAAAAATTTAAAAACAATAAAGAGGATTCAAATCAAACATAAACAATAATGGAAAGAATATTTAAAATTGGGGGGAAAAATAGAAAACACAATATTAATCGAGGAAGACAAGATTAACAATCCTAACATCTTCTACAACTATCTCCATCCCCAAGCACAATATTTGACCCTAAATCGACACTAAACCCGACATTCGCCACAGATGTCCCCCGTCTCGGCCTACCGCCTTAAGCCCCAAAAAAACATTAAAAAACAATTCACATTTTATAAGCTAATAGAGATAACTCAATTAACTACTATACTAATAAAAATAAAATAATATTAGACAATAAAAAAGTTTAAGAAATTATGTTCCACGTCCGCGCGTAACGCGGATCACACACTAGTATAATTATAAAAAAGAGAGTTGGGTATATATCATAAATGACAGTCTAATTTGGGGTATGTCAATGTATAGTAATCAGATTTCTCTCATTTGAACAAACATTAAAAACCGTTTTAACCCTATAGTCGCTAACGTCAAGTGCACAACGGGGCGGAGGTGCATTAAATTCACTGCATTCGCATTAAATGTAAGTTAACAATGAGATTTTTTGTTAAATAATGTTGTCGTTTCCGCCACTGGAGAAAGCATTTTGTAAATCAGATTTTTGTGACTGATAATTATACACTTGCACATCGGTAAGCTAAATAACAATAAGCAATTGTGGTATGTATTCATGAGGAGCGAGTGTTGTGTCTGCCACACAAAAAAATATTCATTCGCTTCTTTAATGTTGCATATAGTCTCTCGTCAACCCTATTAAGTGCAGTTTTATCGGTTGGTGAAGGTGGAAGTTAACTGAAATCTTCTTCTAGAAAACGTGTTTATAGCTAAAGTAATGTATTTAATGGGTTGTTAACTTTATTAAAGCTAATAACAGATTCAGACTTGTGTGTGTTTATCCAAAAATATTGGTTGTCGTGTTATGCTCCTCTGAAGTTCTAACTTTTTTCTGCAAAACCCAAGTCTGTGATGTCTCTAACTGTGTGTCTGGTGTGTGGCGAGTGGAAGAAAATGATTTATGGCATATGGGAGAACAAGACAACTATCATGTTCATTAGCCCGTCCTCTTCATCGACTTCTATATGGCTGTCTTTAACTAGTTATTCGTTCTCACATGAGGAGCTCATGGATGGGTGCGAGGAGGTTGATAGACATATATCTCTCATAGGTACTACCACACACTATTCTACCATTGAATTTAAATAGTTTTAGTGGGTTTCTCATACATACGTCCTCACATATCAGGAGAGGACATGAGAACACACATATATCCAAATCCACTTACCGTTCCTATGATGTAAGCAACAAATCGTGGGCATCCGCGTGCTCTTGGTCCTTTGGACAAGGAGGAAGGGAGTTATGACCGAGTTGGGAGTACAAAAACGTGAAATTGGTTATTCTTCAAGGAATCCAGTCAGAAACAAGGATGGATCCGGCCATGCACAATAGAGACGTGCCATCGTACTTTGACGACCCCATAGGAAAAGGGAATTATCGTATTGAATGGTTGTTTAGAGCATACTACGATTAACAAGTAATTATTTTAACGGTGTAGTTAATATCATTAACAATTTTAACCGTTAACAGATGAGTTAGAGCAAGTTATCAGAGATGTTGATTACAAGGGGGATGAAATCTTCGTGGGACGGATATTTAAATCACAACAGGAATGAAATACAAAGCTATCGATACATGCAATTAATCGCAAATTCCATTTTTGTTTTGTACACTCATTTTTAGAGAATTTGATCGTTGTATGCGTTGGATCTTAATTTCCATGGAGGGTCTACACAGTCAAAATAGAATACATTGATCGTTACGAGATAAGGTGTGCAACACAACAACACACATGTAGTGTAGACGCCCATGATAATTTTCAACGCCAAGCGTCAGTTGCAATGATAGGGAAGATGATGCGGTCAAGATATGTGGGTGATGTAAGAGGACCGAAAGCATGTGAGCTTTGAAGAATGCTCCGTCAAGAGTACATTGTCCATGTTAGTTAATTACTGTAAGGCATGGAGAGCCCGCGAGATAACCATGGACAACGCAATGGGTCTGGACGTAGGTAGTTTTGCGTTGATATCACCTTACTTCAGGTTGCTTGATAGTAGGATTTTTACTAGTTAATTACTCAAATCCCACTCATGTCATTGTTGTATTTAAGATATCGAACCAAGGATGCTAAGATTGAAACACTAGGAATACATGAATCTTCCTAAGCTAGAGCAAATGTTTTGGGTTTTTATATTTTTAGATTAGAATGTAAAATGCAAGAAAGAAAACAAAGATATAAGTGTTGGATCATGGAATGAACTATCAAAAGAATGATTAACAATCAAATAATGATGACAAAGATTGCATTAAACACTATCTTAGAACATGAGATTCACAATTATGACTAATCCACTCTCGTGGCACTAATCACTTTGTTAAACACAAAATCAAGAACAAACCATCGTTTGTGATAAGATGGTTAACAAGCATCAATCTCCAATCCCAATTAGTTCACTAATCACCCTAGAGAACAACTCTAGTTGGCAAGGATGTGAAAAGCTCACAAAAGGTTCAGTTCAAGCAATTCATTTAAACTCGGGTTAAGAGTGAAATGCCTAAGTTCAAGACTCGAATGGATAAATCTAATCTAGCACTAACACCGTTTACTCGAATCTCTCCCTATTGCATGGGATGAGACCATAAATCCTAGGGTGTAGCTCTAGATTGGTTTGTCACGCCAACTAGAACTACATAATCTAGGTGCAATTCTAAACTTTGGTTTATCTTATCAAATCTAGCATTAAGAACCAACCTAAGTGAAAGATTTAACAAATATCAACCTAAATCATCATCATCTAATCATCAAGACAATTAACTAATGATGCTAATACACACAATCAATGCTAATCCTTAGGTTAAGATCACTAATCTTGACTAATTCTCTTACAAGCAACTAATCACTATGCTAATCACTCAATCCATTAGCAAACTCTCATTTGTGGATCAATGATTAGCAAGCAGTAAGAATATAAACAAGATCAACCAAAATACACCCTAGACAACTAATCTCTTAGGCTACGAGCATAAATCCCTTGGATAGTTCATCAAGGTATTTCATCAAACACTTGGTGTGCATGAAATGCCTTATGATCTATATCTATTTTCTCAAGCTAGATCTAGCATTAGGAACACTAAACAGGAAAGGGAAGCAAGGATTAAGAACATAAGCATCAAAAATCAATCACCAAATCATCAAAATCAAGCTAAATCCAAAATCCAACAAAAAGAGGTCTAAAGCCTAAACATGAAGAACAAAGAAGAACACAAGAGAAAAAGAGACATAAAGATAAAGAACAAAGATTAAATAAATATAATATAAAGATAGGTTGAAGAATCATTCACTAGAGTGGCATGAATGATGAAGATCCATCCAAAATCATCATAAGAAGAGTTTGGGAGAAAACCCAACTCTAGGAAAAGAAAGCTTAGCTAATAAAATTAGGGTTTTTGAGTATTTATAATAAAAAGAAGGGAACCGGGTCAACCCGGAACAAATCAGGTTTTGACCCAGACTTTTTTGGGTCGGAAATCGATCCCGGCCGGGATGGAGCCAGGACACGGAGCCGGGATGAGATTGTTGCCGAGAGATTGTGGCACCGGGCGACTTTGGTCCGGGATGGGAGGCCGGGATGAGAAGTCTTCGGTGAATCGGTCATAACTCCTGCACCTGACATCCGAATGATCTGAATCAAACTCCTGTAGACAGATAACGCGTCCCTCTACAACTCCTATGAATACCGTTTGGGTTGATTCATACCAGAAGGCCTTCGTTTTGCCGGTTCTTTAGACGGTGTCATCTTCTCTCGGCCAGACGGACATACCTTTAGTAAATCCATCTTATCTCCTGATACATACGTCCAAATAACCCGATTAAAACTCCTGTGTAAAGCTGATTCACCCTTCTACAACTTCTATGAAGGCAGTTGAAGCTGAATCGGATTGTAAGGTCCCCGTCTAGACATATATTTGAGACACTTTGGATGAGAGATGTAGCACCGGGCGGCTTCTGGCCGGGATGGGAGGCCAGGAAAGTCCGTCGTCGGGTGATGTTCTGGCACCGGGTGATGCTGGGCCGGTGCATGGGTCCGGGATTCTCCCTGTCCGAGGCAAAGGTTCAGCACCGGGCATATGCATGGTGTTGTCCCGGCCGGTGCATGCATTCGGTAAGGTAAGAGCTTCTCGGCCAGGCAGAGACATCTTCAGTAAATCCGCGGTAACTCCTTAACCAGATGTCCAAATGACCTGATTCAACTTCTCCTAGACAGCTAACGTATACCTCTACAATCTTCATGAAAGTCGGCAAGGCTGAATCGGACAACAAACCTTATGCTTGCGCTCGTGGTTAACGATACATGAGAAAAGTTATCACTATCGACGGTACACATTTGAGTGGTCATTATGGGGGTTGTCTTGTCGCATCGAGTGCATAAGATGAAAATTTTCAAATATTTCTGTTGGGTTTCGCAATAGTAAACAATGAAAATGATGATTCATGGGAGTGGTTCTTACGTAATCTTACCGCCATTTTACCCAACGAGCATAATTTATTTTTCGTATCGGACCGCCACTTTTTCATATACACAAGCATTCAAAAGGTATGTGTCATGTAATCAAATTGACAAATTGTTATTTTCTTGTATAATACCTTTCATGATTTAGAAAGAAATAATTATTGGATTATTGGAATATTGAGTTAGAAAACTCTTTTAGCGTTTATGTATTGAGTTAGACATTGTGGTGTTCTTGCTTAGTTTTCCCCCTCCAATGGAATTGACTAGATTGTTCTCCCATGGATGCATGTGTCAGCACACGGGGGATTTGTCATCTATCTACAAAGGAACATCCAAAACCTATTTAAATCTTTGCATTTAAACTACTTAGTCTCCCAGGCCGCTCGCGTTTACCGGTTTAGTGAGTTTAATATAGTGTATGTAGAGATAAAAGCCATAAAAAGTAAATACGCTGATTATCTGGAAGGGATGGTTTCGAGCATTGGACGAGGTCGCACTTTGTTGGTGACCGCAACAACGTCATGACAGGCAATATTTTAGAGTATTTGAACAATGTGTTAACGAGTGTCGAGATCATCCAGTCATCTCGATACTTGAGACCATACGAAATACATTGGTACCATGGTTTGCACTTCGAAGGGAATTTGCTGAGACCGAGGATGATGTTATAAATCCAAAGGTGCAAAAGATGCTGACTGTCAATTTCAAAAAGTTGCCGGGTTATTTTGTTAGGAAAATAAGTGACGGTTCGTATGAGGTATGGGATGAGCTAAACGTCGCTTACGCGGTTCATCTATGAGAAGAAACATGCACTTGTTGCCATGTCTTAGCAGTATCTATACGAGACGAAGGGATCCTGATCGATAGTTTGATAGGTATTCACTACATAACGAGTATCGGAATATGACTTACAGCAAAATTATAATCACAGTTCCATACATGTACAACCTAGCACCATCTCAGGACAATGTGGCGGGTGGAAAGTTGGCAACTTCAGCAGATCGTCGGCCACCTGGAAGGTCGAGTAAACATCGGATATTGTCACATGCAGAATTTAAGGTAACTAAGTCTTATATTGTTAACAACTCTGACATAGGTAACTAAAATAACATATTTATATGTTAACATCGCAGTGTGTATCGAGGAGAAAGTCCACACGTTGCCACGGTCGCGGACACAACCGTACGACGTGCAAGGTCCCTTTGCTGGTAATGAACATGAGTCCGTTTTGATTATGAAATATGAACATTTCATCACCCTCATGATAATGAGATTTCCGCATAACTTTGACAAGGACCCTAGGTGTCATGCATTTCTTACTCTCTTTCTTCCTTTTTCAATTTTTTTTGTTTGTAATTGCCCTAAGTGTTCCAAAAAAAAAAAAAAAAAGAACCTAATTTCTTTTTATTTGTCGATGCCATTGACGACGTCACGATGAAACTTTTCATCTTCTCTTCTTCCATTCTTCATCACCAAATTTTTGCTGAGACTCCAACGTTTTCCGCTAGATACTTAATTGTCGATCGCTACTGTTTTGTCTTCTTATTCATGTATGTTTTCTTCTCCTTCTTCTTTTACTTCTCCTCTTTTTCTCTTAGTAAATTTGTCTGTGTTTTTTTAGAACTTTATGTCATTCTGAAAACATGATGATTATTATTGGGTTCTAATGCTCTTTCATGCTTGAAAATTTGAAGGATACAATGAATTTTATAAGCTAAAGTTTATTTCAAAGTGATCGTTGTCCACTGTTTATTTGTTATTGCTCTGTTTTTTTTTTCATTAAGTAAAACAAAGTTATTCAAAAAAATTCATGGATTTGTATAAAATGTTGCCGGGAAATAGAATCAGAAATCAACCAAGTGGATATGCAAATAGGAAGAGAAAGAATAGACAAGACGAATTGGTGAAATCTCAAACCGGTGATACGCTTAAATATGTGACGAGAGCAAAAACTTCTGAAACTGATGAAACTGTTAGAGCTGAGATGAACAAGGAAGATGAAGAACTTCCTATTGAAGAAGATGAAGAGCTTGTTACTGAAGAAAATGCATATGCGAAGAGTGTAGAAGAATTTGTTGGAGATGATGCAGATGGAATAAACGAGAACAAAGAACAAGTTGAGAATGAAAACAAGGAAGACCATGAGAAGGCTGATGATATTAAGGGTCTTTATGATAATGTGGACATTGATGATCCTGGAAATTGGAGGAAAGTTGAACAAAGAATGAGAGTTTTTTTTGGTTGAGAAATGTCTACCCACAAGACCACCGACTCATTATCCTTTTCCAAGAGATGATATTGATAGATGTTTCACTTACTCTTGTTATACAAGAAAAATGAGCAACATAGAGAAACAAGACATAGGATGGTTAGTTTACTCAAAAATTAAAGACAATATCTTTTGTTTTTGCTGTAAATTATTCACTCAAGAAACAAATCCTCATGTTTTGGCACTACAAAAAACATCGATTTTACCACTACAGGAAAAGTCGCATCCGAGTCGCAAAACCGGCGTTTGCAACTATTTTATTACTAAAGAAAGAAGTCGCAAAACTCTCGTCCCAAAAAGTTGCAAAAATAACGACTAATATGCAACTCTATTCTGCAGTCTCAATAAAGTGACTCTTTAGCAACTTATTTTGTATTAATGTTTTTAAAAAAATATATTTAATTCGGAAAATTATTTTTATTTATAATATTGTAATTCGTTTTAATCGATTATTTAATTTAATTAATTATATATAATATAAAACAAACAAAATACAAATTGTTCAAAATATGCATTATATAAACAAAAAACACAAATAAATCTAGTTACGACGGATCTGTGAAAGGAAATGTGGATGGATAAAACGTTGGTGACCTAGTAGTCGTTGCGGTTATCTTAGTCGGAGTTGCTTCGGGAGTAATTGTGGTCGTCGTAGCCGTGGCGATTGTAGTTGGCGGAGCATTTGTGGCCATGTACGCGGAAAATGCAGGATTTGTGGATTTAAGATAGCTAATGACCATCTCCAAGCTGTTGATCTGGTTTTGTTGCTCTGCCGCAAGTCAAGCAGACTCCACATCACGTCGAGCAAGCTAGGCATCACGTTGAGCATTATCAGCAGCTTGCTCTTCAATTTGGCGTTGAAGATCTTATAGTTGTTCTTGCATTGCCAAAAATGCTGAAGTAGAGCTCCCCGAGACTTCTTTTCTCTTTCTGTTGTCGTGAATCCGTTGGAGACTGCCATGTCTGTAAGGACGTCCTCTCTCATCTGGAATACTCGACTAAAAAAAATGAAAACAAATTAGTACATAAGGATAAATAGAGGTAAGTGGTAAACGTTAAGAACTATTGGATAAATCAAAAATTTATATAAAATATTTCAAATACCAGAATGAATATCTCCTTCATCTCAACTGCCGTAAGTTATGAACGTTGTGAAGTACCATCTAAAGTATAACAAGTATCCACCTCAACTAACTTTTCTTCTAAGTTCTTTTCGTAGGCCTCACCGATTTTCTTTGCCTTTAAATCAACATATATTCCATCAGCTCGTGTATGCATCTTTATGAACATCTCTCCAATGGTCACCGGTCTTCCCAATTCCTCTTCCTAAAAAGTGAAAGATTATTGTTGACAGAATCAATATTAAACCTTACTTAAATTAAATTAAAGAAATTTAATTTTACATTACCATTTCTTGTTGAATTTGCAAATATAACTTTTGTCCCGACACATGCTTGTGAGGACCAAGATCGCCACGAGGAGAGTTCCGAGTGATAGATGCATTCTTACTCCTCTCCATGGCATCATCAGTGTTCCAATAGTCAACCATTGTTTTCCACAAAGTCTCCTTAATCCATCTAGGTCGTTTCCGTTTTGTCCTTGCAACGCTAATCATTCCCTTCATCCGTCAAGTACAAACGATATCAAACTCCTATCGAACAGTATCAGTGATAAAGGGATCCCAAGTTTGGGTGTTATACAAATGTATAAGATTGATGTTAAGAAAATATAATAAATCAAACGTAAATGTAAAATTAGGGAAATTATGAAAATAAATCAGTTGAAATACTATGATATATAGTCAAATGTGAAAAAGAAAAATTAAATTTACCGCGAACTCAGTGAAATATCTTCGTTGAATATCCGAGTCTACAACCGTCCAACTATAATATGGACCATCAAATTTGTTTTTCATAATTTTTGAAATCATCCGAGTCAATTTTCCCTTATCCCGACCAAACCTAAAAATTGAAAAATAAATAGTTAAAATGAGTGATTAACAAAGCTTTAACATGTAATGTAAGTAACTAAAAGCAAACAAACCCAAACAAGAAACAAATTTAGCCTCATCATGTACTAAGAATCATCTTTAAGAACAAAAAATAAACTGAGCGATTCAAAACCAAGAAACGTTTCCAATTCTCACAAACGCTAACAACAAATGTGTCAAAATCTCAGAAACCCAAACAAAATAAAGTGGCTTCGATTCTAGCAATCCCAACATTCGATTGTCCTAAAGTCGTATGTAGAACCAAAGTATCATACAGTCGTATGTGGTATCTACCTATTGCTGACTGATTAAAGAAAATGTATCAGAGCGAGAAGACTGCAGCCGCAATGAGATGGCATGCCTAGCACCAAGCAAAGGAGGGAGAAATGGGTCATCCGTCTGATGCGGCGGAGTGGAGATATTTCCAAGATCAACATCCCCGGTTTGCTGAAGAACCCCATAACGTTTATCTTGGATTATGTACAGATGGGTTCAATCTATTTGGCATGTCTCGTAATCATTCGTTGTGGCCTGTGATCTTGACGCCATATAATTTACCCCCGGGGATGTGCATGAATACAGAGTATTTATTTCTTACAATTCTGAATTCTAGGCCAAATCATCCGCGAGCTAGTCTAGATATCTTCCTCCGACCTCTTATTGAGGAGTTAAAAGAGTTATGGTCTAATGGCGTCGATGCATACGATGTGTCTTTGAATCAAAATTTTAATCTAAAAGCAGTGCTGATGTGGACGATAAGCGACTTTCCGGCGTATAGCATGTTATCTGGATGGACAACCCATGGTAAATTGTCTTGTCCAGTTTGCATGGAAGATACTAAGTCATTTTATCTACCTAATGGAAGGAAGACGTGTTGGTTTGATTGTCACCGAAGATTTCTTCCTCATGGTCATCCATTGAGGAGGAATAAAAAAGACTTCATAAAGGGAAAAGACGCTTCGAGAGAGCATCCACCTCCGTCTATGACGGGTGAGCAAGTTTATTTCGAGCGGTTGGTTGGTGTAAAACCATCAAAAACAACGGATGTTGGTGGAAACGGTCACGAAAAGAAGAAGTCGGGGTATGGGAAGCAACATAACTGACACAAGGAAAGCATATTCTGGGAGCTGCCGTACTGGAGGGACCTTAATCTCCGTCATTGTCTTGATGTGATGCATATAGAGAAGAATTTTTTTGACAACATCATGAATACTCTTACGAGTGTAAAAGGTAAATCGAAAGACAACATCATGTTAAGATTGGATGTAAAGCTCCTTTCCCATCCTTCACATTGATAGAAGAAGCCATAAAAAGTTTATTGGAATGTGTGAAGAATGCGGTTAAGTTCCCAGATGGTTATTCGTCAGACTTAGTTACTTGTGCTGATATGGACAACCAAAAGTTTTCAGGCATGAAGAGTCATGACTGCCATGTTTTTATGGAGCGGTTACTTCCATTTATCTTTGCAGAACTCCTAGATCGGAATGTCCACCTTGCGTTATCAGGTACTAATTATGACAATTTATTTAAATAAAATTATAGTAACTTATCTAGTAACCTAATGCAATTTTCGCGTATATTGTAGGGGTTGGAGCATTTTTCCGGGACTTATGTTCGAGAACTTTGCATACAAGTCGCGTTCAAATTCTAAAACAGCACATAGTTTAATACTATGCAATTTAGAAAAGATCTTTCCACCTTCATTTTTCGATGTGATGGAGCACCTGCCTATACATCTCCCCTATGAAGTTGAATTAGGAGGCCCTGTCCAGTATAGGTGGATGTATCCTTTTGAAAGGTTTTTCAAAAAGTTGAAAGGGAAAGCAAAGAACAAAAGATATGCGGCAGGATCGATTGTTGAATCATATATCAATGATGAGATTGCTTATTTCTCAGAGCAATACTTTGCCGCGAATATACAAACGAAATCAAGGTAAATGCTAAAATCAATCACATCATGTCCACTTTGCCATTTAATTTGTATACACATGCTACTCATTCGTCAGGTTAACAAGATTCGATGAAGCTGAAGTCCCCGAATATCATGTCCCTGGAGTACCTTCTATATTTACTCACTTAGGCCGTCGAAGTGGAGAAATGCATGAAATATGGCTCTCAGAGAGAGACTATCAATGCGCACATGCATATGTTTTATGAAATTGTGACTATTTTCAACCAATTGAGAGGTATATAAGTTGGCATCGCTCTCAGATTGCGTTTTAATATATTTTCTCATATTTGTGTTGGTCTGGTGTAGTATGTTCGAGGAATTTATTTCTGCAAAATATCCAGGACTTTCCGAAAAAGAACTCGCCGAAAAAAGAGCTGACGAATATCATTTATGGGTGAAAGAATATGTATGTCTCAAAAATTTCATAACTATTCATATCTGTATACTTATATATATTTACGCTATTTTTTTATATATATGCAGGTTTCTTACTGGAACGCCACGAATCCATTTCCTACTTGGGTTCAAGAGATAGTGCATGGACCTTTGAATAAGGCCAAAACCAGGCCAATGTATTTTACAAGAGGCTATTTGTTTCATACGCAGAATCACAGCGCTGGACGAAAGACATGTAACTATGGGGTCAGTGTTAAAGGTGAAAATTACACTGATGCATCCGATGCAGCTGATTTCTATGGGACATTAACTGATATCATAGAACTCGAGTACGAGGGGATGGTCAATTTGAGAATCACACTTTTTAAGTATAATTGGTATGACCCTGTTATCGGTAGAGGCACTCGGAGGAGCAATGGTGGCGTTGTAGACGTTCTTTCATCGAGAAAATATAATAAATATGAACCATTTATTCTAGGTACGTACTTATGACAATATTTATATATAGCATTTTATTAATGTCAATATACATATGTATAACTTATATATACATTTATATTACAACAGCCTCGCAAGCGGATCAAGTTTGTTATATTTCGTACCCATATACAAAGAAACCGAAGCAGTTGTGGCTCAATGTTCTAAAAGTGAATCCGAGGGGAAATATTTCAGGGGATTATGAAAAGAAAGAACCGACTCTTTTGCAAACAGAAAATGATGATGTTGTATTGATAACAACAATTGAAGATCTCGTACTCGACAATTTCGTACAAAGAGACCCAGTAAACCTCGATTACGATGTCGGAGATGCAGACCCAGAAGACGAATTTCTATGTAATTTTTCGTCTTCTGATGAAGAATCAGATGACGAAGAACCCTACTAATTAACTATGTTACTTATGTCAGAATTTCAGTGTAATTTGTCGTTTACATTATATGTCGTTATGAGTAAAAAAAAAGACATCTCCGTATATTAATAAGTAAGTAGAAAAGATATAAAAAAAAAAACATTTTCGTACTCACTAGGATTCGAACCGTGGGTGGATCACAGTTAAATATTAATAAGTAGAAAAGATTACAAAAAAAAAACATTTCTGTCTTCACGGAGAGTCAAACCGTGGGTTGAGGGATCAAGAGAGGAAGAATTACCAATATGCTAAAGTCTTTAATTGTTATTATTCAAACATAAATATTAATAACTAGATTGAACAGATAAAAAAAAAAAAACTTCTCCGTATTCACGGAGAATCGAAACCGGGGCTGAAGGAGTTGGGAGTTGATGAATAACCAATATGCTAGAGTCATTTCAATGGTTATGAACACACAAAACGTTTAATAAGTATTCTTTTTCCGATTAAAAAAAAAAACTTTACCATTTCTTCGCGAAAACCCTAAGTCCTTTTGCTCTCACCTTTGCGACTCTCATCACCTCCGATCTTCTTCTTCTTCTTCGATCTTCGCCTTCGAATCCACAGAACGATGCTGGGAGATAAGAGCAAACGAGCAGGGAAGAAAAGATTGACTCCCAATGTTTCTCAGAGAGTCGGAGTGTCGCCTTCTTCGTCGCGAACCCCAACCTCTCTACCGCCGCAGTACAACTTTACGCCGCCGCCCCAACTTCCGAATCAGTCGACAACACCTCAAGTCCCCGCGAACGCTCAACCGGCATCGTCAGCACCAAGTTTCCGGAGCTTTCCACCGCCACAAGAACTATTCCCGGACTCGATGCCTCAACACCGTGAAGAAGAATTACCTGCGGCGGCTTCGGCTCCACTGGAGAACACTCCGGCGTCTGGAGAACACAGCCATCCATCTTCTGGAGGGCACAGCTTCCATGACGAATCTGCACCAGGTTTGCCGGATCTCCAAGAGGACACACTAAGGGCGCTGAATGCCTTGCTTATGGTGCCAGACCGGGATAGATTCACCACCGTCCTCTCTCCCACACCGACGCCGAACTCAACCTGATAAGTGTATCGCAAGGTAAATCGGATTTCTTAATGTCTTCTAGCTGTCTTTTGAAGTTGTTAGATTCTCAATGTTGGATACTCATTGTCGGATTTCTTAATTTCTGATTCTCAATGTTGGATACTCATTGTCAATGTTGGATACTCATTGTCAATGTGTGTTCTGTTTTGTGTGTGTGTATGTGTGTCATCCAATATAGATAGTTGTGTGTGTGTGTGTGTGTGTCAATGTGTGTTCTGTTTTTAGGATTGCAACGTTGATTGTCTAGGATTGTTGTGTACTTGTTTTATTTTCTGATTGTCTAGGATTGTTGTCGTCTAGGATTGATGTCTACTTGTTTTATTTTATGTTTCTTGTCTGATTGTCTAGGATTGTTGTCTACTGGTTTGTTTTCTTTCTTTACTTGTCTTGTCTTTCTTTCCTTGTCTTGTCTTTCTTTCTTTGCTTTGTATTGTCTTAAATGTTATGTTTTATGGAAATGCATTGTGTTGTGTCTTAATTCGGATCTCAGATTTTTGTCAATGTGTGTTCTGTTTTGTGTGTGTGTATGTGTAGGATTGATGTCTACTTGATTTTGCAGGTTTACACGTGACATAGGATCTAAACTGGTTAGGTCAATTACTAAAGTCTTTACAAACAAATTTGATGCTCCCTACTATAGCTGGACAGTTGTGCCTCGGGAGAGACAAGAAAGATACTTTCTCGAGTTCGCGGTAAGTTTTCTGTTCTTTCGCATTCACATATAGCTTTGCTTGTGATGTTTTTACTAACATCAAATTCTCTTTGTAATGTAGAAAACCCACACATGGGATCCATTGATAACAGGGACGGTTCAAGGCTATTTCAAGGAGATTTGTCAACGCAGGATGAAAGACATGGTTAGCACCGCGAGGACTAGTCGAGAGAGACGTAATTGGATAGAAGACACTCTCTGGGCAACGATGACAGCATACTGGGACACAGAAGAAGCAAAGCTAAGGAGTGTTACCTATTCAGCTGCTCGTCTGTCTGACCGTAAAGGTCTAGGTTATCACATCCACTTATCAGGGCCTAAGTCCTATCAACAAATCCAATCCGAAATGGTTAGTAACTTTTCAATTTCTTTTTTTTTTGTCATATTACTTCTGTTTTGTCATATTCTGTTTAGTGTTGGTTGTATATTGTATTCAGTCATAATCCTTGTATTTTTTTTGTCACATTGCAGGAAGAGGAATTAGAAAGACCGGTAAGTCTTGGTGAAGTTTTCAAAAAGACACATACAAAGGCTGACGGTACATATGTCGATAGGAAGGCGGAGAAAATTGTTGAAGCATATGAGAAGAAGGTGCAACAAAAGTTATCTGAGCTCGGGGCAGAGAGTTCAGAAGTTTCTGACGGTGCGTCGCGACCTGAAGACCTAACACCAGATGAGTATACGTCAATCTTTCTTGAGGTAACATTTCATATACTTCATACTTCATCTTTCTTTCATATTTCATATATTTCATATTTTATACTTCATCGTTTGTCTTCATTGTTTCATATTTCATATACTTCATCTTTCTTTCATATTTCATATACTTCATCGTTTGTCATACACCAGAATGTTTTTTTATGTTCCTTTTCACAGGCAACCGAGAAGGATTCAAGAGGAAATCTTTATGGGCTTGGAAGCCTGAAGGAGAGTCTTCTCAATGGCAAACGCAAGCAACCAGGAGACTCTTCATCTTTTGTCGCACTGCAAGAGCAACTGAAGGAAGCTCAGAAGAAAATCGAAGAGCAGGCTGCTTACAATGCACAGTGTGATGCTGAGGTTGCTGCCCGTAAAGCAGAGCACAAAAGAGATGTGGCTGAGCAAAAGGACAAGCTCGAGCACTTCTCATTGGTGGAAAAGTACCTGAGACAAACCGATCCGCGGTTTCTAGACTTCGTGGCATCACATTCAACACCAGCAACAACAGCAACAACCACAATGCTTCCATCAGCCTCTCTACCAGATCCAAGGAACATACCTTAGGTCACTAATCTTTTTTTTTTTGTGAACTTGAACTTGTTTTTATTTATGTTTTGGCTTTTGTAAACTCATGTTTGAAACAATAATATTGGTAATGAAATGGTCTTTTCTGTATAATGTCTTTATTTTACTTTGTATCTTTTTATTTGTAACACATGTTTCAAAGAATTTGAAAAACAAAACAAACGTGATTCAATTGTACCATATTCTTGTTTTGTTAACAAATATAGTCACTAAACAGTCGCCTATTAGTCGCCAAATAGTCGCATAAGAGTAGCTGAGTAGTCGCAACATATTTAAATACGCAAAGTCTGATGACCATAATAGTCGGCAAATAGTCGTTTAATAGACATAGAATAGTCGCTAATTAGTCACAAAAATTACGACTACTTAACGACTATGTTATGTCTACAATATCCAGTCGTAAAGTAGTCGTCAATTGGCGACTACATGTACGATTACTAACTTTACAGAAGTTGCGACTAATTTAAGACTACGTGACGTTTACACTGTCCAGTCGTTACGTAGTCGCCATTTGTCGACTATATTTACGACTACTTAATTTAGCGACTAAGGATTAACGACTACAGGTTTTAGTCGCTATGTAGACGTATTACAACTTTTAGCGACTACTATGCGACTCCTTCTGCAGTCGCCAAATCGTTGTATTTTTGTAGTGTACTACATATGGTTTGCATCTCTCGTTGAATTGAGCTAGAAATAAGGCTGAAAAGAGGGAAATTGTTGATAAGCATTTGCATGGGGCAATTAACAAGGAGAGAAAGCATTGGAGAGATGTGATGATAAGGATAATCGCAGTGGTAAAGACTCTAGCAGAAAGAAATTTGGCATTTCATGGAGAAAACGAAAATATTAGTGATATGAATAGTGAAAAGATTAGTTTTTGGCTTTTATTAGGATGGTCAGAAGCTTTGATGAAGTAATGAAGGAACACATTCGACGGTTTGAAAAAGGTGAAACTTATTACCATTATCTCAGTCATAAGATTCATAATGAGTTAATAGAATTGCTTGGTGATGAGATTAAGATGGTGATTTCACTACAAGAAAAAGGCACGTTGGTAGCCCGAAAAAAATGCTACCGTAGCCTTTGGTAGCGTATTTTAAAACGCTAGGTTCGCCGCAGCTACAATAGACCCCCCCCTATTGTAGCATTTTTTTAAATGCTACGTTAGTCTGACCTATGATAGCGCGAATCAAATGCTATAGAAATTAATTTCCTAGCGTCATATTTGTGCTGTTATTCGATTTTTTGTATCATATTTTTAATGCTGTAATTTGTTTTATTGTGACAATTTTAAAACGCCATTGAATATTTTTTAATGGCGTTTTTATCGTGCTATAAGATAATCTATAATAGGAGATTAAAAATGCCATTGATTATTGTTTCATGGCATTTTTCTCGTGATGTAACCAAAATTATGATGACAAATATAAAATGCAACGGAATATTTGTATTTTGCTATTTGTATTGCTATATATTGAGATGATATTAACTAATTACTATAATTAACACTAACTAAAGACAATTATATCATAGAATATAAGTAGATTTTCCATTAAAATTCCAAAACAACAAAGTCATAACATACAAAATAGAGTTAATTCATCTACCTAACCTTACTATATGCTTATATTACTAGACTAACCTCCAATAAGTCTACCAAACTCAACTAACCTTACTCTTTTGGTCAATGTCCATTTTATCCATATGTTGTATTATATTACGGAAATGCCATTATTTATTTATTTTTGATTTATTTTTTTTAAATAAAAAAAATAATTAAAAATAATTTTTTTTAAAACAAATTTTTTTTTTCTCTCTTATCTCACGACTTCTCTCTCTCTCTCTCTCTTCTTCTTCTTCTCTCTCCCCTTCTTCTTCTTCTCTCTCTTCTTCTTCTTCTTCTCTCAATCACGATTCCGGTGAGAGATACGGCAACAGAAACGGCGACTCCGGCGAGCCCTCTTGTCTTCTCGAAACCTCTCGTCTTCTTGAATCCGGCGAGCCCTCTCATCTTTTAGGCGACTCCGAAGGCTCGAAACCGGCGTCGTTTGGTCATTCTTGAGGCGACGTGCGGAGGGACATCGTGAGTTCGTGGTGAAATGAGAGAAAACCCTCGTTTTTTTGTTGATATGCGGCTTCATGAGGTATGCACACCACTTGTTCAACGAAATTCCACTAATAGTGGTAGACTTGTTTAATACGTAGTGATAGACTTGTTTAAAACGTTCTGGTAAACTTGTTTAAAACGTCATGGTAGACTTATTTAAAACGTTATGGTAGACTTGTTTAAAACGTCTGGTAGACTTGTTTAAAATATTTGTAACCTCTCGTCTTCTCTGGCGAGATATACTCCGAATCCGGCGTTCCAGCCTCACGGCCATTGATTCCGGCGACGAGTAGGTGAGGAACTTTTTTTTTCTCATGAGTTTTTTCATCTTCTTCGGCGAGTTCCTTCCGAGGGCGACGAGATCCGGCGTCGTTTGGTCGTTCTTTAGGCGACGTACGGAGGGGCGACGCGAGTTCCAAGTGAAAGAAGAGAAAACCCTCGTTTTTTTGTTGATATACGGCTTCATGAGGTATGCACACCACTTGTTCGACGAAATTTCGCTAATAGTGGTAGACTTATTTAAAACGTTCTGCTTGACTTGTTTAAATCGTTTTGGTAGACTTGTTTAATCCATTATGGTAGACTTGTTTAATCCGTTACGGTAGACTTGTTTAAAACGTTACGGTAGACTTGTTTAATATGTTATGGTAGACTTATTTAAAACGTTCTGGTAGACTATTTTAAAACGTTCTGGTACGTTCTGGTAGACTTGTTTAAAACGTTCGTAACCTCTCGTCTTTTCCGGTTCTCCGGCGAGATATACTCCGACTCCGACTCCGGCGTTCCTCACGGTCATTGATTCCGGCAACGAAATTCCGCTAATAGTGGTAGACTTGTTTAATACGTAGTGGTAGACTTATTTAAAACGTTCTGGTAGACTTGTTTAACGTTCTGGTACACTTGTTAAAACATTCTGGTAGACTTGTTTAAAATGTTCTCGTAGACTTGTTTAAAACGTTATGGCAGACTTGTTGCATTTGGTCTATTTTCAATTGATAGTGTTAAATTGATGCTATCTCCGACAGGTTCATGGGTTTCACGACGGCGGCCGAGTCTCCGGCGACATTTCCGTCTTTGATTCAACGTATTCTTCTACGAGTATAATTAATGGGAGATTTCGATTTGGTTGATTTGTTTTTGAATTTGTACAAATGATAATTGAATTCTAAATGATGGTATATTTGTTTTTGAATTGATTATTATAAGACAGTCCACGAAGATTTTCAAAGGTGTTTGACGAAATCGGTAACTTTATTTAGTTTAATATTTGCTTAGTATGTATAACCAAAATTAGTGAGATTTAAAACAAAAACACATGAACCACATATAATTATAACTTACAAATTCTATATGGTGTTTATTATCACAATACTTGAATATACTACTTTCATACATAACATTAGCAATACCAATAGTTTGAAAGAAACGTAAACAACTCTTCATGGAACCTTAACCAAAAACACAATAAGTGTAGCAAAACCAAACACATAATCTCTCTCCTTCGCCAACGGATTTCAGTGATTTGTGAGTGCATCTCCGGCGTTGTTCCCGACCGCTACAACGCACCTGTACACATATCCAAGCTGGTTCTTTTGTGTTATCCATTAGCTTTGCACCTGTACACATATTGAGAATACAAATCACAACAACATCTCTGTATCAATACTTCGCCATGATCTAGTGTGAACAAATCAACACTCAAATTTGGCTTCTTTAAGTTACTCTAAAACTAATCGAACGAGACATCATCAAAAAAGCGGAATTTCACACTTACTTTGTCTAATTTCTTCATAAACAGATTCGGAGCCCTTAAACACAACAGTGTATCGCCGAAAACTAAGGATTTGAGCGGTCGAACTGTTGGTCTCAGCTACACTCCGGAGAGGCACCCGTAGCGAAATGGCCATATCTCGAACAAAACCCATAGCCGAATCCAAAGTGAGAGGAAACCAAGGAAGAGAGTTTTCTCTGTCCAAGTCCGGCGAATCAATCGGCGGCTGGCAAGAACACCGTAGCCCAAACGAGACATTCCAAAACTGGGCACGCAGAGCTCGGTTCACAAAGCGTCGGAACCTCCATGAATCTGAGATCAGAGTTCCGAAGAAATCTGAGCAAGCTACAATAGTAGAGGCTTTGCCATTCCCTAAAGTCTCATGTCTTATTCGCTGAGAGGGATCGAGAGAGAAAGAAGAGAGAAAAAGAAGAGAGAAGACTTACCTGGGTCGACGGCGGCTATAGAGGAGGAAGGAGACGAAAGAGTAGGAGAAGAGGAGAAAAAGAAAGGAGTTGATTAATGTCCGTTGGATTAAATACCATCAACGGTTGATATTAAAACAAAAGTGGAATCTTTGTTACTATGGATTAACCAATCAGAAGCTTTCATTTGGTAATATAGTTTTTTTTATTTAATTTTGATATTTAAACTAAAATCTAAAATTTATAGTTCATAATTTATGATTTGTGAATTTGGGTTTTGATTTAAAAATGAATATATTTGATTTTAAGATTTATATTTTTTGTAATTGACAAATATAAAACATATGTTTCAAACGTGATTCGTTGACACTATACTCCAATACTTTAAATCATTAACCCTATACTTTAATTCAAACTCAAAGAATTATTTTGTTTAGACACTAAATCAAACCTTAAACCCTATACACTAAATCAAACCCTAAACCTTATACACTAAATATATTGTGGTATACATGAAACTCAAGAAAAAACAAAATATTTCAAACCCTAAATCCTAGAGACTAAATCTAACCCTTAACCATATACACTAAATCAAATTCGAAAATTCTTCTAATTATTTTTAATTTAAATATTGTGTTGTGTATTGTTACCCTAAACCTTTAACTTTATACCAATACCCTAAACCCTAAATAAAATATTCAACACCTAATTTTGTAAAACATTATATATTTAGTTATTTCTGCAAAAAAAATATCATATACCCTAAACCCTAAATCAAAACCAAAACCTTAACCCTATACACTTAAATCATGTAGCAGCTTTTTCGACATAGGCTTTGAACTGAAACATATTCATTACTCGCTCCCCAGATTCTTCAAGTAAAGAGTCATGTAGCAGCTCCAGAGCTTAATTGTATAATAGACAGAAGCGTGGATTTAAAATTTCCGGACCTGTTGTCTCAATTACTATATGGTCGAAGCTTCCTTTCTTCTTCTTGACCAAATCAGAAATCATCCTCACAAGATCACCCCTAACCGTACAACACAAACATCCATTGTTAAGCATCATTATATCCTCTGCTCCCGTAGTTTTAGCTGCCACGAGGGATCCATCAATGTCGACTTCACCAAACTGAGAGAAATTCACATTTAGCACGAATTAGAAATCACAATTTTCAAAAACCCATCTCTCTTCAACACACACAGAGATTAATACAATACCTCATTCTCGATCAGGGCTATGCGCTTCCCATGATCTCCCGTCAATATATGGTTTAGCAATGTCGTCTGGTCACCCGGAAAAAACCAAAACCCATGAAAAAAAAAACAGCATTCGCTCACTTTAACTAGATTGAAAATGAAACAAGAAGACTCAGCTTACGAGAACCCAGGAACCCCGTGATTATAGTGGCCGGGATTCAATTATCGGGAGTAATCTCAGTGGAAACATCGAAGGAATCTTCTTCGGTATCCACAACCGCCAGCGCGGAAGTAGAGGCAAAGGCGGAGTAGAATCTCCGGTAAAATCAGAGGCTTTGAACTGAAATCCCCATGTTGCTGAAAGAGATCGACATAGGCTTTGAACTGAAGGGAAATCCGGTAAAATCAGAGGCTTTGAACTGAAATCCCCATGTTGCTGAAAGAGATCGACATAGGCTTTGTACTGAAGGGAAAAGGGGAAGATGGCTGGGATATTGCTGGTTTTTGTGTTCGAGAGAGTGAAATTAGGAGGAGATAGTGAGCAAAATGAGAAGATGGATGGGTATTTTCTGGGTCTTTTCTTCTCGAGAGTGAGATTAGGAGGAAAAATGGTAGATCGAGAGTGAGATTAGGAGGAGATAGGAGAGAGAATCTGAGAGAAGAAGAAGGCTTAAGAGAGACAGAGGAGAGAGAGAGAATCTGAGAGAAGAAGAAAGTGTAGATCGAAGAAAGCTTCGCGCAAAAACAAAAAATTGGCTTAAGTGTTTTGGCTCCCAAATAAAATTTCAGCTATAATAGTGATTTTTGGGTTCTCGCTTAATGAGATATATCTTTTGGCAAAGTTTTCTGTCAAGCAAGAATATCTGAGATATATCTTTTGTCGTCAACACCGTTGCATCCCGGACAAATAAATAACTGGAAAAGGCGATAGCATGTTCATTTTGTTGGTAAGAACATAAGGATAATTAAGGTAAACGATAAGTTAATGATGTCAACAAGGGTTGATGAATTACATTTTCAGTAACTTCATGGCCTTTTCGTAGTGTTCGACAAGGCGTCTTTGATCCATAACAGAAGAAATTTCTTTTCCAGTAATGATCCTCATCCTTTTCTTCCATTAAAATCGGTCATCAACGTGTTGACGTTGTCCCCTAGCGCTTGCTTTTCCTCGTAGCGGGTGGAATCACACGAGTGCTTTCTTTTTTGAGTTGTCCGGTGGTTTGTACTTCCACCATTGATGCATTGCTCTCCACTTCACCGCTTTTTGGGACTCTCTGCGTCATTATTGATATTAATTAGAAACTACATTTAACAGCAAACTGTCGGACGACAACATCGACGGTGTAGGCATGTGTTATCGTACATCTCGGTTAGCATCCAAATCTTAATGAGATAATATGGCTGGGTGATATGCACCATCTTATACAGCTACAATAAAATTATTTCCATCGTTACTATTGTTAACGTGTCAACTAATGTCATCGCTAACCGTGTAATATCCCTGCTTAGAGATAATTAGAAATGGAGATTCATGGTCAAAATCAAGATCAAGAAGACAAATGATGAAGATCGTTAAAAAAGCTTCAAAAAGGAACGAGCCGTTTGAGACTTGGTCGAGGTTTTCCAAAACGTGAAGATGATAAACCGTGTTTTTACCGGTTTCTAACTCTTGTTTTATGTCTTTTATCGAGTCAAAATGTTTTTTTAGAGTCTTTTAGTCCTTTATCGAGTATTTTCAGGTTTTAGGTCACTTTGGGAGAAAAAAGATGTTTTGGGTGCAAATGAGCATATGAAGATGCAGAATCATGTAGAGACGTCAAAAGTTTGACATTCGTTGAAGGACTTCCTACCAATCGATCGGGCTTAAATTTTTATTGAAGGACTTCAAAAGTTTGACATTCGTTGAAGGAATTCAAAAGTTTGACATTCGTTGAAGACATTCGTTGAAGGACTTCCAATGTAGAGAAAGAGAGAGATGGCCAACTTGCCAGAAAACCGTGATCTCCAAAATCCACTTGTCGATAGCAACAATCAGATCGAGTATGACGTGGAAGAGAATCCCATAAATCCTCTTCTCCATGCTCGTGACGATGGTGTTGATCCAGACGATGTCGTTGATGCTGCTGCTGCTCAGAGACAAGTTGAGGAGTTTCAGAGACAAGTTGCTGCAGCAAAACAAAGACAGCTGCAAGCTCGAATTGCTGCGAACAGCTTGCACAAGACTAGATGATACGATTCTCCCAAGGAACGCACACTCGAGATCGGTAGAACGTTGGATAGATCCTTGACTCCAAAGGACTCCACGAAGAAAGATGCTAAGGCGTGAGTGATGAACTCGAAATTCCTTAGGCCCAGACTTGCGGTGAAGATTTGGAACGAGGGGGTGACTTCAAAGGCTGATAGTAATCGCGGTAAAAGGATGACAAGGCGTGAGATGTTAATCCCAAAAATCCTTGTGCCCCAAATACGACTTAAAACGAAAACTACGAGACAATGGAATGAAGGCTGCGTCAAGCGTGATGAAGAACACTTGATAAACCAAACGATCAAGAGGCTAACCACCTAAAGATCAAGTGAAATCGTTGGCTAACCACCAAAGAATTCGAAAGTTCCAAAGGAACAAAGGAGAGAAACTTCTCTAAATGATTTGATAAAAAGTTGGATGATTATTCTCAATGAGATTACATAGCTTTTATAGAGAAAGAATGTGAAGGGGTGAAGAAGAAAGCACTAAAAACAATGCATGGGAAATAACAAAGTCAAATAAATGTGAAGACTAAGACCAAAGACTTTGACTAGAAAGGTTGAATGTCTCTTGGGCTGCTTTGACTAGTCTCCCTCGGATTTGCTCCCTCGGATTGGATCCCTCGGAAATTCCCCTGGGAAATCCCTAGGAAAAGTCCCTCGGAAATAATCCCTCGGAAAAATCCCTCGGAAATATTCCCTCGGAAATCAATCCCCCGGAAAACAACTTGCGATTGGACCGGATATGAAGTGTAAGCCGTTGCCTCGTTAAAACTTCTACTCGGAAAACCCATTGGGACAAAACCGAGCATAGAAAAAAGAGTACAACAACTTACACTCGACCAACCACAAGCTGAATCCGCAAATGATAAAGAGGTGACGGCATAGTGCGTAAGTTGGTCTTCATCCTCGTTCCGAACATCAATAAGTAGTTTCCGAACAGCTCCGGCTAACTTCTTCGTCTTGGACCGCGTGACGGGACCTTCGAGAATGATCAAGGCGTCCTCGGGAACCTCGTCCACTGTAGGCGTGTCCATGAATCTATCACTAGAGGAATGCTCGACAACCTCCTCCATGCCAAGCAATTGATGCTGTCGATACTCCACATGCATTCTACCAAGACAAGGCTGCTATTCGCCCACTGCCTATTCAGAGGCAAAACTTTGAGATCAAGTCTCAAAACATCTCTCTTGTCCAGCAGCATATGTTCTATGGGAAAGTTTCATAAAATCACAAGGATCATATAGAGACATTCGAGAAGATTTGCAGTACGACAAGCTCGAATGGAGTCCATGTAGACTTCTTGAAGTGCAAACTCTTCTCTTGTTCTTTGAGCAATAGAGCACTGAGGTGGCTCAAATCTTTAGCTCCCGGCTCGTTAACCTCTTAGGAAGCAACCAGATCAGCCTTCCTAGATCAATTCGACACAAAGTCAAAACAGCCTCACTCAGGATTAAGATCACTCAGTTTCAGCAGAATGTGGGTAAGCCATTCAATGAGGGTTTTTAGCCTATTCACCTATGAAGTATTCAAGTTCTGATTATTCATACATGATGTATCGATCAATGCTAAAAACATCATGAACTCCTTAATAATTTGAATTTACTACAAGAAATTATGAAATTTGGCCAATTTCACCAAAACCGTATACGGTGTGAGTTTTCCGTTAAGAGTTGCTTACATGGTTGACAGGTGGCACATCGGTTTGGTCTGGTTTGAGATTAAACTTTTTTTTTTTGCTTAACCAAAACGACGTCGTTTCGCATGACCAATTTTTTTTTTTAATTGCTCACACCCAAAAAAATCACAAGAGAAAAATAATTCAAAAAAAATCTCCGATTGACATTCTCACTTTCTTGATTGAAAACAAAACTTTCTCGGTTTTTACTAAAACGAATTTCTAGAGATCAAATCGAATAAATTATGAAGAACTGAATGATACATCTTCTTCTTCAAACAAATTTCTAGAGATCAAAACGAATAAATGTCTAGAGATCAAATTGAATAAGTTAGTAACTTTCTTGTAACTAATCTCCTTCCTCGTCTTCTTCTTCTAGATCACTGAATGATACATCTCCGACATCGTAACAACTATCACCTCTCCAACATCGTAATCCTTCGGATCCACTCCATCTGAACCCAATTGTAAGAAATTCGAAGCAATCTTTGTGAAATTAGACATCGGTAAGTTCTCTGAGAGCTTCGAAATCCCCGTCTTGAATCTCCCGCCAATCTCCGCGAAATCGTTCCTAATCCCAGCAATCAAATCCTCATCGTCACCTTCCTACGCAGGATCGGGACTCTGATTTCTCTCCTGAAGATCCGGAGATGAAGACAGTTGCGAGAGGAACGAAGCTACACCCCGGCATTGACTTCTCAAGGTCTTGGTAAGTTCGGAGACGTCTTCTCTAACGCATTGAGGAGACTGTGACTCCGACACCGTTTTGGTATGAGCAATTAAAAAAACAAATGGTCACGCGAAACGAAGTCGCTTTAGTCCAAGCAATTAAAAAAAAAATTTGAATTGGTTTAATCTCAAATTAGACCAAACAGATGTGCCACATGTCAGCCACGTAACCAATCGTTAACGGAAAACTCACACCGTTTACGGTTTTGGTAAAATTGACCAAATTTTATAATTTCATTTAGTAAATTCAATTTATTAAGGAGTTCGTGATATTTTTAGCATTGATCGATACCTCGTGTATGAATAATCAGGAGCCGAATACTTTGTGGGGGAATAGGCTAAAAATCCCCATTCAATGAAGCTTGGAAAAAATTCAGAGAATACCTTAAAGAGTGTCATCATCATGGCTACTCATATGTGCAGGTGCTAAATATCTTCTATGATGGAGTCGACTGGGACTTCAAGAATTTTCTGAATGCAACTACCAATGGTGACTTCATGACAAAGACCAAGGAGGAAGCTTACACCTTGATTGAGAACCTAGCTGCGAGTTCTAGCCATCGCAATCCTGAGTATGATAGGGCGAGGCGCGTCAACAGGATCGAGTCTAGGAAGATAGACGAGTTGACAGCCAAGTTAAACAACATGACTGCCTTTCTGCAAGGTAACCCCAAAGGCGTCAACTGCTGTGAGGAGAATGGAGATGGTCAGTTCTATCAGGGAGAGGCTGATGGCGAACACGAAAATTAGGATGAGGTGAACTACGTGCAAAATCAGGGACTGCACAGGTTTCAGCCGAAATCGTCCGTGCAAAATCAGGGCTTCAGCAAATTTTCTAAGGGATTTCAGCAGACAGACGTGTACAAATCAGGGCCATAAGTCATTGGGAAAAAAAACTAGAATGACACAAATAAATTGGCTAAGGACTAGACTAACATATAATTAATGGGAAGGAGAAAGTCTGTTTTAAGCCCATTATACCCTTATTTGCTCTTGTTAGGGAAAACTTTATTACGACACTGCCATTACAAAATTATTTCCACGTAAGCAAAAGTTTGAGTTATTTACAAAAATGCCACCGCGGTTTTCAGAATAAGTCTGCGGACCTTTGTTGCAGACTTAATAAATCGATAAGTGTGCACAAACTTGTTATGCAGACTTAATCTGCAGACTTGTTATGCAGACTTAATCTGTAGATTTATTTTTTAATGTTGCATATTTATTAAGTCTGCGCACATCTACAGACTTATTATGCGTGTTGCAAACTTTTCGACGCAGACTTAATATGCTTTGTTGTAGACTTGTTTTGATTGCAGACTTATTACGCAAATTTATTCCCTTTGTCGCAGACTTATGTTCATTTGCAGACTTATTATGCAAACTTATAAAACATCTGCAGCTGTTTGTTGCACACTTAAATGCTTTGTTGCATACTTTTGGAAAATCAGCGACAAGAAGACTAAGTCTGCGACACTTGAAAGGTCTTACTGAAATAACATAGTTTGTCGCAGATTTATTTACAATGTCGCAGATTTAATGCTTAACGTTGCAGACTTATTTGTAAATTGCTTACGTGGTATTAAAAACTGTAGACTTATTAGACTGTGCTGCAGACTTGTTTTCTGACTAGAATAACACTTTGTTTGTCGCAGACTTGTTATGTTATGCAGACTTATTGAATGTGTTGCAGACTTAACGAATCTGTTTGTCCTAGACTTTCAATGTGTTGGTCGTTGCAGACTTATTCAATGTGTTGCAGAATTATGTCTCTCTATTCTTTGATTTTTTCAGGCTTCTTTAGGTGAAGAATCATCTCAGGTTGAATCTTCACAAAGAGTTCTCACTCAGCTTTAGAATTGAAGATGTGTTTGCGGCTGCTGGTTTTTTGGACCCGTTTGGTCTCTTTATGGATGCTACTTATCTACTTTGTGGTGTGTTTTATGACTAGTTGATGGTCTATTTTAGGGCATGTTTTAAGAGTCTTTTTGAACTTGTTGTAAGACCTTTATTTGGCATCTATTTTCGGACTAGTTATGGTCTGTTTCAATCAAAACAAATGCAAAGTAAGACAATCGTTCATTCTCGGACTTGTTGTCATTTTTGGACTTGTTGTAAGATCTTAAATCTGTTTTTCCCTTTTTCCGTCTTTCCTTAAATCTTTGTCTGTTTTCTCATTGATTGCTTGAATTTTCATGCTTTTTACCTTTATGTTCATGTGAGATTACTCGTGACCAAACGTCAAAGACACACTCAACACTTAAAATATAAGTCAAAGACACAAACTACAAACCAAGTTAAAACAAATACAAAGACAGACTCATCACTTAAAATAGATGTCGGAGACATGAACTACAAACCAAGTTAAAACAAATACAAGACACACTCATCACTTAAACGAGATGACTACAACCAAGGATGATCACACATCCAATCAATACAAGAAACATCCATTTTTTCATGGAAGATTTTGCTTCCATTGAAGTTCTTCCACTCTTTCAAAATTCTCTTTCTCTAGTTTCATTTGGAGCTTCTCAAACATCTGCTTCTCGGCCTCCTCTCGATCTGTTGCAAATTATTTAACCTCTTGTTCAAGTCTATCTATTCTAAACGATGATGCCTCTATCTCATTCAACAATGCTTCATCAACCCACTTGAAAGTGTAGTTATCATTGATCAACTATAACAATTAAAAACTATGACAATCAAAATTTGCATAAAGCAAACAATTTTGACAATGACAAAGAAATACAAAGTCACTCTAGTTTACCTTTTGTTCAACAGCAAACGCACACCGGTATTATCTCCGGTATGGATTCGCATCCGACTTAGAAATTCTTCCCGCAATTACTTCCCCACACCAACATCTCTTAGGCAAACCGAGCTTAGAGGACGACCCGGGCTAGAGTTTTAAACATCTAAAAACAAGTCTGCAACAAATAAAACAAGTCTGCGACACATGTCTCCGACAAATATAACAAGTCTGCAACTAATGAAACAAGTCCGCGACACATGTCTCCAACAAATAAAACAAGTCTGCAACTAATGAAACAAGTCTGCAACTAATGAAACAAGTCTGCGATAAACAAATATGCAACAATAACAACAAAGTCTGCAACAAATGAAAAAAGTCTGCGACAAATGAAACAAGTATGCGACAAATGAAACAAGTCTGCAACAAATGAAACAAGTCTGCAACAAATGAAACAAGTCTGCGATAAACAAATATGCAACAATAACAACAAAGTCTGCAACAAATGAAACAAGTTTGCGACAAATGAAACAAGTATGCGACAATTGAAACAAGTACCCAACAAATAAAACAAGTATGCAACAAATGAAACAAGTCTGCAACAAATGAAACAAGTCTGCGATAAACAAATATGCAACAATAACAACAAAATCTTCAACAAATGAAACAAGTATGCGACAAATGAAACAAGTCTCCAACAAATAAAACAAGTTTGCAACAAATGAAACAAGTCTGCAACAAATGAAACAAGTCTGCAACAAATGAAACAAGTCTGCGATAAACAAATATGCAACAATAACAACAAAATCTGCAACAAATAAAACAAGTCTGCGACAAATGAAACAAGTTTGCGACAAATGAAACAAGTCTGCAATTGTGAGGAAGATTAAGAGACGCGAGGGCAGCGCGGCGGTTTTAAGCATCTAAAAACAAGTCTGCAACACATGAAAACAAGTCTGCATCTGTGAGGAAGATGAAGAGACGCGAGGGAGAGAGAGAGAGAGAGAGAGAGAGAGAGAGAGAGAGAGAGAGAAAATAGACGATAACAGTGACGACGGTGATGAACGAGGACGACGAGAACAATTATGGGCGCTGAGAATGACGAGGACGACAGACTTCGAAGAAAAGAGGGAAAAGAGAAACTACGAAGGTTTGGTTAAGAAGAACGGGGATGGGGGTACAAAAACGCTGAAGAACAACGACGACGACATCTATGAAAAACGGTGACGACGACGGTGAAGAAAAAATTTAGGGTTGAGAGGTTTAGGGTCGTCGTTTGATGAATAGATTTAAGGAAGAGAAGAGAGATTTTTTTTGAGTTTTATATTTTTATTTTTTCTGAAAAAAATAAATCAAAATGGCATTTGTGTAAATAAGTAACTCAAATAGGGGTGTTCTGTCTTTTAACAAAAGATTTGTGTTATTCTAGTCAACTCAGTTCTGAGGGTGTTAATCTAGTAATTACATAAAAGATTAATGTTATTCTGAGCAATTTTCTCTAAGTCATTTGTGCAGAAATTTCAGGGACAACCATTCGTGTAAAATCCGGGTCAAAACAGATTTCAGAATCAGTATTGTTCTATTCTAGCTACCCATGAGTATAAACTCGAGGTAATGATGCATCAAGTCATGATTAATCAGCAGACGACTGCACATGAGATCCATGTCAAGGTGGATGGAATGTATTGTGATCTCAACAAAAAAATTGAGAGCATCGATAGCAAGTATGAGTCCATCGCCACTCACGTGAAGAAGCTCATTACACAGGTAGCACAAATTGCAGATGCTATCAAGAGACAGTCATAAATTCTTCCAGAAAAACCAGAGATAAATCCCAGAGAGCTTTGCAGCGCGGTAATGGTTGATGATGAGATGGAGAATACACATGGGTTGATGGATGATCAGGAAACATATGATGTTGTAGCAAAGGAGAAGCACACTTCCATCATCCCACGACCATATGTACCCAAGATCTCGTACCCTATGCCCCCTAGACACCTCAAGAATCCTATTAGTGTAGAGAAGCAGTCTAGTTTCGATAAGTTGGTGAGAAGGATTCACCACGAGATCTCATTTGAAGAGGCCTTGGAAGACCGACCTTTGTTAGAATTCTTCAAGAATTGCAGAAAAACTCTAGAAGAGGTTAAGTCACTCTTCATCAAGGCAAGGAGCACAACACCAC
>PKML01035912.1:64132-101838 GCA_002933935.1 Eutrema yunnanense
GCTCAGCAAAACCCAAAAACAAATTGAAAGAAATCAATTAGGGATTCATCGATATCCCTAAAGCGAAACCACAGCAAAATGAAAACCTTATAAATCTCTTACCTTTGCATACAAATCTAACACAGACCCAGCTCTTTCGGATTAGAAGAGAGAGAGATGAAGAGAAACGGTGGAAAAATGAGCTACTTTATCGTCGATTTCTGGGTTCTCTTTCGGATTAGAGAAGAGAGAGATGAAGAGAAATTATTGTGAACAAAGCTTGAAAAGTGGAAAAAAGACCGAAACAATTTTTTTCTAAGTAAGCGGGCAATATTTTAGTTTTTCCGCCAAAACTCTAACACAGCGTTTAACAGAAGACGAGTGCTATGTATTGTAAATTCACCTAAAGCGTTACACAAATAAAAAAATTTGACCACCTATATATAGCGTTTATATTTATGCAAACGCTATAATAAAAAAGGCTGATATTTATTATAGCAGAAAAACAAGGAACGCTATATTCTAATGCTATATATACTCAAATTTCTTGTAGTGTGATTGATGGACCCGATGCCAGTGGACTGGTAGGCTTCCAACGGGGTTAAAAGGAGTCATCCCGAGCTCTAGGCCAGAGAGCCATGTCACGAGAAGGCCAGTGAGCCTGGGAAATTTCCATTGTGTTAGATTGCGTGTGAGCACTAGTAGAGTGCATTGTTTGATAACCAGAAAGAAAAGATGAGTACTGAGAAAAGAGATTACGTGATGAAAGGAGAAAGAGTATTAAAAAGAATATTTTGTGGAACCTTGTTTGAGCTTATTTTAGGTTTAGACTGATGGTTATTATTTCGTGTAATGTTGAATGGGTTAAGTGAGCCTCTAAAGGCTCATTCTCACTGGGTAATCTTGATTACTCAACCTTCTCCCCTTGTTTCTTTTCAGGTTAGAACGGATCGGGTGAGTTGTGTTGTTGTTGTTACCGGACGTTTTCTTGGAGATCATGTGTTGCTGGCCACTAGTGCACCTAACATGCTCGATTCTCGGTTATCTCCGGAGACCCGGGATAGAGATGTTACAGATAAATTGTTAAAATGAAAAAGGAGATTTGCTATAAATGAAAACAGCGGACAAAATAACTTGTCATTTTGATGTGTACCGATGAGTATAGCAACATAGGCCGTTACATATGGAAACATTGAAAGCAATACGACATTATTCTATATGAAGTATATACTCAGGTCATGCTCCGGTAAGAAATCATAAGCAAAAAAAATGATCTTTTTTTGGGGTGAAAAGTCATTTTAGTGTATAAGTTTGCTATTGTGAGCCTTTTTAATCATTTCATGCGTTCACATTTACACTAGCACAACGATATCCGAAGAGGGCTTGACATTGTTTTATGAAGTTTGGCATAAAACGACACAGCAAAATTGGACACAATTTGTAAAAAATATTACTTCACTCTAAAACATTACCTACGCAGATTTACTGTTTTAAAGTCGAGTAATAATTTACAAATATATGTTATACCACTCTAAAACATTACCTACGCAGATTCATAAAAAAAAATATATATATATTAGCCAATCACCTTGAACATTGAAATAATATACTAAAAAAATAATAACTTTGGTACATGTTAACGAACGTAGTGGCAATTTACTTGTTTCAAGAGTTCATAATTGTCCAAACTTTTTTCTCAAAAACAAATAATTGTCAAAACTTAATATGGCATAAATGGGCTTTATTGATTTTTAATCAAGACGGTTTTGTGTGACTACGTTCAATAGGTCACTTGTTTGAAAGGAAAGCCAATTAAATGTTTTATCACTGTGTGCGAATTTTAAAAGTTTAAGGTCACATAGTTTTTTTTTGGGGTTAATGCAGGTCACATAGTTTATAAGGGTCAACAAATTATACATGTGGTCGATTACTCACACATATTGTATTCAACGTGCTTTTGTTTGGTTAATTGATCCTAACGTAGAGGTTCATGTAATGACTAATTAATCTATTCAAATTCGTATCAATCTAAACGCAGAAATTACATTTAAGCAAAAATAGGGTATTAACAAATATCTTGATATTTTGGATCTTTTTTTTTGGTTTAAATATATGTGATTTATTAAATGAAATTACATATAAGCAAAAATAGGGTATTTACAAATCTCTTGATATTTTGGATGTTAGTGCTTTGTGATTAGTTTAATTGGTCGAGTTTGAAGTTGGACAGATAAAAACCCATTCCTAAAAATCCCCAGATAAAATTTATTCAATTAAAGCAACGTGTGAATTTGTTAGAGAAGATTGTTAGAGAAGATGTGCATTAATGGAATATGCATCACATGATGGGTTAGCCACTTGAGTATTTAGTGGTCACATGGCCAATCCATCAAGCCAAATATTTGAAAAAGAGGTCTATTCTGATTTCTAATTTTATATAGCTCTATATTTATTGTCTTTGTACATTTATATAATTAGTTAGTATTAGTACTTAATCCGTGTTAATGATAGCGTATGGTAATTTTTTTTAAAAAATTGTTTTGAGATTTAAGAAAAATTAATTTTATCTGAATTTTACAATATGCATAACTAATGATTATAGATAAAGCTGTGCAAACCGGAATAATTTATCTATTTAACTCATTTTGCAGTGGACTAAAACATTATTTGGGATAACCCACAAAAACCTATAATCTTGAAAACTCGAATATGCATCGTTTAGTGACTCTGGTTTTTGTGGTTAGTCCACGAACTCTTAAAAAAAATCAATTTTCTTGTGTCTAACTTTTTTTATAATATTAGTAAAATATTTTTCAACTTTTAATTTGATTTATATATTCAAATAAAACATAAGAAGTTATATAGGATTGAACTCCCGCTATAGCGCGATGTAATTTGTTCTTAAAAAAATGTTTCAAAATTTAATAAAAATTGTTTTGACCTTTTTAAGAATTTTTGTGTTTAATTCTTTATAAAAATAGTAAAATATTTTTCGGGGGTGTATTCAATCTAATATTTTATAAGGATTTGAAAATATTTGAGTTTTAATGAGTTTTTAGATGATTTGAATGAATTAGAAAAGTTGTTATGATTTGTTTTTAAATAACTATGAAATCTCACCTAAAAACATGAGATTTTGATTTTTATTTTTTTTAACTAATAAACTCCACCAAAACATCTTCAAATCACTAAAAGTCATAGAAAACCTATTACTTATAATATTTCCAATAACAGTGGATTTGAAGTTTCATTTAAAAATCACTAGTTCAATAACATGATATTTTAAAAGACTTTTGAAAATTCATATTTGAATAACACATGATTTAGGATTTGTGATTTTAATACAAATCACTCCAAATACTAGATTGAATACACTTCGAAAGATTTGTGGTATATATTCAAATAAAATAATATAAATCTTGCAAGATCTCGAATATTTTTTTTTCTTTGAATATATAAAGAATGATTTTTATATTTTTAATATTAAAAAAAAAAAAAACAAAATAATAAATATATTCTTTAATGAAATACAAATACTTTCCATGTTCCTTTCAATAATTTTAAAAAAACAATTATATCATATTATATTTTAGTTATCTTTTATTATTTGTAATGACATAATATGTAATAATTTATAAAATAAAAAATTATTTTCCTAAATGATTCCTTAAATAATAGTAATACTGAGATACTGGATTTCAGTATTTGTATATCGACCATATACATCACAAATTCGGTTAAAATTGGCATGTTTCAATAAATACAAGTATTGGATGGCTCTCTATCTTCTCTACGTATATCATGTCGACGATCGACATATATAGTAGTAAGTTTTCCTCGTAACGACAGACACATTTATAATTAATAAAATTCTTATAGGTTTATTAAAGGAAGAAGAAAGTCACAGAGATCGAACATGATTCTCCACTTTTTAGCCATTCGTCGCTCTTCTTTCCACTTTTCACTACTTTGTCTTCTTCTCCTTCTTCTTACTTAACCCCTAAGCCACCAAGCGAAACACACAAAACAATGGCTCCTCTCTTTTTCTTCCTTCTCTTCCTCTCCGTCGTCTCTGCCGTCAAATTACCTCTCTCTCCTTTCTCCCACCATACAGACCAATCACCCAACGACCCTTACCTCTCTCTCCGCCGTCTCGCCGATTCCTCCATCGCCAGAGCACAACAGCTCAAACAACCCAGCTCCATTAAACCCGACGAAGATGCTCTCTCCGCTTCCTCCAAAACATCCGCCGCCGTCGTCAAATCCCCTCTTTCTCCTCGTAGCTACGGCGGGTACTCCGTATCCCTCAGCTTCGGCACGCCGTCGCAGACAATTCCTTTCGTCTTCGATACTGGAAGCAGCCTCGTCTGGTTCCCTTGTACCTCAAGGTATCTCTGCTCCGATTGCAATTTCTCCGGTTTGGATCCGACTCGGATCCCTAGATTTGTGCCCAAGAACTCTTCTTCCTCACGGGTTATCGGGTGCCAGAATCCGAAATGCCCGTTTGTATTCGGACCCAATCTTAAATGCCGAGGATGTGACCCGAATACCCGAAACTGCACCCTCGCTTGTCCGCCGTACATTCTCCAATACGGATTAGGATCAACGGCTGGGATTTTGATATCCGAAAAGCTTAATTTCCCGGATCTAACCGTACCCGATTTTCTCGTCGGATGCTCTATTCTCTCCACCCGACAACCCGCTGGTATCGCCGGGTTTGGGCGAGGACCCGAATCTCTCCCTGCTCAGATGAACCTCAAGAGATTTTCGCATTGTTTGGTTTCCCGTCGGTTCGACGATACCGACGTGAGCACGGATCTCGATCTGGATACCGGATCGGGTAAAAAAACCGGGTCGAAAACTCCGGGTCTTAGCTATACGCCGTTTCGAAACAACCCAAATGTCTCCAACACCGCTTTTCTCGAGTACTACTACCTCAATCTCCGGAGAATCTTCGTCGGAAGCAAGCACGTGAAGATTCCATACAAGTTCCTCGAGCCGGGAACCGACGGAAACGGAGGAACAATCGTCGATTCCGGATCCACATTCACCTTCATGGAGCGACCCGTTTTCGAGCTCGTTGCTGAAGAATTCGCGACGCAGATGTCGAATTACAGCAGAGAAAAAGACTTAGAGAAGGTCTCCGGACTTGGGCCGTGCTTCAATATCTCCGGCAAGGGATCGCTGACGGTGCCGGACTTAACCTTCGAGTTCAAAGGTGGAGCAAAGATGGAATTGCCGATGTCTAATTACTTCTCGTTTGTCGGTAGCACTGATAACATCTGTCTTACGGTGGTTTCCTCCGATTCCGGAAGGAGTGGTCCGGCGATTATTCTGGCGAGTTTCCAGCAACAGAACTATCACGTGGAATACGATTTGGAGAATGACAAGTTTGGGTTCGCGAAGAAGAAGTGCAGCCCGTGAGTTTCTAGGGGTAAAATTGGATATTTGACTTTTACAAAACGATGAGGCCAATTTTATGATTTAATTTCTTTTCCAAATAAAAAGAAAGCGTTGTTAAATGTTTATAATTGTTATGAGAATCATATAATATAGTAGTAAAATTAAGTTTTCAATTTATCTGTATTAAATGGATGCTAAAATTGTGGACAATATCATGTGAAGTATGCGGTGAGCATTATCGAAAACAATAGAGAATGGATGGATGCTAATATAGTGATACCACGTCGATGTCTATTGACAAATATAATTGTGGACTAAAATTTTTTGTCTGGTAAAATTGAGTCCAATAAATTGAATGGTAAAAAGATTTGATAGAATCAAAAAGGCCAGTCGAGATCGAAAGGAGGTGACAAGCCATGGAAGATCAATCGAAGTGAAGTGTATGGTCAAAGATGATTAAATGTAAAACCGTTAGTCAATTCCGAATAGACTAAAGACTTATTCAAACCGGTGAATTAAGATATCTAAACGTAATGGTCGGAGTTTCGGAATTAAATTTTATTCATGACGAATCTACCAGAGTATAAGGTAATGTTAAACCCGATTTCAGAGTATAAAGCAAAGACGAAGGCAAATACACAACTCTCTCTACACACACTATTGGTTCAACACTCATCAATCACTTAGCTTTTTTATCTATTTTTTGTTTTTGTTTTTGTTCTTATAAAATTACTTTTGAAAATCGAAATACTAAATCCAGTTTACTACGCAAAAACCTTGTCCAAATTACTTATGAATCATGTTTGAGCAATAAAAATGTTTGTTGGTCGATAGTCTTTCAAATCTTATTTTCTTAAAAATAAGTCAAAATCTTTCGTTTGTTACTATTTACAAATTTTGACCGTTGTAATTCCACCTACAACAATAACCAAATCAACAATATATGTATTCACTAATTATAATACTATTTTAAAAAAGTTTTGGTTATTGATGTAAAACAAACATGCATTTAAGTACATATCCATGTGTACCAAAAGTAAGGAAAAGTTTAACTTTCTTTTTCAGTTTCCAGAGTTCGAATAATATGATAGTGTAGCTAGCGATATATTGATTATATTCATAAAATATTAGGAATAAAAAAGTATACATGATACACATCTATATATATTTGTATGAAGTTCCAGGCAAGTGAAATAGATACTACTTAATACTTTATAACCAGCCTGTAGTTAGCTCTCAGACTCTCAGATGTGTTGTTCAAAAAAAGAAAGACAAAAAAACTCTCAGGTGTACCGGTTCACAGAATAAATTCGATGAAATTGTAGAAAATTCGATCCGGTTTAATGAAATTGGAGAATTGTAAAAAGCGATAAAGCAATGAAAGCGATAAAGCAATGAGTTGCACCTGCTAATCATGCCAGCTCACAAAAAGTTCCAAGATTAAGATATTTTTTCAATAATGAGGTTCCGATTTTTTTTTGTTTTTATGTAAACAGTGTAATTTGTTTGGTCAGTGTAATCAATGTGAGTTTTTGTTTGTCAACCAGAGTAATCAATGTGATTAAAAATATTTCATTTTAGATACTAAACAATGTACAGTATTAGAATAGTATACAGAGGAATATTAAATTAATATTTTTATATATCAGTTTTTTAATTACAATATTCTATATCAGCTTAGAAATGCTGAACAGCCTTTTTCAGATAAACCTTTCATAAATGTCATTTAATTTTACATTACAAAACTAATCATAATTGTTACGGCTGCACTTAGATGCGGCTGACCGAAAAATGGGGCAATGTATAATAGCCAAGATGCAGCTGGATGGATCTCGTTCATCCGAAACTGGTCCAGAGGAATAGACGATTAGAGCATCTCCAAAGGGGTTCTTAGAGGAGGGGTTCTTAAAATTATATAATGACAAATAATGATAAATATTAGAGAGGTTCTTAACTTTGAAAAAAAAAGTTCTTAAGGTTCTTATTTAAGAATCTTTTTAGGGATTCTTAGTATGAGGTTCTTAAAATTTATAATTAAAATATTGGTAAAAACCCCATGAGAGATTCTACCATTGGTGATGCGTCCAAGCTTACAGACCATGACCATTTTAATAAAATCTGTCATAAATATATAAAAAAATTCAATTCTAAAAAGAAGTTTGGAAAAACTAATATTTTATTGTCAACAACTCCCATACGTTATTTATTAGATACTATTACAAAATGATTAAAATTCAGTTCTTTTACAATAGTTCAATAAAACATTACAATGAGCGTACGAACTTGAAATACAGCTCAATCGAGAAGTTATGTATTATTTTTTTTTGTTTAATCTAGAAGTGATCCCAGGCTTTCTAGACCCAGACTAATCTTCCAAAGATCCAATGAACCGGTGCACACCTACATTTTATAAAGCACAACATTGGTGGCCAAGCATATCCAGGAAAAATGACACATATCCATCCCAACCAATTTAGCTCATACCACAATGCCAAGAGCACTTGGTTAATCGAGAAATTATGTAGTCTCTCCCAAGACTTGTTTCGCTCAAATCATAGGATTCAAATAAATATTTTGAGATCGATTTCCAAGTTTAATGAATTTAATCGAATCAAGACAAAGGGAAAAAGAAAACTCTTGTTTATTAATCTTCAAAAACTGAATCACAAAAACGCTTAAGACACGGTTTTATATAGACTCGACTCTTTAGGACAAATCCTACTAAAAATAGGAAAGCTCTAACAAATCCTATAGTTATTAGGAATAAGAGAGAAATGTCGCAAACTGAAAAAAAATTTTAAGTCACATAATCGAGTAATATTTGGGACAAACCTAATATTACATGATGTGGTTCCGGGTCTGGTAGATTATAGGTTTCGATCTAGAACCTTCTGATAATCCAAAAAACAAAAAAAGAGCAAGAAACGTCTAAAAGAGCAAGAAACGTCTAACTTTTGTCATGTTGGCGGCAAATTGCTAGATGCCGCGGCATCACCGAACCTGCATCTATTGCACCAACCATACTACCATACTTTATGCATGTAAACATTAAAAAATTTAATGCATTAAACAAGATACAATATACTAGATTAATTTTTATATATTTTAAATCGAAACGCAAAAGGTCTTGAAAAAAAAAATTCAAACGCCAAAAAAAAAAAAAAAATCAGAAAATAATTAAGCTATTCTGGTCTTCCATCCAGAAAGTTTTGCCTACCAAAAATGAAAATCATCGCCAGAAATTTAGAAAGTTATTTTGGAAGTTTTGTATCCAACGGCTTAAACACAGTTAGTAGTGTGGCTCAATCAAAGAACAGTTTAATGGGCCTTAACTTGTAGCCTCTATGAAAACACACATATATATTGTTGCGCTTAAATTTATTTTGCTCGTCTCGTGTAGGATCGGAATATTCTTGGACCCATCACCAAACAAGCCCAAACAAGCAAGGGTTCCTCTTTCTGTTCAGATCGAGTCGTCGCCGGCGTATTTCTCCGGCAGACTCTCAGACAATTATAGGTCTTAACTTTCTACTCAAGTAATTATTCTCATCCTTTTTTTTTGTTTTCTAACAAATTTCAAAATGACAACCCCTACGTTATTTTTTGAACATTGTTGGTTTCTATTTGAAATTCCGTAAAAACTGAAATCGTGGAGGTTTTGTATCCTTTTATTTCTATCCACAAGCTTCAATCTTCAGATTTATGATGAAACTTAACGTGATCATCATGATGAATATAGCAAATCTTCGATTTTTTTTTATGTTTGTTATGCATATGAGCATCATAAGCATTAGCTAGCTAGTAGGAACTTTATTTTGTTACAAGTAACCAGGCTGATTCAGCTCGGGTGTGATAGGACTTTGCCAACACATGTTCAATGCATAATTATGCATACGCTCGATTTCGTTGACATTATGGATTCACATATTTATCCGATGATATGATATGATACTTGTGCGGTTCTGCTAGCTTAAACTCTTAGAAAATCTAGGGAACAAGTAATGAGGAATATATGCAACAGTTTTAGATTCTTAAGTAAGACTCAAAATATTATTTGAAGTTTTGAACCAAATCCAACCTTTCTTTTAGATTGCGGGATTATTGAGTATTGTTGTTATGCGAGGCAAAAAAAACAAAAAAAATTGTGAATAAAGAAACACGTTGTGAATAAAGTTCATGACATTATATTAAGAAGGCTGTCATGTCAAAATTAGGACAACTTTTCTCCATTCCTCCTTTAATCTTTAAAGTTTATCTCTTTCTTTCTTAAAGTTTAGCCATCCAAAGAAGAACTATGCCTTAAACTATTCCCATATTTATCTTTCTCTATCTTTGTTACTTCTATTCGTTTTTTTTTCCACATGGTCACACCCAGGAGAATAAAGATGCTTATTTTGAATGCTCAGAAAGCTATAAAAAAAACTAATTGGGAGCCCCTTTTGAGTAAGATAATCCCATATATTGCTTTTAATACTTGATTTCACGATAAGACTGCCTTATTTTGAAATTGTTTAAAAAGAATTTCTAGAGGCTCTTCTATTGTATGTGTTCCCATGAAAAATTCCTGGAAAAGGGTTGATTTGATAGAAACCACTGGGAAAATTCATGCAGGACACGTATGGCTTTTACAATTCATGCAAGATTCAAAATCAGTTTCAATCTAACTCAAGACGATCAATACTTAAGTTTTTTTAGATTCTGATGCATGCAGAACATTTTTGCAAGGCCGAATTCTTCAAAATCTGATGTTAAACTAACTTAAAGCTTTATCAAGTGGGATGGAGAGAGGCTGATCGTATTTCCGATGTATTTTTTTCTCTCGAACATTAGTGCTTTAGAATCATCTGGGGTCTGGTCCTGGTTAAAGCATTCACATTTTGACCATCCTGGTCACACACTTTCTTGAAAGGATTGGTTTACACATGTTTTGTTTTTTTTTTTTTNTTTTTTTGTGACTGAGGTTGAATATTTTTGTTGGGACAAACAAAGTTAGTTTATTATGATTAGAGGAAAAAGTTTGATTGGGTGTTCCAGAAGAAACTATCTATATTCCTTTGCTTTCTTTCGTTCAAAACACTTTTGCATTCAAATGATTTTGGTCTCAACTTTGTATGTCTTTTATTTCTAACCTCATAATAAACAATTGGCGAATTTGTATTTGTTTTCTAATTTTCCTGTTTGGTCCTACAAGCCAGTTTCAATTTAACGTGAAAAAGCAAATACTGATCCGCTAAGTAATTTTTAAAAATCTGATGCAAAATAATATTCTGTGTTGTTGTTTTGTAAAAGGCCAAATTCTTTAAAAGTTGATGGCTACACTGGCTAAATCTTTAGCAAGTGGGCTGGAGAGACGAGTTGATTTCACATTCTGTTCTTCTCGTAAACGCAAGTGCTTTAGAATCATCTGGGGTCTGATTCTTGTTAAAGCATTCACATTTTGACTGTTGTGGTCATACACTTTCTCGAAAGGACTGGTTTATGCAAATAGAATTTTTTTTTTTTTTTTTTTTGTGGTGAGAGTTTGAATCTTTTAGTTAGGGCAAACAAAGCTTGCCAATTTTTATTAAAGGAGAAAAGGGTTGATTGGGTGTGCCTGAAGTAACCATCTATATTCCTTTGCTCTCATCATTCAAAACACTTTTGCATTCAAATGATTTTGGTCTTCCTTTGGATCTCTTTTGGGTCTAAGCTAATAAACAAAGCCCCTTTCCTTCCCTTTCCTTTTTTTCCTGTCTTAAACGCAGACAGCGAGGAAGAAACAGTTGATGAGTTTGTGTTTATTCTCACAACTTTCCTATTTGGTCCCACAAGTCATCTGTAACTAATTAAGCAATTATATCCACATCTGTGTAACCTCAAGAAAACCCCGTAATTTTTAACAAAGGGCCTTTAGAAAACTAAGTGATCTATTCCCTTGCTATTGGTATGTGTATTCTTATACGTAAGCGAGTTTAAAATATATTGTCATATTAGCGTTCATGATAAATAGAAGAAATCAAACTCTCTTGTGAATGGTGACCTAACGTTGAAGATGATTTTGTGTCCTCTCATATTCCAGAAACGTATAATCATGTTTGATTTCAAAACGTTCACTTGCTTTTCCTGAATAATGATTGTAGGGTAATTTCTTAATTTCTCTCTTTGTTTTATGGTACAACATTCTTGTGTTTTCCTCATTTTGAGTTGATACATATATATGCATGGGTAAATGATGCTTTAGCTTCTTTTGTAGAAGCATTGGGAGAGGAAGTGAGTGTAATAGTACTTGTTGCAGGGAATAGTGGCTTTCAGGTGAAGGCTTACATAAAAACAAGTAAAAAAGCTGTAAGAAAGATGATTGGGGAATGAAAGGAAGATTTCTTGTTTCTAGTGAGGATATTGTAAACTTTTACTCTATTTCTTCAATTTTCATCATAAGAAAAGATAATTTATTTACTATTTTATTAATCTTTTAGGACATGCATATCTATAGTGGGAATATAGCTTACATGATTCTCTTACCAAAGTGTATAAATCTTATTGAAGATTCCTAGGCAAGTTGAATGGTGGTGCATTTTTTTCTCTTCTTTCTATGCAGTGGCATGCTTCATGTGTGAGAGAGAGATAAATGTTTTCATCAAAGTAGAAGTATAATAGGTAAAGCTCCTTGTACCAATTACTGCAATGATCTCATGTTTGAATAATCCATACGCGGAATCATTCATTTTTGTTCATTGATTTATCATTCCTTAATCACTGATTATGGGGCCTTGATTCGACCCCAAAAAAAAAAAAAAAAAATTTATGGGGCCTTCCTTGAACAGTAAATGAATTTGTGTTTTTTTCTCAATGGATTCTTGAAATATTTGATAGGCATCTGCATCTGTTTAGCTTTGTGTGCGTATATATTTAGTGTTATCAAGTTAAGATATAAATGCATGGTTTGACATGTTGGTTAGTGGTACGAGAATCAAACTTTTATCTCTTATGTTGCAATAATAAAATAATGAATGCACAGTTCTGCTTCAATGAATAAATATATATTGTGTTCTTGTTCTTGAATAACCTTATTTTCTTTTATTTTGATTTGTGAGTTCCTGTTACTGATCTGAAACATCGATTCATTAGGCACTTGAAAATGATTGGTCGTGTTGATAGCAGATACAATCAAAGACTGTCCCCACCAAGAGACTACCTTCGTTTCTTTTAGATATAAAAAAAAAACACCTTCATTTCTTCTTCTCTCTCGTTAATAAAATGAAATTTAATGGTCCAAAAGCTACACACTTTTATGAAAGCAACGAAAGCGAATGATGCATATATATAATGTCTGGGTCAGATGGTTTGATTTGCCTTTTACTGTTTATTTTAGGGGAATGAGTTTCTAAATTCCATGCAAAATTTTTAAAACTTACAAAGACCAAAGCTAGTGATCCTTCTCTGTTCTGTGTTTCCTGTCCATAAGCGTTGGGCTGGTAAAAATTATTATGCTTGATGACATTTGGAGACTAATGTAGATTTCTGATTTTCAATATCATTCCATGTGTTACTTAATTAGTTGGCTAAGGAAACATATATAGTCTTCATCAACATTATTCTTTTACAGAGTTTGATAGCTTAAAAACTACATAGTAATCGGTTTACGATTACGACTCTTCAATATCATTCAGGCGGGTGATTAGTGTGATTAATTATCTTTTGCAACAGAATTAATTTGGCATTTCATTTTTCTAGTATATTGATAACTTCGATTACTTGAGAATGAGGTAGGAAAATCTATTCATACATTTAATCATAATTGATTACATGATACCACTTATTAAACTATGTTTGCTCGAGTAAAACCAAAAATATTCTTAGAAAACAAATTATGTTTGTTGAGACATATATAGTTGGCTAAAAATATATATTTTTTTATATATAAAAAAAAAAAAATCTGTTCATTCCCATGTGTTTTGTGGCTCCTATGTTGTTGCTTACATGTGATCGGAGTTTAGCTTACTGGACAGGATCTAGAATAAGAGACTCTTGTCTGAAAAAGTGTTGGGACTAGGCTAGTAGTAGAGTCAAGGTGCTAAAAGGAGAGAGTGGTTATCTCCCAAATATTTTCTACAAGTGTTATTGGTGCTATTATTTATTATTTATATACTATATAAGTGAATGATGATTTGCATCTTTAATTAGGTTCTTTTCTAAATAAGTGATACGCTTTGCAGAAAAGAGAGAGACCCACTTAGCTGTAGTACCCATTACATTTTTTTTTTTTTTTTTTGTGTGTGAAATTTGAGAAAGAAAAGAATATAAGGGCAAAGCTGAGTTACCTTTGCCTTTTGATACTGCTTTGTCATCACATGCATTCCACTTTGCACTACAAAATCCACTTTGGACCCTCAAAAAACCCCCCAAAATTTTGCCTCTCTCACAAGAAAAGCATACACATTTCCTCCTTCTCCTTCCTCATATATTTGATGACCAAAACCCTTTTCTTTCTCTCCCTCTTTCTTTTCACCTCTTCTCTCTCTCTCTCTCTCTCCTTACTCTGCTCTTAGGTTTAAGTCTTAGCCCCATCTTCCATTTTGGGTGCTTTCGTTGTCTTAGATAAATGGAATGAAGCCAAGACCCTTGAAGCCTTTACCGTAGATCTCTCACTTCTCAATACTAGTACCCGGCCTACTTGTGTTCCTTTAGGGTGTTTTTGTCACCATGAGAGCTGGAGGCTGCACGGTGGAGCAAGCCCTCACGCCTGAGGCTGCAAACGTGGTGAAACAAGCCATGGGCTTGGCTAGAAGGAGAGGACATGCCCAGGTCACACCTCTCCATGTGGCTAGCACCATGCTCTCTGCCCCCACGGGTTTACTTAGAACAGCTTGTCTCCAATCTCACACTCACCCTCTTCAATGCAGAGCCCTCGAGCTCTGCTTCAACGTGGCTCTAAACCGCCTCCCGACCTCCACGGGGAGTCCTATGTTAGGGGTTCCAACTTCCCCTTTTCCTTCTATCTCCAACGCTCTCGGTGCAGCTTTCAAACGCGCGCAGGCTCACCAGCGGCGTGGATCCATCGAGAGCCAGCAGCAACCGATCTTAGCGGTCAAGATTGAAGTGGAACAGCTCATAATATCCATCCTCGATGATCCTAGCGTGAGTAGAGTGATGAGAGAAGCTGGTTTCTCGAGTCCTCAAGTGAAGACCAAAGTCGAGCAAGCTGTTTCTTTAGAGATTTGCTCCAAAACAACCTCTTCGAGTAAACCCAAAGAAGGGAAGTTGTCAACTCCTGTCAGGAACGAGGATGTCATGAACGTTATAGACAGTCTAGTCGACAAAAAGAGGAAGAATTTCGTGATCGTGGGAGAGTGTTTGGCCACTGTTGACAAAGTTGTGAGAACGGTGATGGAGAAAGTTGACAAAAGAGATGTGCCTGAAGCTTTAAAAGACGTAAAGTTTATAACTTTATCGTTCTCATCGTTCGGGCAACCGAGTAGATCCGATGTGGAGCATAAGCTAGAGGAGTTGGAGACACTTGTGAGGAGCTGTGTGGGAAAAGGAGTGATTCTAAATCTGGGAGATCTAAACTGGTTTGTAGAGTCAAGAACCAGAGGCTCTTCAGTGTACAATAACAACAACAATAACTACTGTGTTGTGGAGCATATGATAATGGAGATTGGGAAGTTGGCTCGTGGGTTGGTCATGGGAGATCATGGGAGGTTTTGGTTGATGGGTCTTGCGACTTCACAGACTTACGTGAGATGCAAGTCTGGTCAACCTTCGCTCGAGTCCCTTTGGTGTCTCACTACTCTCACTATTCCGGCGACTAGTAGCCTTCGTTTGAGTCTCGTCTCCGAGAGGTAAAGTCTCCTCCTTTTGAAATGTTCAATCAACATAATCTGGACATTAGAGATGGGTTTATATTTTTTATTTTAAATTTTGTTGGATATGTTCTAACTATTTTGTCTCTTTTTCGAAAAGGACAATTTCACCTATAATGTTTTTGCTTTATTTAGTGATCGTCTAAAAGAACGGTGAAACAACGTGCATCCTTTTCATACCTTTTTTTCTCTTAATATTTTTATATTTTTGTTTATCTGCTTTCTTGTGAGAAATACTAAAGAAAGGTTGGAGAAAATAAGTTACTTCATTTCAGCTTAAGTTAAAGATTAAACCAAGTTTAACGCTTCTCAATTAATCACCATTTTGTTTCAAAGCAGTGAGCTTCAAGTCAAGAAAGCAGAGAACTTACCTCTGCAGCTGCATCCATTAGAGGAGCAGCTCAGTTTTTGTGAGGAATGTTCAGTCAAGTTTGATGCAGAAGCCCGGTTCTTGCAATGCAGCAATAGCAATGTAACCGTTGCAGCTTTACCGGCGTGGCTTCAGCAGTACAAGAATGAGAATCAAAATAGCCACACCGTGAGTTGTATAAACATCAAACAATTTAACATTTTCATTTCTTTTTCGTTTGCTTCTTTTACGGTATATATGATTCTTGGACTTGGCAGGATTCTGATTCTATCAAGGAACTTGTGATGAAATGGAACTCAATCTGCGATTCAATCCACAGGAGACCATCTCTAAAAACACTCACTCTCTCTTCCCCCACTTCTTCCTTTTCTGGTTCTATTCAACCTTCAGGTACTACTCTCCATAATCTTCAAACCAACGGTGATTGGCCCGTGATCGAGACAAACAAGTATCGTCATCATCATTTCGTGACCCCGGATGCATCCCACTTAAGACTGTTTATTCCAGAACATGACAGCGAGCAAAAAACCGAGCTTTTCTCTTCAAATCCTAATTCGACAATTAACTCAGAAGCTTCTTCGAGCGATGCAATGGAGGTGGAACATGCTTCCTCCAGGTTTAAAGAGATGAATGCTGAAAACCTAGCAACACTATGTGATGCCTTGGAGAGCAAGGTACCATGGCAGAAGGATATAATCGCGGAGATTGCGAAAACAGTCTTGAAATGCAGATCAGGATCGAGTACGAGGAAGATCAACGGAAACGATGATATGAAAGAAGAGACTTGGATGTTCTTCCAAGGTCTTGACGTAGAGGCTAAAGAGAAGATCGCTAGAGAATTGGCTAAACTTCTCTTCGGATCTCAAAACAGCTTCGTCTCCATCTGCTTGAGCAGTTTCTCATCGAAAAGATCGGAATCCGCAGAAGATTTGAGGAACAAGAGGTTGAGAGATGAACAGAGCTTGAGTTACATTGAGAGATTCTCTGAAGCTGTTTCGTTAGATCCGAACAGAGTGTTCTTAGTGGAAGATATAGAGCAAGCTGATTATTTATCTCAAATGGGGTTCAAGAGAGCTATTGAGAGAGGAAGAGTTCGTAACTCGAGCGGTGAAGAAGCTTCGCTTAGAGACGCGATTGTGATCTTGAGCTGTGAAAGATTCAGTTCAAGATCAAGAGCTTGTTCTCCTCCGGTTAACTCTGCCGGTTCAGATCAATCGGAAGAGAAGAACGTCGCTACTTGTGTTGCACTCGATCTCAACCTCTCTCTTGATGATGACGTTTGTGAAGAAAAATCATGTGATGAGATTGGCTTGCTCGAAGCTGTGGATGCACGGTTTCATTTCAAGTGTTCATCAACATAACATCACGCATGTATGCATGTAACATGGCCCAGTTTATACACATGAACTTGATCATTCCGATTACATCATGTGTTGTTTGTTTCCTTACGAAATTTCTCTTTCATTGGGACAATACTTTGGGTTAAACGTGTAGTTGTAGATTTTTTTTATTATTATTATTATTATATTTGGCTTAGGAACTTTCTAGAAGGATATGGGTATGGGAAACTTGAGATTTTTGTTTTTTTTGTTCTTAATGTAAAATTATCATATTATGGTATCATTTATGTTCGCGGAAATATGACTGAAAAAGGACAAAAATTGAGAGAGGAATATATGTTTATAAGTTTAAAAAATCAGGTTTGAAAAATATCTATAAGTTTAATATATGTTTTAGTATATTTTCCCGGTCTTATGTATGTTTTTCGCGGTAAAGGTCCAAAAAAATAAATTAAATGGTAGATATGGTTGTTAGTTAATTAATACAGTATATAACTTAAGTTTTATATCGTTCTTCTATTTCTCTATATATATTGGATTTTGTAATATAAGTTTCATGCAATTGGGAAGCTTCGTGTCATGCATGCATAATCTTTGGCTGCATACAAGTTTTCCTCTTTCATGTTCAATCGATTGCCATGCAAGTTGCAAATTAAGGTTCTTCTATTTGAAATTCTGAAAATAACACATGCTTAAAATAACCCAAAGCTTGGATCTTTGATAATCTTTAAAAAATCAGGTTTGCTACACAATATTTCTAACAAAAAAAATAGAATATAAACTAAGACTTAAGCTAGAAGAAATTAAGAACGCTTAAGCTAGAAGAAAGAACATACAATGCGACACGATACTAATTACTTAATTTACAATTACATTTATCGTCGTAAAGCGTATTACTCTCATTCTCCTTTTAAGATTTTTTGTCGTTAACTATGAAAATTCTTTATTAAAACTTCATCCATTTCACAATAAGTGATGTTTTACCATTTTATTTTTGTTTCAAAACATTTGATATTTTATCTTTTTCAATATACAAAGTCAAACAGTTTTATTATTCTTGTTTTAATGGTTAACTATAAAAATACAGATACTTGAGTGATTTTGCAAGTTTTTTTTTAACTAATTGTACATTTAACGAAAAGATCATCTAATATGAAACAGATGGAATATAAACTAGACAAGCCAAAGTTAATCCTTGATCAAAGCATACAAAATTGGTCATTGTTTCCTTTAGAATCCAAGACAGCTTGATTGATATTAAAGATCTCCACAAAACTTTATTGCCTCTCTGGTTCATTTCATCTTTTCTCCCTTTATTTTTTCCCGAGAGAAAGGAAGAAGCCACCACCTTATAGAATCTTAAACTGCTTTCCTCTACTTCTCTTTTGCCTTTACAAGTTTAGTTTTCTTTTAATATCAGAAGTTTTTAGATATTATTGCTCTAACATCCCTTGGATCGGGGATTAGAATATGTATAGATCACTTTTGTGAATGAATCTCCCTTCAAACTTGAAATAAGGTAAGCTTTTTCGCTTAGATATGTTGTGTACAGTGGAAAGAATGGATAGTACTCTTGAAAATGTTTATATCTAATTTGTATCCAAACGAGTTGTTTATGTTAATACATATATGATCTGAATATTTATGATATTGGGTATCCACATAAAATTCGTGCACGTGAAAATTTATCCATATCCGATCTAACTTCGTTTAAAAATTTAGTAAACATGTATTAACTTGTTTTAATGATTTATTTTAATAAAATATTAAAATGGAATATTGCATTTACAAAATCAAATATATCTATCTATGAGAATTTCAACCACATATCATTATGAGAATTAGATTTGATAGTCGTTTTTGATAAATGTATTAGATATATGATATTGATCAAACTAGAAAATGAATCATATATATAATATGATTCTAATTTAAATAATGGGTTCTACTAAACCCATTAATCCGATTTCTCTCTCTTAAATTCAACCTTCCAATATACATACATGACTAGTAAGATATATATATATATTTTTTTTGAACATCACATGACTAGTAAGTTAAAAATAACAATACCAAATATTATTCAGACAAAGCTTTTTCATTTACTTAACCCACTTCATCATTTTTTGGTGCAAAACCCACTTCATCTATACTCCATTCTTAATAAGAAAAATTGATATACACAGATTTGTCGGTAAATGTCTAAACTCTAAATGATAACATTTTATGATTATGGGAATCACACCCTTCAGCCCATGTGTACACACAATGATATCCACATTAGTATATCTGCAAAATTAGAAAGAAATGCATATTATATGTATGCGTATGTGTGTAAATATGTCCATCAATTCATGCATGGAATCTAAAGTTTATCCTCAAAAGCAGGAAGGAAGATAAAGTTAAGCATGATTTTGGAAAAGTAAATAATTAATTTTATTAACAAGAATTGCAGAAAGTGGGTGATCCTTTTAAAGCAGAAGAGAAAAAGAGAGAGTAAAAAGCTAAATTCTATCTCTCTGCTTTTGGGGGTTTTAAAGCTTTTAAGAGCCTTGTGATGGGCATTTAGTCATTAGAGGCCTAAACTTTGATCTCAACATAATTCGCTTTTTATCTTTAAAAAAGCAATAAAAACACACTAACTTTTTCTCCTCTTGGTAACTTTATTTTTTTATTAATTAAATAAGAAAAATAAGAAAGTACAAGTCATTTACTAGAATGTAAGCAACACATCATGGCCCAAATCCATATTTTTTAATGGAGTCAAGGGCCTAATAATATCTATTATACACAACATTTCCTAGAGCTCATTTGCTTGAATCTTAAAGAAGAACTACATTCTAACCGGTGCGCATGCACAATATATTTTGTTTGTTTATTAAATTTTGTAATATAATTTTTTGTTTTGTTTTGTATTTAGATGTAATTTATTTTTATAGATGTAATTTTTCTAATAAATGATAAAGATTTATTTTTGAGATTAATTTTTTTCTAGTATTAAATATGACCGTGATTATAAAAATATAATTATAACCCGTCCGTTCATATTAATCCAAAAAGAACCGCGATTATAAAAACATAATTCTAATCCGCCCGTTCATATTACCGTATAATATAAATATTTACTAATTTCAAATATTTAAAATTTTAGGCTGATTGATTGTGATAAAATTAAATATAAAACAACATATTGTGATAAAATTAAATATAAAATAACATATTGTGATAAAATTAAATATAAAATAACATATCGTTTATCATCTCCGTCATTATGAGAATATTTTGTAAATTAGAATATTTAAATTAATATCTAGTTTATTATTTTTGTAAAGATATAATAACAACTGGTTTTTGTAATTTTTGATAATTAATATAACCTATATTTAAGGAAATTCAAATTAATCTAAATTAAAATTTGAATCTTTGGAATTGTTTTTAAATATAAATTAAAATATAATTTTATTAATATTGTACTAAATTGACTTATTTGGTAACTGGAATAGTAGTTATCCATAAAAAATAGCATAATATGGAAGTATTCTTGTTTGTATACAAAAAATGTCTCTGTTTTAATAGTATAGATTCGAATAATTCAAAGGCATGTTATGAGTACAATTCTTAGAAAATTATTTCAAATACAGTTTCTAATTAGTACCACATAAATAATTGAGATCTAGATAATTGTGTGCTAAATCCTTGAGAAATTAAAAAAATTATGTCATCTGGCTATATGTATATGAAACAAAAATTGATATACATGTAATCGTTATTTTTAATTTAACTAAATGATGTGTAATCATAAACCCAGAACAGTAGACTAAAATGGGCCGCATACTATGATGTTAGTTAATAATAATTTGGGCTTTTTTAATAATCAAATGGCCCAAAATCTCTATTTGGTGCTCTCTCTCTTCTTCTAATTCACGAGTGAAGCATCATTTTTCAAGGTCGCTATTTGTGTATTTAAAGAAGCAGAAAAATTATAGAAATCCAAATGATTTGACTATTAATTTTCTAACCGGAACCTACTCGGCAACTCTTTTCCGATAGTGACACTTCAACTGCCCAATTATTTGTAACAATGTACAAAATTACCCTCTCGAGTTTCTGTTCTTATCTCTCTAATAAACACACAAATCCATTAATTACGACCGCGAAACGACGCAGTTTTAGATTACATCTTCTCTTACTCGCAATCTTAAAATGGGTCTGAGCCAAACCGCAACCATACTCGTCGCGGTGTTCGTGTTTTGTCTAATCGCAGTCACGGCCCAGCTCGCCTACGTTCTGTGGTGGAAACGCCGGTTTCTTCGTCGGAGTATCGCTGGATCAGAACTCGACGCTTTCTCCTCTCGCGGGGGTGACCCGACGGCGACACCACCGCCGTCGAAAGAGCTTCTTTACTTCTTCCTCTTCTGTCTCGAGAACAAACAGTTCCGAATAGGATCCGCCACCGCTCCGCCGCTCCCACCAGCCGTACCGCCGATAGATGACGTGGCATCAAAGTGGTCAATCAGGGGAGAGAATCTACTTTGCGGCCCTTCCGAGACTCTGTTTACCATCGCTGAAGACTGTACCAGCGAGACCGATCATCGAACGGCTGAGATCGAACCACGTGGAAGCGTATCAATGGACGATCATGTGAAGGATGGTTTTGTCGTGAGGGATATAAACGACGACGAGGTTGACACTTGTGACTATAATCACGACGGAACGACGCCGTTCTCAACTCCGTGTGCTTCGCCGCCGTTTTACACGCCGTCGCCATCTCCGGTTCGTGATGATATCCCGAAGAAGCTAGGTGAGGACAGTTTGTACGGCTGAGATTACGGAGAGATTTAATTCTCCGATATATCGGGAATTGACGCGGTCAAAGAGACGGTGTCAATCAGGGGATGGGTTTATCCGGTTTGATTTCTTATGGGTATTAAACCATAATTTAACCAAATTAGTAACCGAACCGAGACCCTATTGTAAATTTGTAACGTATCGAACTATCGATTATGGATTAGGCTTTGGTTCTGTATCTGGTTTTTTTATTTCTTATCTTATCTATTAAAACATTGACATTTTTTTTTGTCCAAACATAATTTTTTTTATTTTAGTCTATTCATATCCTGAATAACTATTATTTCCTTCATTTGATTCCTATTGTCAAACAGATGTTTTTGATTAAATTAAAAAAATTATTATATTTGATTCAATTAAAAAGTAGTTTAATTAATTAATCTGATTATATATATATATTAATTTTAATTCGTAATTAGAAAAATTTAGACTATGCCAAATATTTAAATTATAAATAAAATTGATTATTATAAATGACATATTACAAAAATAATTTATTTTTTATTATTATTTTGTTACGATTATGCCAAATAATAATAACAAAATATTTGAATTTTTGAATTTAGATTATGCCAAATATTTTAATAATCAATTTTTTTTAATGATATAAATTCAAAATTAACAATTTGCATTGAAAGATAATCTTAAATTTTGAATTTAACGTAGATTTTATGAGATTTCATCAACAGTTACACACAAAAACAAATAAAAAATTGTCGCATACCCTCATTGTGGATTAAAATTTTTGAAAACTATATAATATATTTGATACCAAAAATTTTAGAAAACTATATAATATATTTGCTTTTTAATGTTTAGTTTTAAAAAGCAAAATTTAAAACTTACCCCCGTTCTAGAGCGGATTAGAAAAAGATTATGTCAACATAATGAACTCCCGTTACTTTTCATATTGAACTCCCGTTCTATGGCGGATTAAAAAAAACAAATTATATTTCTAAACACCAAAATAATTATGTGTCTCATATGACAAAAATTAAATATACAAAAAATTATATCTAAAGAAAAAAATAAACACAAATTATATTACAAAATTAACGATTTGCATTGAAATATAATCTTAAATTTTGAATTTAATGTAGATTTTATTAGACTTCATCGACATTTACAAATAAAGTCTTACTTTAGTACTTGGTCTACACGTCACACTCTACGTCTCCCGCCGAGTTTCATTGCTCTCAGACGGAGAGAAATATCTAACCGGAGAAGTCAACTCAAGGTCTGATCTGTGGCGATCAAATAAAGTCTTCCCAGATCACGGCGAGGCTGGGATGACAAGCCCACACATGCATCTGGGAAGACGAGATCTAGATTCTTCGTCTCTTCACGAATTCCTGCGTGAAGCAAACAAGCTGTTCAAGATGCATGTGTTCGAGCTCTGCAACCCTGAACATGCCCAAGAAGTGATATCGTTGCTTGATCCTTACAGAATTTACTTTGAGAAACGCATCATCACAAACAAAAGACAGCGAGATGAAGAATCTAGATCTCGTCTTGGCTGATGAGCGTGGGCTTGTCATCCTAGACGATAAGAACGTGTATTGGTGGCCCGATGACGTAAGAAACCTGCTGCAGATCGCGCCTTACCACTATTTCAGGCCTGTCAAAAACAATGCTTGGATCATGAAACTTGTGGACTTGTTCAAGAAAACGTTTGTTATAGACATTGACAAGAATGACCCAAAGTCTTATGCGGAAAAAAGAGGAGATGAAGGCGCCGAGGATGGTGGGTTGGTGTTGTATCAGAACAAAGAAAGGAAGTAATGCGTTTTATTGCAGTACTGAAAGTTACAACTTCAAAGTTCTTAAATAGACCTCAAACTAACAAACTCCTAAAGACTCGGTTGCTGCAACGTCTATCCTATAAACAAGGAAGACTTATTCAACACTTGACACAAGTGTAACAACTCAATAACAAAGCTAAAGACTCGGACAATGCAGGTTTTTATGCTTCAATTCCTCCCCTAAACTGGAAGCCCTTTGCTACCAGTTTATTCTTCCTTTAAACAGACTCCCAACTCTCCTCTGAGTTTCTCAAAGACATCGAGCTTCACCGCCTTTGTCATAATGTCAGCCAGCTGTTCTTGAGTAGAACAATACTCCAGCTCGATTACACCATCATTTACTAACTCACGAAGGAAGTGATATCTTACGTGAATGTGTTTACTTTTCCCATGAAGAACTGGATTTTTTGCCAACTTGATTGTCGAACTATTATCACAGTACACCACAGTTCCGTTCCCTTGATTAAAACCAATTTCTGCAAGCATATTTCTCAGCCACACTGCCTGACAAGCTCCACTTGCAGCTGCTACAAACTCAGCCTCTGTTGTAGACAAAGTAACAATTGATTGTTTCTTAGATGCCCACGATATAGCCCCTTTTCCAAACATGAATGCATATCCAGATGTGCTTCTTCGATCATCTTCATCCCCAGCATAGTCACTGTCCACATAGCCCACTAAATCATCTTCTTCACCATGTTTGTATTGTATCCCAAGTCCAATCGATCCTTGAACATATCTCAGGATTCTCTTGGCTGCCAACATATGCTGTTCATTCGGGCTCTCCATATATCTGCTTACTAAGTTAACCGAGTATATCAAATCAGGTCGAGTAGCAGTTAGATACCTTAAGCTTCCAACAAGCTGTTTGAACTCGGTAGAGTCCACCTCTAGCCCAGCTCCCTTCTTTGTCAGCTTGTTGCCCGGAACAGTGGGATTTTTAACAGAATTGCAGCTCTCCATACGGAATTTCTTCAGTATATCCCTTGCATATTTACTTTGACCGATAAATATTCCTTTCTCATCCTGCACCACCTCCACGCCCAGAAAGTATTTCATCCTTCCCAGATCAGTCATAGCGAACTCCCTTTTCATTGAATCCTTGAACGTCTCCAGCATTACCTTCGAGTTACTTGTGTAGATAAGATCATCTACATACAAGCTTATGATCAAGACACTGCTTCCCTCTATTTTTACGAACAGTGTATGCTCGCAATAGCACTTCTTAAATCCTTCTCTCATGAAGTAGCTCTCAATCCTGCTGTACCAGGCTCTTGGAGCTTGTCTCAGTCCATACAACGCTTTCTTCAGTTTATAGACCTTTTCACTTTCATCCTTAGATTCGAACCCTTTTGACTGCTCCACATAAACATCTTCGTTCAGCTCACCGTGAAGAAAGGCACTCTTCACATCAAGTTGAAACACACTCCACCCTTTTTGTGCTGCTACCGCAATGATTAGCCTTATTGTGTCCCATCTAGCTACTGGTGCAAACACTTCATGAAAGTCGATACCCTGCGTTTGGTGAAATCCCTTGGCAACTAGTCTGGCCTTGAACTTGTCTACATCTCCTCTTTCATTAAATTTTGTCTTGAAGACCCATTTGACTCCTATAACCTTAGCTCTCGCAGGTAGGTCAACGAGCTCCCAAGTATTGTTGTCTTCAATCGACTTGATCTCTGCTTCCATAGCCATTCTCCACTTCTCATGCTCAACCGCATCCTCAAATTTTTCAGGATCACTTTCCGCAACAAACATTGCCATCAGATGATCCTCCCCAACTTCTTCCACAAACTTGCACTCATAGTCCTTCATCCACACCGGCCTAGTTAGAGTTCTTCCTGCTCCACTTCTACTCGCACTTTGCTCTGCAATTTCAGGTTGTAACTCAGCTGCTTCTGTCGTAATATCTTGCTCATGACCTTGTTCTTCTTCTTGAGCAGTTTCGTTTAACATCTCTTGTGTTTCTTCTCTGGAATTGGTTTGTTCATGATTCTCTTCTTCTTCTCCAATATCTGAGATGAATTTATCATCATATATCTTCTCATCCCATTTCCATGGTTCTTTCTCATCAAATCTCACGTCCTTGCTTATGATGACCTTCTTTGTCATTGGATTGTAGAGTCTGTACGCCTTTGACTCCTTACTGACTCCAAACATCACACACTTGATGCTTTTCTCATCTAACTTTATCCTTCTTTCGTATGGAACCATGGCGAAGGCTACACAGCCAAACACTCGAAGATGCTCCACTGATGGCTTGTAGTTACTCCATTTCTCTACCGGTGTCACCTCTCCCAGTATTGCAGTTGGACTTCTGTTCAGTATGTGTACTGCATACTGAGTCGCTTCCGGCCAAAACCTGAGTGGTACTTTCATCCCAAACAACATACATCTCACCATATTCAGGAGACTCCTATTTTTTCTTTCTGCAATGCCGTTTTGTTGAGGTGTGTACGCGGCTGTGAGTTGCCTTTTAATGCCGCTCTCTGTACAATACTCCTCAAATGCTTTAGAGTTGAATTCTCCTCCACGATCAGTCCTCAGACACACTAGAGGTTCACTAATTTCTCTTTCAGCAGCTACTTTGAACTCCTTGAATGTTCTCAATGCTTCTGATTTTTCTGTCAGCAAAAAGGTCCAGCATTTGCGACTGTAATCATCTATGAAATTGATGATATACCTCTTTCCACTTTCTGAAATCGGAGAAATTGGACCGCATATATCACTATGAACCAACTCCAAACCTCGACTTGCTCTCCACGTGCTCTGCTTCGGTATGTTTGATCGATTTTGTTTGCCCTTCATGCAAATTTCGCACACAGCTTCCTCAACCCTGATCTTCGGTAAGCCTTTCACCATTTCTTTCTCGGCAAGCATTTTCAGACTATTGTGATTCAGATGCCCGAATCTTCTATGCCACATCTCATCTTCAAATTCTATCGAGCTCTGTAAATGCTTCGCCTCCATCTCTCCTCTAGCTTCCTTCACTTTGGCCAAGATTACAAACATCCTGTTTGTAGACATTTTCGATTGCATGAGCAGTCTCTTTTGTTGCTTATGCCAAACTTCGCACAAATCATCTTCTATGATGATCCTTAGGCCCTTTTGTTGCAGTTGTCCCACGCTCAGGAGATTGTTCTTCAGACCCGGAACGTAGTAGACTGATGATATCACTTGAGTTGTGCCATCGATCTCAAGTCGCAAGTTTCCTTTCCCTTCCACTTGCATTCTTCTATCATCACCGAGTTTCACATGTTGTCGAAACTTGCTGTCCAGACCGATAAACCACTCTATGTTCCCACACATGTGATTACTACAGCCTGAATCCAAGTACCACACCGTGTCTCCTTCTGTCTTTGCGAGTGTTACTTGTGCCATTAACAACACATCCTCATCGAACTCGGCATAGTTAACAGTCTTCTCCCAAGCAGGACACTCAGATTTAAAATGTCCCATCTTGTGACATTTGAAGCATTCAATGTTTTCTTTATTGAAGCCTCTGCCTTGTCCTCCTCTTCCTCCTCGGTATCCACCTCTTTCTCTGTTCTGGTAGTATCCTCATCTACCTCTTCCTCCTTCGATTTTCAGTGCGTGTTCTTCCCCAATATGTTTGCTGAGGTTTTGTTCATGCACCAACAGTGAACTTTGCAGCTCATCTACCGATAGCTCCTTGATATCCTTTGACTCTTCGATCACACACACCACATATGTGAATTTCTCCACAAGGGTCCTCAGTATCTTTTCTACAACCTTGGCATCTGGCATGTCCTCTCCAAGGTTTCTCATGTCGTTTGCAACCACCATCACTCTTGAGAAGTATTCTGTAATTGTGTCTCCATTTCTCATCTCTAACACTTCGAAGTTTCTTCTTAGCCTCTGTAATTGTGCGCTTTGGACCCTCTGATTTCCTTGGTACTTCGTTCTCATGGAGTCCCAAATGTCTTTTGCAGTGTCCTTCTTTGCGATCGTTTTCAGGATCGTTTTGTCTATCGATGCAAAAAGATAGTTCTTCACCTTGAGGTCCTTGAGCTTGATTTCCGCAAGCTCTGTTCGTTGTGGTCCTGTCAAGATCACATTTCTTTCTGGCTGAGTCACTCCAGTCTCGATGAGATCCCACCATTCTTTAGATCTCAACAAGTTCTCCATGAGCATTGCCCAATGCTCAAAATCACCATCGAATTTTGGTATGCTCAGCGATCCGTCTCTCTCACTCATGTTTCTTTGAATGGTAGGCTCTGATACCACTTGTTGTATCAGAACAAAGAAAGGAAGTAATGCGTTTTATTGCAGTACTGAAAGTTACAACTTCAAAGTTCTTAAATAGACCTCAAACTAACAAACTCCTAAAGACTCGGTTGCTGCAACGTCTATCCTATAAACAAGGAAGACTTATTCAACACTTGACACAAGTGTAACAACTCAATAACAAAGCTAAAGACTCGGACAATGCAGGTTTTTATGCTTCAGTTGGCAAATGCTCTTGAATTACTTCAGGAGGTGCACAGTAAATTCTTTGATGAGGAAAATGAAGAAGATTCACGAGATGTGAGGGCGTTGCTTTTCCCTTGAATTTAGGTGCCATGGTTTTCAACTTAGCTATTGTCACTTTTATTCTCAATGATCCGTATGAACTTTTAGATTCTGTTTTTGGTTTTGTTTTTTTGCTTTTTAATCTTCAATAGTTAAAATAAATGAAACAGAAGAAACCAACTTATACAACAATAGAGATTATCGTATATACGTATACCAATACCAAAGCCACAAAATCTATATGTATGGATGTAAACCTATAAACAGTTAACTTAAAAGGTTGGTGAGCCGATATAAATGATCAGTATGTTGGGTCTGTTCGTTTGTCGACCGCAGGCCGCTGCACTGATCTTGCACTGATCTTGAGGTTAGTAGGAAAAAAAGACTATCCCGATGAAACCAATGAAGACCCCCACTATGTAAACGATTATATTGGTTGCCACAGATATTGTAGTTGCACCAAAGGCTACCACAACACATATCATGGCAATTGAGATTGCCATGAATCCCAATTGAAATATGTCTTCTTACGTCTCAAATGAGCTAGGTGTCACAACACCTAGGAGCAACAATGCTATCAAAGAAAATAGCGCCGCAATCCAGAAGGTGACTTGAAAGATGATCTTCATCGACAATGTGTTGATAACTGAGGGCGGTTTGAGTTCTACTATCAGCACAATCGTGGCAAGAAAAACTGCGATCATATCCATTATCACCCGCGTATTTTGTAGATACACCTTCTGATCCCATATGTTGTTCTCAGATGTGCCACTAGCTAGCACCTATTATTGTCGGAATAGTAATGTGAACGGTTTCTGAAGTTGTATCCGGTAACCTATATATACACTCTGATACACGTGTTGAGTCTTCTATATTATTGAAGAATACTATAAAGCCATTCTAACTTGGCAATAAGAATACCGGCTCCACTTCTTCAAAACCACCAATTTGATCAAAGCTCTCCACCCAACGGAAACGACATAAATCAGAGTCTATGTTCACTGAAAAAATAATTGATTAAACAAAAAGAAAATTAGTGCATTTTTAAAGAGTAATTAAGCACTAAATTACTAACTTACACAAATACTCTTAAGATAAAACAAAAAGATATCCCTTATATCGAAGCAACCTATAAATAAATATACTATTTGCTTTAACAAATAATATATACTATTTGACAGTGTTCGTAAATTAAGAAATAACAAATCTATTCGTTACATTGACAAAAACATCTCAAATAACTTGGAACTTTTTCTGGAAAGACTTATGACACACGAACACATCTTAATTCGTATACGTGCCTACGGATCATCAACAAATGTAAACCAACAACACTTGCAGCGATACATTTTTTTTTAATATAAAATGTTGTTAATCTGTAAGTTAATGCTAAATACGAGATTGTATGCAAAAAGAGAAAGAAATTTTTTTTTAGCTAGATCAATGATTACTATGAAATTGACTAAATAGTTTTTAGGATGATGATGTTCATGTTATTAATTAAAAGTAAGCCAAGGCAAACATGAGACAGAAGATCTTAGCGTTTCATAAATGAATCAGTGTGAGAAGAGTAACATCCGATGATAGATAGCACTTAACTTATTCAATGATCCCTAATAATAACTATCAAATGTAGCTTACGTAGTTTAATATATTTTCAACCTGGCCAGGCTGGCTTGAGAATTATCTGAAATGTTGGCTCAATTGTTCGTTTGACGATAAATAGTACGCCATCTAGTATTTGGGAGAACTGCAGAAGAGAAAAAAAAAACTGTTAAATTTTTAAAGAAAGATAACCAAGAAAACAAAAGGGCATCAAAAATTTCTTGTCAGAGAAAATAAGAGTTGATTGCTTACACAGCGTGATGATTCGTTACATTAATCATAACAAATATAAGAGATAACATGATAAAAAAAAAATCAGAAAACGAAGAACATTTTAACAGATATACATCATATGCAATAATAATAAATAAAGTATATATATTAACAGAGATAANAAATAAAGTATATATTAACAGAGATAATAAAGAAACGAATAAGAAGAAACAAAATGTAATTCTTGATCGTGGACTACGCAAAACCCAATTGTTTGAGAAAAATAAGAGTCGCACAGGATGACTAATCGTTAAATTCAAGAACAACAAAAGGAGATAACACAGAAATCTGAGCGAAAGCACGAAGAACAACAGTACGATACATCATGATTAATGGTAAACTAAACAAAAATAAAAGAAATACAGAAGTTCTGATTCAAACTTTCGAGAATGTACGTACAATCATAGAAAGAAATCGAGGATATATCGTAACGAAATGAAACGATTTCACTTACCCTTTTTTTCGTTCCACGCAGTGCAATCACCGGTGAAAACCACTGCTTCGATGTGGCGATCAAATTCATTCAGCAATTCCATATTATCAGTCGACATTCTTCAAATGTTAACTCGGAGAATTCTCATGAGGTTTTTGACTGAATGTGGAGTGTTGATGATAATGTGATGAGAGATAGATTGGAAGAGTTGTATTGATTCTCATGAGAATAACAATTAGGACTACATTCATATTTATACTAAAAATCTTTCCTAAACTAGATAGATACAAATCTCTATAATATCTAAATAATAACTATACAATATTTACTAATAATATTGTGGATGTTCTAGATCTTTCTATATGCCCCTCAAGCTCAATGCGGTAATGGAGATATGGCGAAATGAACGGCTTGAGATTGACAATAGAATATGAATGTAGAAGGTGGTCAGCGGTGAGTACACTGTGCGATGGAGGTGTAAAATAGACACACGGCGGAAGTTGAGAAACGTGGGCAAAGCGTACGTGAAGCTTGGACCATTGCAAAGCATGACGATGAAGCTGCGGAGAGGAAAAAAAGCGGATATGCACTTAAGATCAAAGATCTCACATAGTGACATGGACATTAAGAGATTTTTTTTTTTTTTAGTTTTTACTTAGTTTTTTTTTTCCAAATCAAATAAAAGAAAAATTAAAAATACAAAGAAAAAGGTAGAAAAAGGGGAGATCGATGAAGAAGTAAAAAGATAAAGATGTCAAATTGTGTGACACTATGATAGATTCAGAGACACTTAGGCCTGAATTGTAGAAGCACTAGGCTTAGATTCAGAGGTCTACGAGACTTGAATTATTCGAAGCTTGATGGCTTGAGATTCAGAAGCTCGTGATGAGCTTGAATTGAGAAGCACATGGTTTAATCGGGGAAAAAAACAAAAAACAAAAACGGAGCCGATCATTAGATTACTGTGACTCGGATTCAAGTCCATGATATACTTGAATAATATAAACACTTTGGATTAAAAGAAAATAAGAACGAGGAACGGAGCCGATCGTTAGATCATTGTGACTCTGCTACCATGATAATGTGACTCTCATGAGAATAACAATTAGGACTACATTCATATTTATACTAAAGATCTTTCCTAAATTAGATAGATACAAATCTCTATAATATCTAAATAATAATTATACAATATCTCTATAATATTATTTAAGAAGATATTTTTAAAAATAAACTTTGTTTTGTAAGTTATTACATGAAATGTCATTACAAATAACAAAGAATAATTGAAATAGGAAAGTATATAATAGTCTTTTAAAATTATTGATTACAATATGGAAAGTATATATTTTGCATTAAATAGGTTATTTATTATTTCATTTCTTAATTATTTTTAATATTATATATTTTAAAATAATAATCAATTCATATATATTCAAAGAAAAAAAATCTATTCAAAATCTTGCTATATTTTTTACTATAATTTATTATATTTTATTTGAATATATATCAAAACAAAATTTGAAAAATATTTTACTAATTTTATAAAAAGTTAGACACAAAAAACTATATTTTTTTAAGGGTTCGTAAACTAACCACAAAAACTAGAATCATTTAACGATGCATATTAGAGTTATGTTTTTAAGATTATAAGTTTTTGCGGGTTAGCCCGAATAATAGTTTAGTTCACTGTAAAACAGGTTAAATATATAAATTATTACAAATTGATTGTTTTATCTATAATCAATAATCATTAGTTAGCTTAGCTATATTGTAAAATTCAGATAAAAATAATTTTCTTAAATTTTAAAATAATTTCTTTAAAAAAAATTACTCCGGTTAAATCCTAGACACCTAGTTTACTAATAATATTGTGGATCTTATAGATCCTTTTCTATAGTTGATGGGAAACAAAAAAAAAGACTCAATGTGGAGTATGTATATATATATTGATACGAATCAAGAACAGAGCAAAACTGATTTCGACCAACGATTTTCCCCTTTTTTATTTATTAACAACCTTTAAAGAATGCTAATCTTTGCTAAGACATAATAAAGAAAGTAAGGAAATTTAATTATTTTCTCCATAACGTAATGTAATTTTATTTTTTATTCCCTAATTCTTTACACTTAAATGCTTATCAAATAGTTGAAAATTAAAAATGCGATGGTGTGTATGTGGATCTTGAATACGATTGATGCAAATGAACACGTTTTCATCGTGGAGTGAGAGAAATAACAGGCTCCATCGTAACACTCACAAGACTGCTGATGCTATACTTGCTCACTGCTCAGATCGATGTCAGGAATCGAATTTCATATTTCCCTCATCAGAATCCAGTAGCGCCGAGTTCAGCCCTACAGCTCTGTGTTGTAGCGACGATTGATCCTCGACTTACTCCGAGTTTCCGACCATGGGCTCTATTTTTTCTCAAAGTTGGGCTTTGGTTTGGGCCAATTATACCTAGGTTTAGTTAGATTCTGTTGGCCCGAGGGGTTGTAACTAGAGTGAACATTTGGTAAAACATTTGCCACCTTAATATAATGCACCAAGTTTTCTTTTTTTTGAGCTCTATTTTTTTTTTTTTTTTTTTTTAGTTTTCTTTTCTACTTCCTTACCAATTATGTTTATATGATGTACAATTTGTTTTTATATGAAGACTCTTAGAGCATGATTAACGCACAAATCCAAATGGGTTTCTTAACCATTTGTTTAATATTAAAGTGGGTTAAGAAACTTAGGTAAGAGATCCTCATTTTTTGGTATGTTCAATGGTAGAAGAGAGAAAGAGAAGAAGGAATGAAAGAAAAGGGAATAGAAGAGAGAAAGAGAAGAAGGAATGAAAGAAAAGATGAATCGGTTTAAAAGGGTATAGAAGAGACAAAGAGAAGAAGGAATGAAAGAAAAGAAGGAGAAGAAGCATCGACTATTTAAAGAAGATCAAAGAAACATATTTTCTTTAAAGAAGATCAAAGATAAAAACGCATTGAACACCTATCTAACCACATCAACAAGACTTAAACCTAACTAAGAGCATTCAAAACCTATCTAACCAAGCTTTTATTACCATTATCTAACTCTAAAAAAGCATTTATTATCAACTACAAAGAGACATTGCTATGTTAAATAGAAAAAGAAATGATCTTTTGATATTTTGAAACCAATGTCATCTGAAGAAATGGTCTTAAGTTTTGTTCAATACCTTCAAACTCCCTCTATAATAAAAAAACAAAATGCATCAAAGCTCAAAACCATTAAACCGGAAATTAGATAGAAGAAATGAGAAGAGAGTGAGAAGCTAGAACAAAAACAATTTCATGTTCACGGCTCCCATAACCAAAGCCGACCCTGAGTTTTAAGAGGCCGCAAGTTAGAGAAAAAAATGGGCCGTTTTATAATAAAAAAAAATTAAACTTAAAAAAAAATTATGATTCATGAATGTGTTAAACAAAAGTTATAAAATATTTTAAAACACAAGAAACGAATACATTATTTCTGAAATATTATTCTCCTTGCATTTCTACCCGCAAACTCATTCATCAAGCATGTGTAATCAAGTTTTTCAGCCATACTCCTTTCAATTGACAACATCGACAATCCATTCAGTCTTTCGTGTGACATAGTCGACCGTAGATAAGACTTTATGAGCTTTAGCTTTGAAAAACTTCTTTCTGCAGAAGCAACTGAAACTGGAATCGTCATCATTATGCGGTATGCAGTCCATGTATTTGGATACCAACTTTCCATCTTTTTCAGATAATCTAGTATCTCGACTACCTTATTAATCTCTTTTGGTAAAGCTCCCCTTAAAAGTTTTAGCTCCAAAAATAAATCATTACCATCAATATCAGAATGATTACCATGTTTCAGAGAAACTTCAAGGTTGGCACAAGAAGCCATCAACTTGTCATCATTTGCTAACTTCAGCTTCTTCAAGTCAAATAAAAATCCAAAAGTCTTTTCATAACTTTGAAGTTGATCAAACCTTGTCTCAAGAGAAACCAAACCTTGATCCACAATTTTGATGAAGTAGTGGATCCTGAGATTTTCTTCCGCTGTTAATATCACATCTTCCCCACTTTTTTCAGGCTCTTCATCATGATATCGTTTCCTTTTACTAAGACGTTTTACTTTGACAGAGAATACATGTTCAATTTCCATTTCAATAGCAATCCGCTCAGCTTCTACTTTTGCTGCTTCAAAACCTGTCTCTCTATAGTTTTTAAAATAAGAAACTAGACCTTCCAGTTGAGAAATAGCGATATCAATATCCATATCTTCTGACTGCAGGATCTTGCTTACTTTGTTCACAACAAATAAAAGTTCATACCAAATAATCATTCCAAACAAAAACTCAAAACTCCCAATTCCATGGATTTCACTCATTGCAAGAGACTCACATTCGCTTCTTGTTCTCGGATTATCACTGTTTTCTGCTAAATGAAACAAAGCCTCTCGTATCTGAGGAGCTTGTAATTGTATTGCTTTGACGCTTTTGATGCGGCTCTCCCAACGAGTTTGTGATAATGGCTTGACTGTAATACCATTCACAATTTCTCTGAAAACTTCACAATTGTTTGTAGAGGAGGCAAACAAACAATATATGCGTGGAATAATTTCAAAAAATGATATTGCTATTGTCGATGAGGAAGCGATATCTGATAGTACAAGATTCAAACTATGGCAACCACATGGTGTGTAAACCGCCCTTGAATTAATTTCAAGCAATCTCTTTTGAACTCCTGTATTTTTTCCTTTCATGTTTGACCCATTATCATAACCTTGTCCTCGAATGTCATCAATACTCAACCCAAGATTAAGCAGTACATATTGAAGGGTGTCAAAAAGCCCTTCTCCGGTTTTGTCTCACTTCTAAGAATGACAAAAAAAAATCTTCAATCTTTGGTGAAGTGTCAGAAATATCCACACATCGGATAACTAAGAACATTTGTTCCCGGTTACTGATATCAGGAGTAGTATCAAGAATAACCGAAAAATACTTTGCACATCGAATCTTCTCTAAGATCATTTTTTTTTACCTCATTCCCAAGCATCTCAATCAACTCATTCTGAATTTTGTGACTAAGATAATGATAGTGAGTTTCACGTTTCTCAATTCGTATAACGTGTTCTATCACCACTGGATCAAAATCTGCAAATACCTCAATCATGCCCAAAAAATTTCCATTGCCATCCTCACGAATCTTATCACTCCTTCCACGAAATGCTATATTCTTTTTAGCTAGACCTTTTACCAATACAATTATCCTCAACAACACATCTCTCCAATATTTTTTCTCTTTGTTAATCTCTTCTTGAATATGCTTATCAATAGTCTGATTCGTCCGTAGTCTCACTTCGAGATCCATCCACTGAGTCATGCATATGATATGCTTATGAATTTTTTCATGTTCCTTAAGCATTTGTGAAATATTTCTCCAATCATTGTATCCATTAGTTGCCAACTGATAAGCACTTTGGTCTTGCGGAAATAATTTACAACAAAAACAAAAGATCTTATCTTTTATCTCTGAGTAAACTAGCCATCGCCTATCTTGCTTTTCTCCATTCGTTATTTTTCTTGTATAAGACGAATGAGAAAAGCATCTGCCAATAGAATCTCTTGGAAAATGATAATCAACCGAAAGCTTTGTCACTGGACCCTTTTCAACCAGAAAATCTCTCAATTTATTGTCAACTCTTTCCCAATTTCCAAGATCATTGATATCCCCAGCTATTAGATATTTCCTAACATCAAATGCTTCCTTTTCTTCATTCCCATTCACATCTTCGTATGCATTCTCGTTCTCGACATTTTCATTCTCATTCTCATCCTCATCCTCATTTTCATTCTCATTCTGTTCACATCCGTCGATCTCATCTTCTAAAACCTCATCAATTTTAGGAGCTTCAGATCTTGTTACGTACCTTAACATCGAATTAGCTAAAGATTTTGTCAGTTCTTCTTGTCTTTTCTTGTTCCTTTATTTTTTCCGCACCAGCCTTCACTTTTTTTATTCGTTTTGAAGACATGTTTCTGTACAATTAAAATATTTATTAAATAGATGAGTCACAAATCACATTGAATAAACAAGTTGAAAAGGTACCACACAATGCAAATATAAAAAGCAACGATGTACACAAGTTACACAAATCACAATCACACAAAGCAATTTCTTCTCTAAATCGAAGAAGAAGGTGGTAAATCTGGAATCGTAGTGCAAAAAAAAAACAATTTTCTCTGGTAAATTAGTAATCGATCAATAGCCCAGGGCTCTGATTTCAATTTCAACACAATCAAACAAAAAGCGAAAAGAATAAACTATTGTAACCTGATGGAGTTTCTTACCAGGAGGAAAAAACAAAAGAAGGCCAGAAACTGAGAGAAGAAGATAGATGGCTTCGTTTTGAAACTGTGTCGCAGCAGTCGGAGAAGAAGATGATTACGATTTAGGTATTTAGGTTTTAATTAGGGATTATTTTAGTTATATTAATTGTTTGAGTTGGTTGTAATCCTTTGGTTAATATAATGATATTTTGATGACCAACAAAAAATTGTTTGCCTTGGTTTATATTGGTTATGTTGGTTTATTTTAAGTAGTTTTCGGTTAATTAAAAAAAAAAAAAACAGAACAGAACAGGTCATGGGAATCGAACCCACAGTCTTGAACCCACAATCGAATAGAACTATAACACTACACTAAGTAGACTTTTTAGAAATTGAGGGCTGAATATTTTGTATTAAACTTACACTACAAGAAAACATCCCGATTTCCGACCACATTTCCGACCAATTTAAAATGGTCGGAAATTTCCAACCATTTTCCGACGACATTCCGATTAAAATAAACCGGTCGGTAATTCCCGACCATTTTAAAGTGGTCAGAAATGTGGTTGGAAATCCCGACGGATTTCCGACGTATTCGAGACCGACTAAAAATCGTCGGAAATTGGTCGGTATTACGAAGAATTTTCCGACTATTTTCCGACGAGATATATACGTTAATATACCCGTTGCATTAGCCGTTTGTAGCCGTTGGCGAATATCAGTTTGGTCGGAAATTGGTCAGAAATTTAATCTAATTTCTGACCAATTTCCGACCAGTAAGGAATCCGACTAAATTCCGACGAAATATATACGTTAATCTGCCCGTTGCACTAGCCGTTTCAGAGCCGTTTGAATTTTTAGAATGGTCGGAAATTGGTCGGAAATCCGCGGAAATTTTAATTATAAATACAACACCACCCTCATTCACAATTTACACCCAAAAAAAAAA